>JAGFBZ010000083.1:287500-842500 GCA_018398805.1 Hirundichthys speculiger | reverse complement strand
TTTTTTTTCTATATTTTTTTTTATTATTCTTTTAAATTTTGTTTTTTTTATTTAATTTTTTTCTCTTTCCCTTTCTCATATAAAACTATACTGAGTGTTGCTCTATGATATCTCATAAATACCTGACTTGTAAGGAAATATGATTTGATTGCTGGACAATAATTCAACTGCCCTTGATGTTTCCTTTTATGTAAGAGCACTTTTTTTGTGTATTATTGGAAGGATTTTAAAAACCCAATAAAGATAATGTTGGGAAAAAAAAACATGAACGTGGAAAAATACAACTTAGAAAATGTTTTCTTTGCGTTTTACAGGACTTCATATTCTACGCGCCACGACTTCGCGTCAACAAGCGCATCCTCGGGCTGTGCATGGGAAACCACGACCTGTACATGCGCCGCCGCAAGGCCGACAGCATCGAAGTTCAGCAGATGAAGGCTCAGGCCAAAGAGGAGAGGCTGCAGAAGAAGATGGAGAGGTAGGTGGCGCCAGGAGGAAGGCAACCCTGGACCGAGCTGGAGCAGAAAGACAGAACGAGAGGATGAATGTGGGCTGTGGTTGAAGGGGACATCTTCTGTTTTTCTGTATTTGAGAGCATATATTTGGGTGTTTGAGGTGGTGCTTAACTCAGGAGAAAATGGAAATGAACAGAAGTGAGGTCACATTCAGAGAGGGAGCCGTTGTACTGGATCTCCATCATGTGTCTCTGTCAAGGTCTGTATTCTTTCGTTCCCCGCAGGGATCAGCTGGAGAGCGAGAAGAGGAAGAGGGAGACCATCGAGAAGGAGAAGGAGGACATGGAGAGAGAGAAGCGAGAGCTGATGACGAAGCTCTTAGAGTTCGAGGAGACGACTAAGAGAGCAGAGAGAGGTGAGACCATCTGAGAGGTGAACTGCATCACATCAGAGCCTCTTTGGAGGCTAAACTTGCTCATTTGCATAACAAAATTATGCTAAATAAATGGTGTTTATTTTTCAATATTTGACACAAGTGATCATTAGAAATGTTCACTGCAGATTCCCAGTTCTATGTTAAGTGACCACGTCGCCCCCTGCTGATCATTTGTTATATAGACACAAAATATTAAATAAATAGGATTTTTCTTCCTCTTGTTGCTTCTTAAGATTTACAATTGAGTTATTGAAGTTAAAGTTCAAATTACTATTCAACTAAGGCACATGTGTCAAACACAAGGCCCGCGGGCCAAATGTGGTCCGTCACGTCATTGTATGTGGCCCTCGAGGACTTGGGCATTATTGGCTTAGATTTTAAACCAATATTTTAAGACTTAAAATAAGCTTACGCCGCTTTAAAGCGCATATTGACAATAAACTACATCTCCCATCATGCATTTCATCGTTACCTATGACGATAATGATAGCTCTGAGCAAGACGATTTTTCAGAACTGAAAACCTTTACAAATTAACCCCAACATGTCCAAGAAAAGAAAAATTGATGCACAAGGAAGGTAGTTTCATGAACGACAGGAAAACAAATACAAGTTTGTATCTCAAGCTGAAAAAACAGTGTGTCTTTTGTGTTATGAGGCGGGTGTCAGTCGTGAAAGAGTTTATTTTACGTCGGCATTTTGACAGCAAACACGGAGCTAAGAATGCTAAATTTAGCCTGCAGGAAAAACAAAGAACCGCTTCTGAAACCAAGGTAATGGATACTCTTACAACCACAAACTCTGAGTTTAATATAATAATGAGTTAAATATTTGAAACTTGAATACATAATAAATACAGAAACAATTATAATAAGGTGTAGTTTAATTTATTTTGATTTACATTGTATTTTGTTACGTTCATGCTGTCAATTTGGCCCTTCGAGGGCCACCATGATGCTGATGTGGCCCTCAGTGAAAATGAGTCTGACACCCCTAAACGAAGGGAATGTGGACTATTTTATGGCCACGACAACAACAACACGCCAACTACTGACAATAAGATGACTTTCTCGTCTGTCTCGTATCCTTCTTCTTCTCTCGCTCTCGCCAGTGAGTGAAGTAAGTCCAAGATTCGCCCCGTTCTACGAGTTCTCCTGAGGCTGAACCGAGCTGGACCAAGAAGTCTCTCGGTGCAACTCCAGGACAGCTGGGTCCGCTGTGTTGGAGCCAGGGGCCCCGTTCACCTTTTCATGAGTCAGGGACTGTTGCATCAGGAGGCCACGTCGTCAGCTTGGTTAGCGTCCATGCTGTTAGCTGTTCTGAGACAGTCAAATCACACATTTTTGTTTTACAATGTCACGACTTTTCGTCACAAAAAGAAACTTTTTATCGCACAGCTGGGACCGTTGTCTCAAAATCACATTCTTCTTGTAAACTTGGAAAATTTCCCTAAAATTATTTACATTTTTCTTTTTCACCTTGGTGTGCAAAAATCACAAATTTGCACAAAACCGCAGCTTGTGAAGTTAAATCTGCAATTTTTTTTGTTTTAAAATATCAACTTAACTTTCTGAAATAAAGTTAACACGGTCTTAAAATTGACACTTTTGTTATATTGTGATGTTTTCTCTTAAAATCACTTTTTGAAAAAAAAAAATCTTTAACATTTTTTTAACAAAAGCTCGATTTTTTTATCTTAAGATTTAAATTTTTTGTCGTCAAATATCAACTTACTTTTTTTTTTACACAAAATTCCAGTTTTGTCGTAAAATTGCCAGTTTTGTAGAATTGCAACATTTTGTCTTGAAATCATGAATTTTTGTTGTGAAAAAGCGAATTTAACAAAACCGTGACTTTTTGAAGTTTTATAATAAAATCGTGACTTTTGTGAAATTGTTGTAGGAATTATGATATGTTACGATACAATACAATACAATACGATGCGATGCGATACAATATGATATGTGTTTACACGCCTTCGTGGATAAAATGAAGCAGATCTGACCTGCGGACTTTGAGTTTGACTTGTGTGATAGAAGAGATAAGATACAGAGAAGTGATAAGAGATAAGATATAAGTGTCATAAGGATTTTGAAGTTTTAAGGTTAGAAGTTACATGGTGTTGATTTGAGTTCAGTAAGTGGCTGAGATATAAATACATTTGAAATGATTAAACAGCTTTTTCCAGGAGAAAATTATGGCGACGTGCATTTAAAAAAATGAAAATGCTCTTTAAACACAGAGAAAAGCATCTTCTTTAGTTGAAGCAGTTTCAACGTGACTTTAACTTAAGGGAAAACTGTTTTAGACTCATCTTGTGTCAGTTTTTCTCTAGAAATCTGAATAAAACAACTGTTCAGGCCTCTCAAAACATTCCCAAAACCCTAGAGGACGATGGGAAATGACGTCCTTGGGAAAAACGTCAGTTTCTGACGCATCGCGGCGTTTAACGGGTGTGCGTGTGCGGCGACTTGCCTCCACAGAGCTTCAGGAGCAGCTGGACCGGGCCATGAGGCTGGAGGAGGAGAGGAGGAGGGTGGAGCAGGAGGCGGCCCGGCTGGAGACGGAGAGGATGGAGGCCATAATTGCCAAGGAGGAGCTGGCCAGGCAAGCCGAGGACCAGCTGAAGAGCCAGGAGCAGCTGGTGCGTGTGTGCTGCACATGACCAAACATAAATGATCAGTTTTAGCGTACAGTCTTCAGTGTTCGAGGGGCAAATTCTTTAGAAAATGTAAAATGCAAGTTTCTGATTTTGTAATATTCAGTTATTTCATCAAGAAGCTGCAAGATAAAGCAGATATGTTGCATCTAATACACGTGTTCTTCTGAAATGTGAAGTCCAGCTGCACGTGTGCGTCTTTCCCGCCTTGACCGGCTGAGGCTGGCGGGTCAAACAGGGACCTGTTCTTGCTGTTTTTATGTTTTGGTGGAAACACAGCTTTGTGTCGTTGTCCCTCAGGCCGCAGAGCTGGCCGAGTACAGCGCCAAGATCACTCTGCTGGAAGAGGCCAAGAGAGAGCAAAGGAGGAGGAGGCGGAGTCATGGCACACCAAGGTGAGCGTCCACCGAAGGTCAACGTCATGGTCGTTATTATGACATTAGCCCTGATTCATGTCCCATCCTCGCTTTCAGGCTGTAGAGGTGGAGGAGAGTCTGGTGAAGACGAAGGAGGAGCTCCACACCGTGATGAGCTCCTCCAACTCAGCTCCCGCTGCCGTGTCCCCCTCCCCCCCCTCCTCTTCCTCCTCCTCCTCAGACAGCGAGAGCGACCACGAGCACAGCGAAGAAAACAGCACGTACAGCGCCGAGCTGCAGACGCAGGGCATCAACGACCACCGCATGGAGGAGGAGCGGCTCACCGAGGCCGAGAAGAACGAGCGCCTGCAGAGGCAGCTGATGGTGAGGCTGACCGCCGGTTTTAATCAAGTTCACTACAGTGATCCCTCGCCACTTCACGCTTTAAGTTCCGCGGTTTTAGTTATTCGCTGATTTTTCAGAAATATATAATTTTAAAAAAGAATCAAGAAAAAATTGCAGAAACGTCACAGGATGTTGTGCGTGTTCTCTCACTGCGAAGAAATGCTGTGAGCCAGCCTGGCCCCTTTAAGAAGGTAGCCTTATGGTAATGGTGTGGCCTTATGGGTAATGGTGTGGCCTTATGGGTAATGTAGTGTGTGTGTCGTGGGACGGCAGAATGAAAACGGGGTTAGATGAAAAGTGTAGTGAGCATCAACAGCAGCCCAGCGTGTATAGATTTATATTCTCTGTTAACCGACAGGAGCCCAACAATACAACCTGTGTGATGTTACAAGTTCCTGCAGTGCCAGAATAAAGTGCTCGTTCCATGCAGAGAAAACCGGACTTTTTCTTTTGTTGTTGTTAGCGTGTTAGCCGCTAATTACGAGCCAAAAATAGCACAATACCAGCGGTTTCTTTACTGCAGTGAAGCACCTCCAGGCCAACTTTTAAATGCATAAAGTAGGGCTTGGCAACGATTTAAAACTTTTAATCGCGATTAATCGCATTATTTGAGACATAAAAGTTTCTGCTGTTACCTCAGAAATGACCTGTTTTAATGTTCTGATTGTGCTGAGCCACAATCATTTTGTTGGATTTTGTTTGTAGACTTTAAAAAATTTTTTTTTATAAAAACAGGATGACATTAATGCCCTGGCAGTGGCAGTAAGCTTTATTTTATTTTACATTTTTTAAGATGAGATTTACACTAAATATGTGTTACTGACAAGTGCTGATGTTAAAAGTGTTTGAACAACAAGTGTTATGACACTTTAGTTCATATGGCAGCAGAACATTTAAATAAAAGTGCATTTTTACACTACTTTTTAATTCACTATTTGATTTTTCGTATACAATGAGATTAATCGTGATTAATCAGGGAAATCATGCGATTAATCGCGATTAAAAATTTTAATCGTTGCCCAGCCCTACTTATAATAAAAGGTACAAAATCATAATGTTCAGACACCACAATAAAAAAAAAACAGAAAAGAAGAAGAAGCTTTTTTCCGTCCTCTGAATCTCTGACGGTGACTCCTCCACAGGCCCTGAGCTCAGAGCTGGCGCACGCCAGGGACGACAACAAGAAGACCGCCAACGACCTGCTCCACGCCGAGAACGTCCGAGCCGGCCGCGACAAGTACAAGACCCTCCGCCAGATCCGCCAGGGCAACACCAAGCAGAGGATCGACGAGTTCGAGGCCTTGTAGGAGACCCCCGAGAGACCCCGAGACCTTTCTCCAAATACCTCATGGAGGTTTTAGTTTAAGCCAAATGTAACGCTTCAGACACGAAGCACGGAGCTGATCTGTTCAATAGTACTTCCAGGCTTTTCTTTTTGTTGTTTTAAAGAAGTGTGGATATCTTTTGTAGTATTCAGACTTTTCTAATATATTGTTTAGTCCCATTTAAATTTGAAGCTGTGTGCATCACTCTAGAAACCAGCTGTATTCATTTACGGTCAGGTAAATGTGCTCATTTAAACCACCAGGAACTATTTGATGCTCCACCAGACAGAGATGGTTCCTGGAAATTCAGGTTCATATTCAAACGATAGTCTGTGCTACCATCAACTGCTCATCATTTTTTACTCTTGTCAATAAAGTGAAAGAAAAACATAACAACAAAGTGACAACATGTGACAAATCTGATATAAAAGTGACAAACTGCAACATTTTATTTTTATTTATGTCAGTCATCTAATTGATTTCGCCAGTGAACTCCAAGTTCCTGGAGATCTGCTTCAGGCGGTGGAGGATCTTTCATGCTGTGTTTCCACGTCGTTTTCATGTTGCATCTCGAGCGTCCAACTGTCCTTACCAGTCCTTACCTGTCCTTAATCTGCTTCTTCACTTTGTAAAAAAGGTTTTGTGTTTTCTTTCCGGAACATTCACAGGAAGCATCAGTGCCTTCTGTGATTTCACAAAGCAACAAACAGGACTGTACGTGAATAAAGTTGTTAAAAAGCCCCGTTAAATGACCCTCATTATCTGAGACAGTGTGAGTGTTGGATGTTGTCGTGGAAAATATTATCTGAAGAAGAATCTAGTAGAATAAAAATATAACAACTGCGTTCACAATGTTTTTATTAAGTCAAGTCAAGAATATATAATGTGCATGGAGAGAGAAAAGATTTCTCTCTGGCAAAAGGCAGAGAGACAGAGAGTTTTAAGCAGCAGCACCAGAAGCCCATATATGGTCATGTTGTATTACTGATAGTGAACAAAGAGAGTCTTACTTCATGTTTCGTTAGCCTCATATCTTAGTTATTTGACCTTGCAGGTGTCTGTGAGAACAGGATGATATTCGGTTCACAGAAGCACACGAACATAACTGATGTGCAGGCGAGTATAAAAGGTTATATGAGTTCAGCAGGTTACATGGGGTTAGCTGCATTTTAGGATATATGGGCCTAAATACGAAAGTTATATGAGATTAGCTGCATTTATGAAATAAGAGCCTAAATTTCATTTACAATGTCTTACATTTTGTCTCATCATGGTTTTTTTCTGTTTTTGCATTTTCAGCCTGCAACACATTAAAAAAAGTTGGGAAGTGAAAATTCTTTTCCATTTTATAAAGTTGCCAGTCCTTTTAAAATGTGTTCTGTGATTGGGAGGAATGAAGAAACATCTGGAGTGATCTGGTCCCAGTCCTCTTCCAGACAGATGTGCGGCTGCATGGGGTCATTGTTGTTTTTTTTTTTTTTTTTTTCAAAAATTTTGCACAAGTTCTCATAATGTGAGTCAGAAGGTCCTTTCATCTTTGGTCCAGACCAGTGGAGATTTCAGGTCTTTCAAACAGGAGAAGCTCATAGTCTGAGTACATCATAAAAAGGTATCTATTTATTTATATGTAAATTCTGCCCTTCCCTTTCCTTTCTTACAGTGAGTGTCATTTATTTACAGTGTAAGAAATGAAGTACCATATTGGCCCGAATATAGGATGATATTTTATTCTCGAAATCATATTCTCAAAAGCGTGGGTCTCTTATAATCGAAGTATAGACTTTTCTATTGTCGTTACACATCTGCGCCACTAGATGGAGCCGCACTGAAGTAAACAGTAAATGGAGCATCACAGTGAACGCATGTGAGCAGGATCTGATGTAAAAAGGAGGATCAGGTGACCTGGCCAACAAAGAGGCTCGAAAGTTTTGTTGCAGTCCAGAATTTGTTTTTTACAGACTGAATTATTAATGTTCTTGAAATTGAATATATCATTAATGAAGTTATTGAACTACATGGTTTTCTTATTCACTGAGTTATAGTCTCAGATTTTAAAAGAATAAAGTTTATTAAATACAGTGATCCCTTATTTTTCACGGTTAATGGGGACTGGCACACCCCCACGAAAATCAAAATCCGCGAACTGGAGCCGGAGCCCCTCAAGCCTAAATAATGTGTTTAAAATATGTTTAAAAACCACGAAAAAGGTAGCGAGCTATTGCAGCGAAACAAGACAAAGGCTCAACTGTGGTCTTTCTGTTACCTTCACAGCCTCTGGTCTCTGAACCGTAGTAATGTAACTGCTGGTATTGTGCTATTTTTGGCTCATAATTAGCGGCTAACACGCTAACAACAACAAAAGTAAAAGTCCGGTTTTCTCTGCATGGAACGAGAACTTTATTCTGGCACTGCAGGAACTTGTAACATCACACAGGTTGTATTGTTGGGCTCCTGTCGGTTAACAGAGAATGTAAATCTATACACGCTGGGCTGCTGTTGATGCTCACTACACTTTACATCTAACCCAGGGGTCTTCAACCTTTTTTAGCCCAGGGACCCCTTGGATGAGAGAAAAAGAGAGCAGGGACCCCTGCTTGTAATTCTTATCCCCCCCACCCCCCTTTTTTTTAAAGTGTCACATTTTAAGCCTGGCTTAATAACTTTTAGCTGTATTTTATTCTGCTTATTTTTTATTGCCTTATTAACCAATTCCTGACTGGGTTATTAGCCTACATGTGTTTATGGTTGATACAACTTTCATGCATATCATTATTATTATTATTATTATTTTTAGTTGGTATGAGACAATATTTTTTATTATTGTTATTTTCCAACAATGAAACGTTTAACTTCAGGCAGTTATATATTTAGAACTGCCTGTACATATATACATATATACATATATATATGTATATACATTATATATAATATATATATTATATATATATATATATATATATATATATATATAATTTTTTTTTTTTTTACTCTCAAATTATTTTGGTTAAAATTGCCTTTATTTCTTTTTAAGTTGGAGGACCCCCTACAGTACCTCCACGGCCCCCCTAGGGGTCGCGGACCCCCGGTTGAAGACCACTGATCTAACCCCATTTTCATTCTGTCGTCCCACAACACGCATACTACATTACCCATAAGGCCACCTTCTTAAAGGGGCCAGGCTGGCTCACAACATTTCTTCATAGCGAGAGAACACGCACAACATCCTGTGATGTTTCCACAATTTTTTCTTGATTTTTTTATTGTATTATATATTTCTGGAAAATCCGCGAATAACTAAAACCGCGGAAATTAAAGCGTGAATTGGTGAGGGATCACTGTACAGTAGTACTATACCTTTATCTCAGATGACATGGAAAACCTGACATGTACCTTACCCTAAGGATGGTACCATACTTCTTAAAAAAGATGAAAACATTAAACTGTTTAACAATATAGCAGAATATTATCTCTGTTTGTTTTTTTGTTCTACAGTAATTGAACAATAAAAAGTTTTTTATGAATAAACTTATTGTCTTCACCATATTTTTATTTTCCAAAAATGATATTTGAAAAAAAAAAAGGGTCATCTTATAATCAGAGTAGAGGTCTTCGGAACAACCCGACAACCCAAAAACCAGTGGTTCTGACCCGACCTGAATCGGGTCTCGGGTCCATTCACAAGACCTGAGTTCTGGGTTCGGGCCTGAATCAGTACAGTCAGTCTCAGGTCCGGTCGGTGTTCTCCAACAGGCTGGGTCCGCGTTTACCCGAGAGAGGTAAAGATGGTGCTGAATCCAGACGTTTACACACACTGGATAAAAAGACATGCAGCCTTTTTCTTTTCTCACAGTTTGGCATTAAATCAGATTAAACTTCCTGTTTCAGGTCAGATAGGATGACCAAGATTGTCTCTATTTTCTCAATCCCAGAATCATGAGAGAGATAATTTTTTAGAGAACATTTTTTTATTACTTCCTTCAAAGCCAGAAGTTTACATACATTAAGATTAATATGTATTTAAACAGGTTGGGAAAGCCCAGATGATGAGTCATGGCTTTGGAAGCTTCTGATAGGTTAACTGAATCTGAGTTAATTGTAGGAACACCTGTGGAGGGATTTTAAGACACACCTGGGGAAAATGGGGTAGAATCAAAAGAAATCAGCCAAAATATCAGGAAGAGAACTGTGGACCTCCACCAGTCTGGTTCATCCAGATGTCTGAAGGAGCCTTGTTCATCTGCTCCAACAGTTCTCCACCAGTAGAACCACGATGGGATTGTCCACCATCATAGTCCTCAGGAAGGAGACGGTTCTGAGTCCCAGCGATGAACCTGAATCAACCCCAGAACAGAAGCTGAACAGCTGGTGAAGATGCTGCTGAAGCTGGTCAGAGAGGGTCATTATCCACAGAGAAACCAGGACCAACGTGGACTGAAGGACCACTCAGCCAGGAAGAAGACATTACTCCAGAAGAGACAGAACAGGGACAGATTACAGTTTGGAGATGCTTACAGGGACAAAGAGCTTCATTTCTGGAGACATGTCCTGGTCTGATGGAACTAAAACTGAACTGTTTGGACATAATGACCATCATTACATCTGGAGGAGAAAGACCTGAGAACACCATCCAGCTGTGAAGCACGGGGGTGGCAGCATCATGATGTGGGGGTGTTTAGCTGCAGGAGTGACTGGTGGACTTTGAACTCATCTGAAACATCTGGATGATCTCATCCTGTAGAGATGGAGACACCAGAAACACCTGGTTTAAAACCTTTGGAGTCTGAGTCTGAAACAGAAACGAAGGTCCGTCCATCACTGGAGATCCTCAGAGAACCAGCAGCTGCTGCAGAGCTGCAATTTTACTAAATCTGTGATTTTATGACAAAAGGAAATGTGATTATACGACATGAACATGCAGGTGTTCGACATTTACAATTTTGTAACAAAGTAGTAATTTTACTTCAGAGTCACATTTCTAAAATGTTTATGATTAATTTATTTAAAAAAATTTGCTTTTCACAACAAGAATTTGCAATTTTGCTAAACTTGCAATTTACAACGAAAAGTTGCAATAATTACTTCAAAAAGTCACAGTTTTGCCAAATTTGTGATTTCAAGACAATTTGACAAAACATGTAATTCTACAAAAGTCACAATTTCACAGCAGATTTTTGTCATTTACAATATTCTATTGTTTCATTTAGGGTTTTTTTTTTGGGGGGGGGATTTTATGACATTAAGTCAAAATCTTATGGCTAAAAGTTACAATTTTGTGAAAGTCAATATTTCATGACGAGAAGTTGTAAAATTAGCTCAAAAAGTCTTGGATTTCGTGACTAAATCTAATTTGGGACATAAATTTGCAGTTTGATTAAATTTGAGATTCATGATTTTACGACAGAAAGTTGCAGTCATTTAAAATTCACAATTTTAAATCAAAGTTGTAATTTGATGTCAAAAAGTCGCACTTTTGCAAAATTTGTGATTTTAAAGATAGACAGATTTTTTTTTTTTCTAAACAAGAAATTGCTGACCAGATTTTTTTTTTCAGGACAATATATAAAGTTAATTTATAAAAAAAGTGATTTGAGAAAACTGATATTTTACATTATAAAGATGCAATATTAAAAGTTAAAAAGATGTGATTTAGCTGAATTTGGAGAGGAGCTGTCCAGACACGAGGAAGAAGAGGAGGGTGACCTTCATCAGCAGCTCTTTACAACACACCAAAGTGAAGCTAACTTCAAGGGTTCACTGATTTTAACAGATGATCAATGTCTTGGCAATATTTTTAGTTTCCAGAAGCACGTGACTCTAAACCAAAGTGGAATAATGGAAGTTCAATAGATAAAAGAGACGCTGCTTTTCAGGGCTTCGTCTTTCTTATGTTAATATTTTAATGTCAAATCTGTATTTTTCACACAACTTAGTTCAGTGGCTCCAAACCAAAGCTGAATTTTAACACCAGAAGAAACAAATTAGACAAACACTGGTTAGTTTTGAGTTATTTTTTTTAACAAGTGTTTTAACGTGTCTTATCTGTCTGCTGTCATTCTGGATGTTGGCTTTGGAGTCACAGAGTCACATGAAGCTGAATTTAGCAACAACGGCAAAATGAAAAGAGAAAATAAAAGGGAATACATAAAGATTTATTATTTTCCATAAAATAAAAAAAATTAAATATAGCTCTGGGACACGTGGTTTGGTAAAAACTGAAGTAAAAGTGCAAATGCATTGATCAGAGTGAAGGTACGTTGATGAATCAGTCTGAAACTAACTTCAGTGCAGCTCCAACACCGACCTGCAGGAGGGGTCTGGTTCAGTCCTCCTGGTGGGATTCAGATTGTTCTGGTCCCGGTCCTGTCTTTCCTCTCGGTTCTGCTCCTCCATCCTGCTCCTGCAGAGGTTCTCTTCCATGTTCACAAACATAGATTTGAAAGAACCAGATCTCGTATTCAGGAGTCTGATCCGGAACATTCCCATCACTGAAGTGTCGTTACTAAACATCACTAATGAAAACTTTAATTTAGAAACCATCAAACCTTCCTCCCTGTTTCATCCTGCAGCGTCCTGGTTGTCTCTTCGTGAGCATCACACGTCTGTTAACAGAGAGCATCAGTCACATTTGCTCAGCGATTTTATTGATATATATCGATATTTTATTGAGTATCGAGTATCGATTTTTCAGCTGTGGGTATTGATATTCTATATATATATATATATATATATATATATATATAATATATATATATATATATATATATATATATATATATATATATATATATATACATACAGTCATGGAAAAAATTATTAGACCACCCTTGTTTTCTTCAGTTTCTTGTTCATTTTAATGCCTGGTACAACTAAAGGTACATTTGTTTGGACAAACATAACGATAACCACAAAGATTGCTCATAAGAGTTTTATTTAAGAGCTGATATCTTACCATTTTCCATGGTTTTCTTGATTATGACCTAAATCACTTAAGTTTTTACATTAATAGCTATGGCGTTGTACTGCCAAAAACACTGCTTTTATGCATTCAGTGTTTTCTTTTGTATATATAAATATATATGTATATATATATATATGTATATATATATATATAAATATATGTATAGTATATATATATATATATATATATATATCGTATCGTGAGCCAAATATTGTGTATCGTATCATATCATGAGATTAGTGTATCGCTACAGCCCTAGATAAGATAGTGAGAAGACTCGATGTAGCTGATGTATTTGGAACCGTTGAAGAATTTAATGAGCTGATAATGCAGAGAATAAAACAATAATTTTTATTAATTACTTACAGAAGTAAAAGATTCATTCAAATCTTTTCTGCTGTAGGTGTGTTGGCTGAGCTTTGAGCTGGAAGTCACTTCAGACACAACAGTTTACCTTCAAGCACATAGAAAATTGATTATTTCTTCATGTATTCATATATTCTTCTCCAAAAAAAAATTATTTACTGAGACAGCAAACTATAATTAACAGTGACTGAAAGTGAAAGCCATTGAGACACTTTTGATTGCAGAAAACAGAGCATCCCCTGAATGTTTGCACAGCGACA
The DNA here is from genome assembly GCA_018398805.1 of Hirundichthys speculiger. Lineage (NCBI taxonomy): Eukaryota > Metazoa > Chordata > Actinopteri > Beloniformes > Exocoetidae > Hirundichthys > Hirundichthys speculiger. The sequence continues at coordinate 829,281 of JAGFBZ010000083.1, read as the reverse complement.
GGATGGTAGCAGGAGGTTGCTAGACAACTTGTGAAGCAAGTGGAGGAAGTTTGTTTAGATGGCTGCTAGATAAATATTTTACTTGAATGAACACGAGTCATATACCTTCTCTTATTTGTCAGTAGCTGAAGACTGAACCAACCAGCTCTGCAGTTTGAAGTCTTTTCCAACTAAACAAAGCGTTGACTCTGGCCTCAGAGACTGATGCTGTGTGTGTTTGTGGAAGAAGAGAGCATTTGAGTAGAAATGATGATTAGAAAAAAAAAGAAAGAGAAAGCCTTTTGAAAGTCTCCAGGCCTACCCTGCGTGTCTTTTTCTGCAGAATCTAAATATAAGTCGGTGACAAATAGTCCAAATAGCCTCCAGCAGCAACCCAACTGTGATGTGGGGGTGGTGCTGAAAGAACAGCTCCGTCTCCAAAAGTCTCTGTTGGATCCGGACTCCGCCAGGAGAAGGTCGCAGAGCGCCTCGGCTCCGGTTCCCCTCCCGGTTATCATGAAGAGGCAAAACGCCAGGACTCTCGCGCTCATCGTCAGCATCCTCACCTACCTGGTGGTCGGAGCGGCCGTCTTCGAGACTCTGGAGTCCAAGCAGGAGAAAAGTCACAAGAGGAAGCTCGACGCCAGGAAGTACGAACTCATGCGCAAATACAACTTGACCAAAGCGAACTTCGAGGAGCTGGAGCACGTCGTCCTGCAGCTCAAGCCTCACAAAGCAGGGGTCCAGTGGAAATTCGCAGGCTCCTTCTACTTCGCCATCACTGTGATCACGACCATAGGTGAGCGGCGGCCGCCTGATCGATGCGTGAAACCGTCTGATCGATGCGTGAAACCGGGCTGGGCTTGTCAGTGGGAGAGGGTCTGCGGGCCCGCCAGCGTTTGTGGCAAATTATATCAATGTGTCCTTGTCCCAGGTAAGAGCTTTAAATCAGCTCCGAGATCAGCAATGTTTTCTCCCAGAAGGTAAGTAGTTTCAGGAGGAAAATGAAGTGGTTTTACAAAGATTAAAAAAAAAAAAAAAAAAAAAAAAAAAAAAAAAAGCTACAACTAATATCACACTTCTTAAAGAGATAGATAGATAGATAGATAGATAGATAGATAGATAGATAGATAGATAGATAGATAGATAGATAGATAGATAGATAGATAGATAGATAGATAGATAGATAGAAAGAAATGAATTAGGGCTGGGCAACGATTAAAATTTTTAATTGCGATTAATCGCATTATTTCCCTGATTAATCGCGATTAATCGCATTGTATACGCAAAATCAAATAATGAATTCAAAAGTAGTGTAAAATGCCCTTTTATTGAAATGTTCTGCTGCCATATGAACTAAAGTGCCATAACATTTGTTGTTCAAACACTTTTAACATCAGCACTTGTCAGTAACACATATTTAGTGTAAATCTCATTTTAAAAATGTCAAATATGGGGTGTTAATGTCATCCTGTTTTTATGGAAAAAAAAAAGTCTACCAACAAAATCCAACAAAATGATTGTGGCTCAGCACAATCAGAACATTAAAACAGGTAATTTCTGAGGTAACAGCAGAAACTTTTAACGGGGAGTTCAACTTGTCAGTTGTTACAAATAACCTTGTTTCTGTTGAATCCTCCGTCTGGGAGAACTTTAAAATGAAAATGTCCATGTTAAAGTTCTGTAACTTTATCAATCTGTGTATCATTCATTCTTTACATTTTCAATTGTCAATGAAAATTAAAAAAGAAAAATTAAAAAGTGACATCTTATTACATTTTTCGTTTTTTAATCTAACACAAAAAAAATGCCTGTTTTTTTTTTTTATATCTCAATTTTAGACTTGGATCAAAAATACGAAATTAAAAAACAGGCCACAGAACTGAATTTGTTTTATAATCGAGGACTGGACTTTCTGTTGTCATTACACATCTGTGCCACTAGATGGAGCCGCACTGCAGTAACCAGCTAGAGAACAGCAGGACAGTGAACACATGGAGCAGATCTGATGGAACATGGAGGAATGATGCAAAAGTTTTGGTTGCAGTTTAGAATTATTAGAATTATTTTTTAGACAGAATTGTTAAAGGAGCCGTTTGTAAGATTATGGCCAAAACTGGTACTGCAGTCACTTTCAAATTACTGTTGAGCGGCGTGTACCCTCCCCCTCCTCCCCGACCAGAGGTTGCCAGGTCGGCTACAGAATGCAGCAGGAACGTAGGCTGTCATGGCAAGCGACGAGTCCTACACAGTAAGTTTATTTTCTGTTAATTATATTTAATGCTTTATGAAAGATCTTTTCTTTCTTTGATCTTTCGTAACTAGAGGAAATATTTTCCCGTTGAGGCGTTTCGTAACCTGAAAGTTTCGTATGTAGAGGCGTTCGTAAGTAGAGGTACCACTGTTACCTTGTCCAAGTAAATTAGCATTAGCCAAACATTTAGCTATGAATCTTACCTGTCCAGGAGAAAATCAGCAACGTTGGCGTCTGTCTTCAAATTCTTCTCTGCTTTCAGCCGTCTCCATCTACCAAAAGCATCTCCTATACAAATCCTTGTTTTATTTCGGACCTTGTCACGACGTAACTCGGATTCATAACGAGGTCTTTTAGGTTTTGGAAAGCTAGACATTTTTTCATCCAACACGTTCGTAGCGGCTGCTGCGATAAATAGAGCCGAACTGGCAACCCGGATGCCGAAACACCACTGACTTCGTGATTGGGAGATAGGTGGAGGGTGGCGCTTCAGGCCAAAACAAAAAATGACAACATCAACATCAGTTGAGGGCTGCAACTCCTCTTTTTAAACGGGAATATCCTGGCTTGAGTGCTGTTGTCAGTGACATAAGTATTTGAAATGAACATGATTTTTAAATGTCTGTTGACATATCGGGGTCATTTTATGATTCGTTTTATTAGGTCTCTTACATACGGCTCCTTTAATATTGCTACCTGAGTTGCTACCCGAACTGTAAAGTTCACTGATTTTTACCGTTCTCCATGTCTGTTTTAGCTTTTCCGCATGTTTAACGTTTTCCGGTTCCGCAGCAGCCAGTAACAGATTTTTCAAAACAAAAGCATGTAATCAACATGCGTTAACACACGATAAAATAAATGTCGGCGTTAATAAATTAACGAGGTAACGTGATAATAACGCGTTAACTTGCGCAGTCCTAATATAAATGTATATTTTATTCAAATGTGTTTGTTTCAGCAATATGCATATAGATTTATCCCATTTTATCACTTATATTTGAATTTTCACTTACAGTCCCAAATGAAATCCAGATGGGACACTGTGTAAATGTAAAAAAATGAAAAATAAAATATATTCACAATAGAACACAGACAGCGCATCAACTGTCTAAACTGAATATATATATAAAAAAAATAAGGTAATTCTGATTTTGATGGCAGCAAAAAGTCTCAAAAAAAAGGGAGCAGGGTGACGATTTCCACTGAGAAGCATCTCGTCTGCTGTTAACAACAATCTATGTACTGGGGAAATCCCTCGAGCCTTCTTTGTTGTATTTTTTACATCTCATGGTGCATCAAATGTTTTCACTTGGTGAAAGTCAGAACCTGGACTCTACGAAGCCTCGCTGTTGAAATGGATGCAGTGTTTGGTTTGGTATTGTTTTGCTGAAAGATGCAAAGTCTTCCGTGATTTAAAAATAAAAAAAACCAAACATCTGAAAGGGAGCGTATGTTCTAAACCCTGTATATAACTCCACAGGCATTAATGCACCCCGTTCACCCCGGTGCTGATACAACCTTCTCCTCTATAGCCTGGAAGACACGTTCGTGGTCTCCGTGAATAATTTCACATTTAAATTCAGCTGACCACAGGACAGTTTTCCTCTTTGCCTCATGAGCTTCGGTGCCGTTTCTAGATCAAGTCCACATGTGACTTTTTCTTCTCATGATGGGATTTAATCTGCATTTGTGCCTGACTGTGCTCTTAGTCACAGATTTCTGGACGTCTTCCTGAGAGTAAATATGGCAGAACCGCGTCTGTTTTTGATGCAGCGCCGTCTGATGGCTCAGACAGAGACCGGGGGCGTCCGGTACTGATTTTAAGATTTCACCAGACCACAATCTTTCCATGATATTACATACTAGGGGTGAATATTGGCAAGGACCTCGCAATACGGTTTGTATCATGATACTTGGGTCACGATACGATATTATCGTGATATCGCGATATCACGATATATTGCGATATTCTACCCAGTTAATATCAAAATTAAAAGTAGAGATGAAAAATCTAGTTGCTGTATATGTTCATCAGATGATATTGATCATTCAGAGGACAAACTGAGTCAGAACTATTTGCTTCAAAACAACCAATTCATTGTTTATTATTAGTGTTTTTTTTTAAAAAGCTGAAAAATCAATATTATATTGGGCGGCAGTTAAATCACGATATATTGCCAAATCGATTTTTTTTCACACCCCTATTACATACTGCAGGTGATGAGTCTTCATATTCTGAAATGGTTTCCCAAGCTGTAGTGACAGCTTTTTTGAACCTCTGCCCATCTTTCCTTCTGACAGACTGCCTCTCCAAGATCATCTTCTCATATCTGATCAAGTCACTGACTGTCGGCATAAACGGCTGTGAGACGCTCCTCCAGGGTTTCACTGCTCTGCCATTTTGTTCCAGTTTTTAGAGACGTGTTGCTGCCGTCAAATTCAAAATAATTTGGGCTGGGCAACGATTAGAATTTTTAATCGCGATTAATCGCATTATTTCCCTGATTAATCACGATTAATCGCATTGTATACACATAATCAAATAATGAATTCTAAAGTAGTGTAAAGGTCACTTTTATTTAAATGTTCTGCTGCCATATGAACTAAAGTGTCATAACATTTGTTGTTCAAACACTTTTAACATCAGCACTTGTCAGTAACACATATTTAGTGTAAATCTCATCTTAAAAAATGTAAAAAATAAAAAGCTAAAGCTTGGCCACTGCCAGGGCATTAATGTCATCCTGTTTTTATTAAAAAAAAAAAAAAAGTCTACAAACAAAATCCAACAAAATGATTGTGTCTCAGCACAATCAGAACATTAAAACAGGTAATTTCTGAGGTAACAGCAGAAACTTTTAACGGGGAGTTCAACTTGTCAGTTGTTACAAATAACCTTGTTTCTGTTGAATCCTCCGTCTGGGGGAACTTTAAAATGAAAATGTCCATGTTATAGTTCAGTAAATTTACCAATCTGTGTATCATTCATTCTTTCCATTTTCAATTGCCAATCAAAAATAAAAAAAACAAATTAAAAAGTGACATTTTATTACTTTTTTAATATATATATTTTAATTTTAGACTTGGATCAAAAATACGAAATGAAAAAACGGGCCACAGGACTGAATTTGTTTTATAATGGAGGACTGGACTTTCTGTTGTCGTTACACATCTGTGCCACTAGATGGAGCTGCACTGCAGTAACCAGCTCGAGAACAGCAGGACAGTGAACACATGGAGCAGATCTGATGGAACATGGAGGAATGACGTGAAAATTTTGTTGTTGTCCAGACTTTTTTTCAGACAGAATTGTAAATATTGCTACCTGAGTTTCTACCTGAACTGTAAAGTTCACAGATTTTTACCGTTCTCCATGTCTGTTTTAGTTTTTCTGCATGTTTACCTTCAATTGTCTTCCGGTTCTGCAGCAGCCAGTCACAGACTTTTCAAAACAAAAGCATGTGAGCAACATGCGTTAATGCGTGATAAAATAAATGTCGGCGTTAATAAATTAATGAGTTAACGCGATAATAATGCATTTACTGGCCCAGCCCTAAAAATAGGCCAATATTGTTCGTGTTTCAACATCTGACGTGTTTTCTATGTTATTTTTTTAATCAAATATGGGTTTATAACATCTGGATTCTGTTTTAACTGACAGTATGGGCAGCGTCTCACCTTTTTTCTGTCTCTGGGTCATAATAATCTTCACATGTGGCCTCCATAATGTCGATGACTTCTCCACTATGGACCAGAGCTCGCTAGCCAGCTATCAGGCCTGCCTCGTTGTCTACAAATATATATGTCCCTGGATATTTATTTTGTTACGTATAAGGTGAGGCTTGTGATGTTAACGTCACTTTATTAATTATATTAATACAATGCTGTGACTGTTTCATGTTAACATAGCTCTGGTGTGGGACAGACCTATGGACCAGAGCTAATGCTAACAGAGAACTCATCACCCTCCCTGCAGCTAAATCACATTATTACTTTTACTAAGCAGTGGTTAAATCAGTCATCTAATAAACAAAGTAATCTTACCTTGGAGTAAATGTAGGTGTGTTTTGTAACTTTCCTCATGTTCAGTTGTGGACGGACACAAACTGAACCTACAGCTGCATTTTTTCAGCGTTTGTTTTATCTTGGGAAAGAGAATAAAAACGTTCCTCCAAAGGTTCTGGACACCTCGAGTCACTGTTGCAGGTACCAGGCAGCAATATTTCACCATGGAGTTATTATAGTATAATATTAACACTGATGATACACATCAGAAAAATAGCAAATTAACACAGTCCTGAACGCAGGAGGAGAAGTTTGTCCGACCTAGCAACAGTAACTAGGAAGGGGGCGGTGCTTACTGAAAAGTCAATTAAAGGTAAATTAGATATATGAAGTGTATCTACGTCTAATCTAAGTGCACACATTTTTTTCTGGTGAGTAAAAAAGAAAAAAAAAAACAGGTTGAGTTTGTGTGCCACTGTAAACATCTCTTGAATCCCACACAGCCCTCGGCTCAGCGTCTGTCATCAAATTTTGACTCCTTCAGGGTAATTTAGGAAAAATGTGATGCCGCTCTGATAAGTGTCAACAACACTTGGGCTGACAACAGCGTGGGAGTTCAAAATAAATAGCTGCTCGTTCACAACTCGTGCGTCTCGCTGAACAGTGTGACTACAGTTTCTGAGTGGGAGGATTCTCTGAGTGTGTGTGTGTGTGTGTGTCGGTGTGTTGGCTGGTTTAAGCCAAGCAGATATTCGCTAGAGAGCCATATTAGGTGAGAAGTTTTGTGTCACCAGTAGGAGTTGCAACTGGGAACAAAGTGAAACACAGAGCAGCTTCTTCTTCTTCTTGTAAAGGTGTGACGTGTCCTCCCGCAGGTTACGGCCACGCGGCGCCCAGCACCGACTCAGGGAAGGTGTTCTGCATGTTCTACGCCCTGCTGGGGATCCCGCTCACCTTGGTCATGTTCCAGAGCCTGGGCGAGCGGATCAACACGTTCGTCAGGTACCTGCTGCACCAAACCAAGAAGTGCCTGGCGATGCGTCAGACCGAGGTCTCCATGGCGAACATGGTGACGGTGGGCTTCTTCTCCTGCATGAGCACCCTGTGCGTCGGGGCCGTCGCCTTCTCCCACAGCGAGGGATGGAGCTTCCTCCACGCCTTCTACTACTGCTTCATCACGCTCACGACCATCGGTTTTGGGGATTACGTGGCCCTGCAGAAGGACGACGCCCTGCAGAACGACCCCCGGTACGTGGCCTTCTGCTTCGTCTACATCCTCATGGGCCTCACGGTGATCGGAGCGTTCCTGAACCTGGTCGTGCTCCGCTTTCTGACCATGAACGCCGAAGACGAGCGGCGGGATGCCAAGCAGAAGGCCCTGCTGTCCGCGGGTAAGCCCAGGGGGGAGGTGGCTCGTCTTCTACCGCTCTCGACCCCCCCCACGCCTGTAGCCGACGACGCTGCGAAAGGTGCCTACACAGAGGTGCTGCACTTCCAAACAATATGCTCCTGCTTGTGGTACAGGAGCAAGGAGAAGATGCACGGCTCCATCCCTCAGGAGCTGGCGTTCTCCGACGCCTACCTGCAGCAGGGCGGCGGGGACTGTCCTCATCACGTGGAGCCCGGATCGACGGGCTGCGTTTGCGGTCCACGCCAGTGCGCGAGCATCAGCTCCATAACGTCGGGCCTGCACATCTTCTCCCCGTTCAGGGTGTTTAAAAGACGCAGCTCCGTCTAGCCTTTTGTTGAGAACAGATCTAAAACTTCCATGAGGACAACGGAAAGATGCTTGGTCGCCCTCACACTGAGGACGTGACTGCATAAAAGATGTTTGTGGTGCTATAATCCTGGAATTACAACTGTATAATACAGTGATCCCTTATTTTTCGCAGTTAATAGGGACCGGCATCCCATCCCACGACACACACACTACATTACCCATAAGGCCACACCATTACCCATAAGGCCACCTTCTTGAAGAGGCCAGGCTGGCTCACAACATTTCTTCGCTGTGAGAGAACGCACACAACATCCTGTGATGTTTCCGCGATTTTTTCTTGATTTTTTTATTATATTATATATCTCAGAAAATATAGCGAATAACTAAAACCGCGGAACTTAAAGGGATCACTGTACACACAAGGGGAAATAAAAAAGCACATCAAGCAATGTAAACCTGCTCAAATATGTAAAGAAGAGGCTTCCTGCATGTTTGGTTTGGAGGGGTCAGGTGTGCATGTTCACACGAACATGAACATGCAGTGCAACCGTGCACATTTTAGGAGTAAAAACAGAGCAGGTGGAATCTGTTGAGCAATGACGGTAAAAAAAAAAAAAAAAAAAACATGTTACTGTAACCTCTTCTGCAGTTAATTACTATTTTGTGTCTTTATCAATAATCTTGGGATTATTTCTCAAATTTGTATTCTGTCATTTCTGTATGGAGCCCCGTTTGGGTCATAATTCAATGAATAAATGAGTCTATTATTATGAAATACAGGTGTTTATTATTATGAAAAACGTATCCATTATTATGAAATATTTCCCATTATTATGAAATACATGTTTATTATTATGAAATTTATTTTTTTTATTTAATCTTAGTTTAATGCATAATAGTTTATTTCAGAATGACTTTTTTAATCTAAGAATTAGTTTTTACATAATTGCTTAGTTTTTCATAAGAATGAGCTTTTACATAATAATGACATTTTGTCACTGGGTGGGACCAGTGGTTGACCTGAACGCTCATTGGCTGATCCTTCTCCATTCTACGCTCTGACAACGTCTAGTTTTGGCTGTGAGGTCCCGTTAGCAGCGGGCCGTGGTGTCATCAAGGTGCGCTCCTAGTCCGATTGTAGCTATGGCAGCTTGGACTGAGCTGCGGGAAACCTTGACCAGGTTAGCAGACAATATCGAAAATGATCATTTATCAGGCGATACTATTTTGACCTGATTTGATGAGGTTTTCGAAATGGTCGGGATAATAGAGGCCTTTGAAAATGTTACTGTTGATGATGCCACTAGTGATATTCACTGTTCTGTTGCTTATGCCTGATTGAAAGAGCAGCCAATCACATAAATGGCTCCGCCCTCTCTGCTGGGATTGACACACAAATCATTCTTATGAAAAACAAAGCCATTATTATGTAAAAGCTCATTCTTATGAAAAACGAATCCATTATCATAATAATGGGAAATATTTCATAATAATAAACGCCTGTATTTCATAATAATAGACTCATTTATTCATTGAATTATGACCCAAACGCGGCTCCATATTTCTTATCCTGCATAATGCCATTTGGATTTTTTTTTTCTTCATCACAATATTTGTGACTGACCTCTCAACAGTTGCCTTATGTCATCCTGAAAACGTCCCTTTGACTTCCAGCTCAGATCACGGCCTCTGGGGACTCTGAGTCTGTATGGAGCTAAATCAGGATCAAAAGTTTTGTATCTCAAAAACAAAAATCTGAAACTGAAAGTTGAAGTTTTGATATTGAACTTTGGGCTCTTATTTTTTTCACTTACAAATATCTTGTTTTCAGATTTCAGATCTTTTTTTTCAGGTTCAAATCTTTTTTTTCACTTTCAGATATTTTATTTTCAGGTTCAAATCTTTTTTTCACTTTCGAATCTTTTTTTTCAGGTTCAAATCTTTTTTTCACTTTCAAATTTTTTTTCAGGTTCAAATCTTTTTTTTTTTTACTTTCAGATATTTTATTTTCAGGTTCAAATAATTTTTTCACTTTCAGATATTTTATTTTCAGGTTCAAATCTTTTTTTCACTTTCAAATCTTTTTTTCACTTTCAAATCTTTTTTTTCAGGTTCACACTTTTGAACCTGATCTAACACAGGGGGCGGGACATCATGATTGACAAGGCTGAGAACCTTTCTCAAACACGTTGCCTTTAGGGACTGTTGTACTGTTAACCGTTGAACAAATGACTTCATACCACTTTCCCTTGGTTGACAGTGAAAACCCAACATACATTTATCCAGCTGCTTAGATCGAACCAAAAGTCTGAACCTGAAAAAAAAAAGATTCGAAAGTGAAAAATAGATTTTAACCTGAAAAAAAATATCTGAAAGTGAAAAAAAGATTTGAACCCAAAAAAAAAAGATCTGAAATCTGAAAACAAGAAATTTGTAAGTGAAAAAAATAAGAGCCCAAAGTTCAATATCAAAACTTCAACTTTCAGTTTCAGATTTTTGTTTTTGAGTTACAAAACTTTTGACCCTGATTTAGCTCCACAGGTCTGGAACTCGAACTCCAGTTGCATTTAATTCCCAGCATGCATTGCGAGACTTTGGCCTCTCACAGACGAAAGCTGTTGTGAAAAAAAATCTTCCATCATAGCTCTAAATTGGCGGTCCTGAGTCGCACAAAGATGTTTTTTTTTCTTTTTTGACTGTAACAGAAATCCTGCGACTTCATCTGCTGACTAACCAATTGAAATTCAACCTGAAATGACATTGATGAATGAATTAACGCTCCCCTGCCGATAATAAGATGTCACAAGTGTTGATGACACCGGGCATGCTTTTATATCAATGTTTGAGGAAAAACCAGACCAGATGACGCGGGGGAGATCATAAAATTCTCCTCACAACAATACGAAACTTGAGACTTGACTTCCAATTCCTCCCTTAACCCTCAATCTCAACCGTCGCCCTTAACCCTCAGTCTTCGGTCCTCAATCTTGGCCTGAATGTAAGGGCTGTCTTGTGACTTAGAAATGGGACACCCTTTGAGTGCAGTTACATCTTCAGACTGTGGGGGGCGGCCTTACACCAAAGCTACGTCCAGTCTGTCAAGAAAACGACAACGACGAAGAAGAAGATGTAGAAGAAGAACAAGATAATATAAATATATATTACGAAGACAATAAGATAGTTTTGAAACATTTATATCTTTATTAACTACGAAAATACTTACATTTGAAGTTTGTATTTTTTGGCGCCATCTTTTTCGAAGACGTTTTGGCAAAAATACGCAATGCCTTCTGGGTAGCCCTTACTTCCAAGGGTGGTGCCGGAGAATCTCAATATTGAGGGCGATACAGCCCTCAACCTTGTCCCTCAACTTGACTTTCTAAGAATCGGGACAGCACTTGAACTTCACGGGAGCGCGCATTTTTGAGATTGAGGGTTGAGATTGAGGGTTAAGGGAGGAATTTGAATTCACCCGAACTGACTTGTAGGTGTCTCTGAGTTAAAAAAAAAAAAATCATGATGTGATGTCCCAACCAAAGCAAAACTGTAAAACAGGATGAAGAAATAATCAGGGGAAACCCAAGTACCGCGACAATGTCATCCAGCAGGTGGCAGCACCGCGTCCGGGGCGGTTTTTTAAGATATGTAAAGATGTGTAAACTTACGACTCCACTGATTGGCAAGGCACCGATTTAGCAGGAACAAGCTGAACCTCACAAGAACTTCCAGGCTCTGCTGCTGTCAGTTTGGCAGGGAGTGGATCAACACCGACGGGGAGACGAGTGGTGATCCTGTCTGCTTCACCTGGAACATCTGGAGGAACCTGTAGAGAAGCTTCTGCAAAGTTCTGCCCCTCGTACACGTCATGTGGGCTGCCCCCACTGCAAGTCCTTCATATATCCAAGTGGATGCACGTGCACCCTCAAGTGCTATAGTTATTGCACGACTAAATACAGTGATCCCTTATTTTCGTGGTTAATGGGGCCCGGTGCCCCCCCGTGAAAATCAGAATCCGCGAACAAGAGCTCGAGCCCCGCAAGCCTAAATAAAAGTGTTTAAAATCTGTTTAAAACCACAAAAAGTAGCGAGACACTGCAGCGAAACAAGACAAAGGCTCAACTGTGGTCTTTCTGTTACCTTCACAGCCTCTGGTCTCTGAACCGTAGTAAAGAAACCGCTGGTATTGTGCTATTTTTGGCTCATAATTAGCGGCTAACACACTAACAACAACAAAAGAAACAGTCTGGTTTTCTCTGCATGGAACGAGCACTTTATTCTGGCACTGCAGGAACTTGTAACATCACACAGGTTGTATTGTTGGGCTCCTGTCGGTTAACAGAGAATGTAAATCTATACACGCTGGGCTGCTGTTGATGCTCACTACACTTTTCATCTAACCCCGTTTTCATTCTGCCGTCCCACGACACACACACTACATTATCCATAAGGCCACCTTCTTAAAGGGGCCAGGCTGGCCTCATAACATTTCTTCGCTGTAAGAGAACACACACAACATCCTGTGATGTTTCCACAATTTTTTCTTGATTTTTTTTATTATATTATATATTTCTGAAAAATCCGTGAATAACTAAAACCACAGAACTTAAAGCGCGAATTGGCGAGGGATCACTGTATATAGTGCAGATTTTGGGAAATAATTTATTTGCTCTTTCACACCCAGCATCTGCTGAGATCACTGATCAACATTAGGTCACTGATCAATGCAAGGCTCGCTCATTAACTCTGTCTCTTTTGCTTAATCATGAATGAAAAGTGGGGCAACTTCGACAAACGATATCTTCAAGGTTGAACAAAACAGCCTGTTACTCCAAGAACTGCATGTGTTTGCAAAAAATGGATAAGCAGCATCTAATATGTCAGTTTACGAGCTTTTAAACTGCTTTCCAATGGATCTTGTTACCTTCAGACTGTTTATACCTGGAAATAAGGAATACATCTATAAAAGAATAAGATCATGAGCATTTACGCTGTGAATCTTCCTTATTTCTGTCTCTGAGGCTTCAAATCTCTCAGAGTCATTGAGTCACATCTGGATTAAACAGCAGAAGCCAATTTAGCTGCAGCCTGACGTGGTAGATGGGGGGGGGGGGGGGGGGGGGGGGGTTACCACGCTGGAACAAAGGGAACTCAGTTGGCTGTCAATCACCGGCGATGACGCCGGCGCAGACTCGGTGTGGGCGACTGACGGAGAAGAAACATCCAGTTGTTTGAGGGCCATAATTTTTAACATTACTTTTTTCCATTTTTGTGAGCATTCATAAACATCTATTGTGTTCACAATTCCTGCGTTTAATCTGAGCATTTCTTTTTTTTTTTTTACAACTTCCAATCAAATCATTGATTAGTTCTGCAGCCATAAATGTATCAGAGGCAATACGGAGTCACCTGAATCACCTGAAGACCACAGTGGACTAACTCCAGCTGCAACCATCTAACATCTGTCTGCAGTTAAAGAGCAACATCTTAGCTGGTTGGAAAGAGAAATCAATGATCCAAATTCTGTCGCGATCAGTTGACTGAAACTGTTGCAGGTAATCATAACGGTTAGATTCTTCTTTCTATTTTATCTTATACCCAATCTGTTGAAAGCCCTTCTAGAAAACGCAGGAAATCACCACCTGAAGCTCAAACGATGATTCACAGGAGGTGATGTGGACCCATTTCAGGATCCTAAAATAAACCGAGCATCACGGAGAGATGATATCAAGTGTCTGTGGGTGGATTTTCTTTTTTCGGTGGAGGCCTGGCAACGTTTTGGCACTCGGTCGTTCGCTTTGTTGGGTGAATTCTGCTCGAGCGGGTGGAAATGTCACATGTAGATACACTTTTACCGGGCGTCTCTTTAGGAACTCGTGTCACGTTGTTCGGTCGATTAAAGTACGGCTGGAACAAAGATGATGACTGCAGTTCTTTGACCAAAAACAGAAAGAAGCTAGTTGTATATTTTATGCAAAAACAGACTGTTTGAAGTCAGGATGACATGTTGCACCAACATCTACATGTTTCTGTTTCCTGCTGCAGAAGGTCACTTTTATTATTTTTTCAAAAAAAGTCTCTAAAGGTACTTGAAATCTTCTTGCCAAGTGATAAAGTTGAGATGCTGAATTTTCTGTAAAAGACCCGCATCACGTCTGTCAGTAATGTTCTGTTTTCTAGACGTATAGAGAAGAAAGTGAATATTTGACCTAATAAACGACTGTTTTTGACTTCTGCTGCTGTTTCTCTGAGTGTCCGGATGAAACCGATGTTTTTAAAAGCACCTTCTGCTGGAGATGCGTCAGGTGCGCTGCAGCGGGAGTGATCTCACCATCTGTCTGCTGTTTATCCACGTGCGCCGCGTGAGGAAAGACTTGCTGAATGTATAGAAACGACCGCCTGGTCCAGATGGTTCTCCCCCAGGACCTCCGGACAACCTACAGCAGGTTAGTCACGAGCAAAGGTGTGCAAGTGTATCACTTATATTTCTTTTCTTTTTTTCCTCCCTTTTTTTGTGTCTGTAGTGCCATTGTCTAGCCAAACCATCTAGTATGTATATGTAATTTAATCTTATAGCAGACTTTTTTTTTGTGGGAGTGTGAAGGGTGAATGTGTCCTTCACCAGTCCTCTCTGGCAGTAATTTCTAATGTCTTTATTAACATCTTAAATCCTGATTTTGTCTCTGCTGTATCAGCTCCATCTTTGTTTCGTTCTGATCTCTTCGCTGTAAAAATGTAGCTTCAGTCTAAAGTTCTTCATGGACAGCGAAGGCATTGCCCCGACACGTAATCCACAGTTCCTGACTGGCTGCAAGCACGTGCGCTTTGACACTGACAGCAGTAAGGTTTTACCTGCAGGGCCCTGTGGGGTTCATGGAGACTTCTGTCAATCACAACCTCCTAAAATGTAGTCCTACTTAATCTTAGAGTGTACTTAGTTTTTCCACACACAACTTACAAAATACATTCAATTCAATTCATTCAATTTTATTTGTATAGCGTCTATTACAATGCAAGTTGTCTCTAGGTACTTTACAGAGACCTAAGGTCATGACCCCGGAGCAAATATCATTAACAAAAATTGTAATATTAAATCCAAATCAAGGATAATGGCAGGTAAAAAACTCCCACAGAGGGAGAAAAAAAAAAAAAAAACCTCCACTTTAAGAGGAAGAAACCTGGACCAGGATCACAAGGAGGGACCTTCCTGCTGAAGACCAGCTGGGTAAAGAAAGAAAAAGAGAGGGGAGACAAGACAGAGAGAGGAAAGCACATACACCCTGGCAATACTATATTATAAAAAAAGGTATAAATAATAATTATCCATTAACTTTGGAACTAAGAATTCCAGAACTTCTATTCTAACTGGTTCATTGTTAGTACATGAACTACGGAGATGACAATATAAACAGATGTAGGCAGCAACACTGAGGTGGTCAGAGGATCAGACTGCAGGTCAGCATGTTAGTGGTTATCCCAGAGACGTCTATATAGACAGGTGGAGGTAAACGCTGGGATGACGTCTATATAGACAGGTGGAGGTAAACGCCGGGATGACGTCTATAGACAGGTGGAGGTAATCGCTGGGATGACATCTATATAGACAGGTGGAGGTCAACGCTAGGATGACGTCTATATAGACAGGTGGAGGTCAACGCTGGGATGACGTCTATATAGACAGGTGGAGGCAAACGCTGGGATGACGTCTATATAGACAGGTGGAGGTAATCGCTGGGATGACATCTATATAGACAGGTGGAGGTCAACGCTGGGATGACGGTCTATGATCTATATAGACAGGTGGAGGTCAACGCTGGGATGACGTCTATAGACGGGTGGAGGTCAACGCTGGGATGACTATATAGACAGGTGGAGGTCATGGGATGACGTCTATATAGACAGGTGGAGGTCAACGCTGGGATGACGTCTATATAGACGGGTGGAGGTCAACGCTGGGATGACGTCTATATAGACAGGTGGAGGTCAACGCTGGGATGACGTCTATATAGACGGGTGGAGGTCAACGCTGGGATGACGTCTATATAGACAGGTGGAGGTCAACGCTGGGATGACGTCTATATAGACGGTGGAGGTCAACGCTGGGATGACGTCTATATAGACGGGTGGAGGTCAACGCTGGGATGACATCTATATAGACGGGTGGAGGTCAACGCTGGGATGACGTCTATATAGACGGGGGGGAGGTCAACGCTGGGATGACGTCTATATAGACGGGTGGAGGTCAACGCTGGGATGACGTCTATATAGACAGGTGGAGGTCAACGCTGGGATGACGTCTATATAGACAGGTGGAGGTCAACGCTGGGATGACGTCTATATAGACGGGTGGAGGTCAACGCTGGATGACGTCTATATAGACAGGTGGAGGTCAACGCTGGGATGACGTCTATATAGACGGGTGGAGGTCAACGCTGGGATGACGTCTATATAGACAGGTGGAGGTCAACGCTGGGATGACGTCTATATAGACAGGGTGGAGGTCAACGCTGGGATGACGTCTATATAGACAGGTGGAGGTCAACGCTGGGATGACGTCTATATAGACGGGTGGAGGTCAACGCTGGGATGACGTCTATATAGACGGGTGGAGGTCAACGCTGGGATGACGTCTATATAGACGGGTGGAGGTCAACGCTGGGATGACGTCTATATAGACAGGTGGAGGTCAACGCTGGGATGACGTCTATATAGACAGGTGGAGGTCAACGCTGGGATGACGTCTATATAGACAGGTGGAGGTCAACGCTGGGATGACGTCTATATAGACAGGTGGAGGTCAACGCTGGGATGACGTCTATATAGACAGGTGGGGAGGTCAACGCTGGGATGACGTCTATATAGACGGGTGGAGGTCAACGCTGGGATGACGTCTATATAGACGGGTGGAGGTCAACGCTGGGATGACGTCTATATAGACAGGGTGGAGGTCAACGCTGGGATGACGTCTATATAGACGGTGGAGGTCAACGCTGGATGACGTCTATATAGACGGTGGAGGTCAACGCTGGGATGACGTCTATATAGACGGGTGGAGGTCAACGCTGGGATGACGTCTATAGACGGTGGAGGTCAACGCTGGGATGACGTCTATATAGACGGGGAGGTCAACGCTGGGATGACGTCTATATAGACGGGTGGAGGTCAACGCTGGGATGACGTCTATATAGACGGTGGAGGTCAACGCTGGGATGACATCTATATAGACGGGTGGAGGTCAACGCTGGGATGACGTCTATATAGACAGGTGGAGGTCAACGCTGGGATGACGTCTATATAGACAGGTGGAGGTCAACGCTGGGATGACGTCTATAGACAGGTGGAGGTCAACGCTGGGATGACGTCTATATAGACAGGGTGGAGGTCAACGCTGGGATGACGTCTATATAGACGGGTGGAGGTCAACGCTGGGATGACGTCTATATAGACAGGGGGGGTGGGGGATGACGGGACGGGTGGAGGTCAACGCTGGGATGACGTCTATATAGACAGGTGGAGGTCAACGCTGGGATGACGTCTATATAGACAGGTGGAGGTCAACGCTGGGATGACGTCTATATAGACAGGGGAGGTCAACGCTGGGATGACGTATATAGACGGGTGGAGGTCAACGCTGGGATGACGTCTATAGGACGGGTGGAGGTCAACGCTGGGATGACGTATAGACGGGTGGAGGTCAACGCTGGGATGACGTCTATATAGACGGTGGAGGTCAACGCTGGGATGACGTCTATATAGACAGGGTGGAGGTCAACGCTGGGATGACGTCTATATAGACAGGTGGAGGTCAACGCTGGGATGACGTCTATATAGACAGGTGGAGGTCAACGCTGGGATGACGTCTATATAGACAGGTGGAGGTCAACGCTGGGATGACGTCTATATAGACAGGTGGGGTGGAGGTCAACGCTGGGATGACGTCTATATAGACGGGTGGAGGTCAACGCTGGGATGACGTCTATATAGACGGGTGGAGGTCAACGCTGGGATGACGTCTATATAGACGGGGAGGTCAACGCTGGGATGACGTCTATATAGACGGGTGGAGGTCAACGCTGGGATGACGTCTATATAGACGGGTGGAGGTCAACGCTGGGATGACGTCTATATAGACAGGTGGAGGTCAACGCTGGGATGACGTCTATATAGACAGGTGGAGGTCAACGCTGGGATGACGTCTATATAGACGGGTGGAGGTCAACGCTGGGATGACGTCTATATAGACAGGTGGAGGTCAACGCTGGGATGACGTCTATATAGACGGGTGGAGGTCAACGCTGGGATGACGTCTATATAGACGGGTGGAGGTCAACGCTGGGATGACGTCTATATAGACGGGTGGAGGTCAACGCTGGGATGACGTCTATATAGACAGGGTGGAGTCAACGCTGGGATGACGTCTATATAGACGGGTGGAGGTCAACGCTGGGATGACGTCTATATAGACAGGTGGAGGTCAACGCTGGGATGACGTCTATATAGACAGGTGGAGGTCAACGCTGGGATGACGTCTATATAGACGGGTGGAGGTCAACGCTGGGATGACGTCTATATAGACGGGTGGAGGTCAACGCTGGGATGACGTCTATATAGACGGGTGGAGGTCAACGCTGGGATGACGTCTATATAGACAGGGTGGAGGTCAACGCTGGGAGATGACGTCTATATAGACAGGGTGGAGGTCAACGCTGGGATGACGTCTATATAGACAGGTGGAGGTCAACGCTGGGATGACGTCTATATAGACGGGTGGAGGTCAACGCTGGGATGACGTCTATATAGACGGGTGGAGGTCAACGCTGGGATGACGTGGAGGTCAACGCTGGGATGACGTCTATATAGACGGGTGGAGGTCAACGCTGGGGATGACGTCTATATAGACGGGTGGAGGTCAACGCTGGGATGACGTCTATATAGACGGGTGGAGGTCAACGCTGGGATGACGTCTATATAGACAGGTGGAGGTCAACGCTGGGATGACGTCTATATAGACGGGTGGAGGTCAACGCTGGGATGACGTCTATATAGACAGGTGGAGGTCAACGCTGGGATG
This sequence comes from Hirundichthys speculiger, assembly GCA_018398805.1. Classification (NCBI taxonomy): domain Eukaryota; kingdom Metazoa; phylum Chordata; class Actinopteri; order Beloniformes; family Exocoetidae; genus Hirundichthys; species Hirundichthys speculiger. The sequence continues at coordinate 810,255 of JAGFBZ010000083.1, read as the reverse complement.
ACGTCTATATAGACAGGTGGAGGTCAACGCTGGGATGACGTCTATATAGACGGGTGGAGGTCAACGCTGGGATGACGTCTATATAGACAGGGTGGAGGTCAACGCTGGGATGACGTCTATATAGACAGGTGGAGGTCAACGCTGGGATGACGTCTATATAGACAGGGTGGAGGTCAACGCTGGGATGACGTCTATATAGACGGGTGGAGGTCAACGCTGGGATGACGTCTATATAGACAGGTGGAGGTCAACGCTGGGATGACGTCTATATAGACAGGTGGAGGTCAACGCTGGGATGACGTCTATATAGACGGGTGGAGGTCAACGCTGGGATGACGTCTATATAGACGGGTGGAGGTCAACGCTGGGATGACGTCTATATAGACAGGTGGAGGTCAACGCTGGGATGACGTCTATATAGACGGGTGGAGGTCAACGCTGGGATGACGTCTATATAGACGGGTGGAGGTCAACGCTGGGATGACGTCTATATAGACGGTGGAGGTCAACGCTGGGATGACGTCTATATAGACGGGTGGAGGTCAACGCTGGGATGACGTCTATATAGACAGGTGGAGGTCAACGCTGGGATGACGTCTATATAGACAGGTGGAGGTCAACGCTGGGATGACGTCTATATAGACGGGTGGAGGTCAACGCTGGGATGACGTCTATATAGACAGGTGGAGGTCAACGCTGGGGATGACGTCTATATAGACAGGTGGAGGTCAATGGGATGACGTCTATATAGACGGGTGGAGGTCAACGCTGGGATGACGTCTATATAGACAGGTGGAGGTCAACGCTGGGATGACGTCTATATAGACGGGTGGAGGTCAACGCTGGGATGACGTCTATATAGACGGGTGGAGGTCAACGCTGGGATGACGTCTATATAGACGGGTGGAGGTCAACGCTGGGATGATGACGTCTATATAGACAGGTGGAGGTCAACGCTGGGATGACGTCTATATAGACGGGTGGAGGTCAACGCTGGGGGTGATGATGACGTCTATATAGACGGGGAGGTCAACGCTGGGATGACGTCTATATAGACAGGTGGAGGTCAACGCTGGGATGACGTCTATATAGACAGGGTGGAGGTCAACGCTGGGATGACGTCTATATAGACAGGTGGAGGTCAACGCTGGGATGACGTCTATATAGACGGGGGAGGTCAACGCTGGGATGACGTCTATATAGACAGGTGGAGGTCAACGCTGGGATGACGTCTATATAGACAGGTGGAGGTCAACGCTGGGATGACGTCTATATAGACAGGTGGAGGTCAACGCTGGGATGACGTCTATATAGACGGGTGGAGGTCAACGCTGGGATGACGTCTATATAGACAGGTGGAGGTCAACGCTGGGATGACGTCTATATAGACGGGTGGAGGTCAACGCTGGGGGATGACGTCTATATAGACGGGAGGTGGAGGTCAACGCTGGGATGACGTCTATATAGACAGGTGGAGGTCAACGCTGGGATGATGACGTCTATATAGACGGGTGGAGGTCAACGCTGGGATGACGTCTATATAGACAGGTGGAGGTCAACGCTGGGATGACGTCTATAGACGGGGAGGTCGCTGGGATGACGTCTATATAGACGGGTGGAGGTCAACGCTGGGATGACGTCTATATAGACAGGTGGAGGTCAACGCTGGGATGACGTCTATATAGACGGGGAGGTCAACGCTGGGGATGACGTCTATATAGACAGGGTGGAGGTCAACGCTGGGATGACGTCTATATAGACAGGGGAGGTCAACGCTGGGATGACGTCTATATAGACAGGTGGAGGTCAACGCTGGGATGACGTCTATATAGACAGGTGGAGGTCAACGCTGGGATGACGTCTATATAGACGGTGGAGGTCAACGCTGGGATGACGTCTATATAGACGGGTGGAGGTCAACGCTGGGATGACGTCTATATAGACGGGAGGAGGTCAACGCTGGGGATGACGTCTATATAGACGGGGAGGAGGTCAACGCTGGGATGACGTCTATATAGACAGGTGGAGGTCAACGCTGGGATGACGTCTATATAGACAGGGTGGAGGTCAACGCTGGGATGACGTCTATATAGACGGGTGGAGGTCAACGCTGGGATGACGTCTATATAGACAGGTGGAGGTCAACGCTGGGATGACATCTATATAGACGGGTGGAGGTCAACGCTGGGATGACGTCTATATAGACGGGAGGAGGTCAACGCTGGGATGACGTCTATATAGACAGGTGGAGGTCAACGCTGTGATGACGTCTATATAGACAGGAGGAGGTCAACGCTGGGATGACGTCTATATAGACGGGTGGAGGTCAACGCTGGGATGACGTCTATATAGACAGGTGGAGGTCAACGCTGGGATGACGTCTATATAGACGGGTGGAGGTCAACGCTGGGATGACGTCTATATAGACGGGTGGAGGTCAACGCTGGGATGACGTCTATATAGACGGGTGGAGGTCAACGCTGGGATGACGTCTATATAGACGGGTGGAGGTAAACGCTGGGATGACGTCTATATAGACGGGTGGAGGTCAACTGGGATGACATCTATATAGACGGGTGGAGGTCAACGCTGGATGGTCAGAGAGAAAAACATAGCTACACATTAAAATATGTCATGTGTTTTTGTTTTCATCAGCCAAACTCTAAACAGCTGGTGAGGACCAGCTGGTGTTTTATTACATCACAACCTGTAAAACCCTTACATCTGGAGGAGGCTCCACTTTCATTCTCACAGGGTTAAATGTTTTAAACGGTGCCTAAAAACTGCACGAGAGCAGAATTATCAAACCAAAGCGTCAGTTGCTAGGGGCAATTTGGGATGCTTCGTGTTCTAAAAATGCCCTTGCCACTGCAACATCCAACCAGATTGTGCGGTCTGGCGCGGCGCCTGTGAATCTGCCTTCAGCCATTAGATGTGGAGCGCAGAGAGGCAACAGAAGGAGTATCCACTCGACAAATCCCTGTATTGACCCCCCATAGATGGAGCATCTGCTGTTTTCTACTTTGGCCACAGACCTGAGTATCTGTGTCAAAGACAAAAATAGTTCCATGCAGAAGGTCAGCTTTGGCATTACATCACTGGGTGAGGAATTGTTTTTTTTTTTTTTTTTTACATGCCACATTGCAGAAAGGTAACAAGCGAAGGGTTTATCACACATTATAATGATGCCTATTACAGACTGCTAAATGTTTGTGCAGATAATTGGGTCGGGTGTATCCAAAACTGTCAAAGGTTGGTGCTGCCGGCAGCAGGTGTTCACAGCACGATCAGTCATTCACAGCAGTAGCAATAATGATCATGATAATGATACATTTTACTTATGGGCACCTTTCTGACGCTCAAGGTCAGAGTACAGTGTTTTTTTTTTCAGTCGTTCTATGTTAGATTTGCTGGTGTTTTTTTGTGACAAGTGTCCTTCTGTTCGGTTTCAGCCAGCTGTATACTGACACTGACTTATAATGGTTACTCAAACTTAGCTTTACTTTAAATTCCTCCTTATCCCAAGAACTTCAGCATCAGCAAATGGTAACTTCACTGTATTTGTTCTTTTTCAAATATGTCAATAGTAATTATATTAAATTATATAAAACAACATACAATCTTTTGAGAAATTTTCCACAAAGTATAAACTGGATCATTGACCCTTATATGTTTACTTGTTTACAAATGCGGTATTACAAATAGAGTATTAGTCGCATCTGTCAAAAAATACAATCTGAAGAGGAAAAAATATACCCAAGTCTCATCTGGCAATAAGAGAAAGTGATAATTGGACAGTTGATGAGCCCTTTTTTAGCTGCAGCTGTTCAAGGACCCATCTGTGGTCTCGTTCCTCCATCCGTGGAGTCATTCTTTCAACTGTGGACTCGTTCCTCCATCTGTGGACTCATTCTTTCAACTGTGGACTCGTTCCTCCATCTGTGGAGTCGTTCCTCCATCTGTGGACTCATTCCTCCATCTGTGGACTCGTTCCTTCGTCTGTGGACTTGTTCCTCCATCTGTGGACTCTTTCCCTCCATCTGTGGACTTGTTCCTCCATCTGTGGACTCGTTCTTCCATCTGTGGAGTCGTTCCTTCTTCTGTGGACTCGTTCCTCCATCTGTGGACTCGTTCCTTCGTCTGTGGACTCGTTCCTCCATCTGTGGGCTCGCTCCTCCATCTCTGGACTCATTCCTCCATCTGTGGACTCGTTCCTTCGTCTGTGGACTCGTTCCTCCATTTGTGGACTCGTTCGTCCATCTGTGGGCTTGCTCCTCCATCTCTGGACTCGTTCCTTCGTCTGTGGACTCTTTCCTTCGTCCGTGGAGTCGTTCCTCCATCTGAGGAGTTGTTCCTCCATCTGTGGACTCGTTCGTCCATCTGTGGGCTCGCTCCTCCATCTCTGGACTCATTCCTCCATCTGTGGACTGGTTCCTTCGTCTGTGGACTTGTTCCTTCATCTGTGGACCTGTTCCTTCGTCTGTGGACTTGTTCCTTCATCTGTGGACTTGTTCCTTTGTCTGTGGACTCGTTCCTCCATCTGTGGACTTGTTCCTCCATCTGTGGACTCGTTCGTCCATCTGTGGACTGGTTCCTTCGTCTGTGGATTTGTTCCTCCATCTCTGGACTCGTTCCTCCATCTGTGGACTCGTTCGTCCTTCTGTGGGCTCGTTCCTCCATCTGTGGACTCGTTCCTTCGTCTGTGGACCCGTTCCTTCGTCTGTGGACTCGTTCCTTCATCTGTGGGCTCGCTCCTCCATCTGAGGACTCGTCCCTCCATCTGTGGACTCGTCCCTCCATCTGTGGACTCGTTCCTCCATCTGTGGACTTGTTCCTTCGTCTGTGGACTCGTTCCTCCATCTGTGGACTCGTTCCTCCATCTGTGGACTCGTTCCTCCATCTGTGGACTGGTTCCTTCGTCTGTGGACCCGTTCCTTCGTCTGTGGACTCGTTCCTCCATCTGTGGACTTGTTCCTCCATCTGTGGACTCGTTCCTCCATCTGTGGACTGGTTCCTTCGTCTGTGGACTTGTTCCTCCATCTCTGGACTCGTTCCTCCATCTGTGGACTCGTTCCTGCATCTGTGGACTCGTTCCTGCATCTGTGGACTCGTTCCTCCATCTGTGGACTCGTTCCTCCATCTGTGGACTTGTTCCTCCATCTGTGGACTGGTTCCTTCGTCTGTGGACTTGTTCCTCCATCTCTGGACTCGTTCCTCCATCTGTGGACTCGTTCCTGCATCTGTGGACTCGTTCCTCCATCTGTGGACTCGTTCCTCCATCTGTGGACTCGTTCCTGCATCTGTGGACTCGTTCCTCCATCTGTGGACTCGTTCCTCCATCTGTGGACTGGTTCCTCCATCTGTGAACTCGTTCTTCCATCTGTGGACTCGTTCCTGCATCTGTGGACTCGTTCCTCCCTCTGTGGACTGGTTCCTCCATCTGTGGACTCGTTCCTCCATCTGTGGACTCGTTCCTGCATCTGTGGACTCGTTCCTCCCTCTGTGGACTGGTTCCTCCATCTGTGGACTCGTTCCTCCATCTGTGGACTCGTTCCTGCATCTGTGCACAATGTGTGGGTCTGCCCTGGTCTATCTGGGTTGAGGTGGTTTCTGTGGTGGTGCCCCCTGTAGGTGCAGGCTGTGGTGCCTCTCAGTGTGGATGGCCTCCCATAGATAGTTCTTCCTCACCTGGATCCTCAGTGCCCTGCCATGTTCCGAAACGAATTACCTTGTATTGTGGGTGTGCGTGTGTGTGCTTTGTGGGTGAATGCGTGAGTCTATATGTGGGGGTGAGAGGGATGGGTTTTTATTCTCTGTTGTGATCCCGTTTATGTACTTGTTATGACTTGTTCCTCCATCTCTAGACTTGTTCCTCCATCTGTGGACTCGTTCTTCCGTCTGTGGACTCGTTCCTCCGTCTGTGGACTCGTTCCTCCGTCTGTGGACTCGTTCTTCGTCTGTGGACTCGTTCCTCCATCTGTGGACTCGTTCTTCCGTCTGTGGACTCGTTCCTCCTAGGGCTGGGACGACGCGTCGACGTCATCGATTACGTCGATGCAAAAAATACGTCGACGCGAAAACTGCACGTCGATGCGTCGTCACTCAGAATCAAAAAATGGCGGCGGCCGCGGCATCGAGTAGCAGCGAGTCGGGGGAGAAGAAGCTATCTCGTAACAGGATGTCAAAACTATGGGAGTACTTTACACCTAAAGGTAACGATTCGGTGGTCTGTGACCTGTGATCATAAAAGCACTACCGCGATGCACCAGCACCTTAAGAAGAGGCACCCGGGAGCTGCTTGTGTGGAGGAGAAGACACCGTAAGTTTTCAACTTTTTTTTCTTTCCTTGTTTGCAGTGATTAACCCCGTCATTCATCCGAACCGCACTACGTAACTTGTGCTCCAGCCTCGCACACACAGAACATGTGCCCACTTAAACACACACACACACGCCCCTCACACACTCGCCTCTTGCCGACATAATTTTTTTAACTGACACACACACACACTACTGAAATACACGCTAAAGTTAGTTTTTTTTTTTTTTTTTTTTTTTAATACAACATTCATTGTTGTTTTCTAACTTTTAACTTCTAGGTTAATGTATTATTATTATACTTTATTGGTATGGGCAGATCATTTACAAGTATATAGTTTTATTAACCTGTGCACTGTGTTTGTGATTTATGTTTTCAGGGACAGGGATAAGCAGAAAAGTTTGGAGGACTACTATCAGACAACCCCCACCCCCCAGGAGGCTGCTGCACTTACTGAGAGCATCCTAACTACTAAAAGTTAAACTACTGTTCACTTAACTGTAATAGGCCTAATACTTGAATTTATTTGTTATTTATTTCACAGATTTAAATGATTAGGCTAAGTTGCTGCAGTCACACATTGTGTTGTTTTGTAAATTGCAACTGTCACCGCTGCTGTTATTTTTTATTTATTTTATAAGATTTCGGTTCAGATTGTGTTTTTTGCAGTTTTATTTGTTGAAGGAAAGTTTTATTTTATTATTTTTTTATTATAGGATTCCATTGTACTACAACTGTGTGCACTTTATTGTTGTATTGTTCAATACAATTCATTTTTGAACTTGAAAGAAGAAATTTGTGTTTTATTCATGGAGATAAATTTGCATTAAATGTTATATAGGTCAAATTATGGGGAGATAATCGATAATAGAATCGAAATCGAATCGAATCGGATTTAAAAATGAATCGTTAGATTAATCGATGCATCGAAAACTATTTTCTAGATTAATCGATTACAAAAATAATCGTTTAACCCAGCCCTAGTTCCTCCATCTGTGGACTCATTCCTCCATCTGTTGACTCGTTCCTCCGTCTGTGGATTCGTTCCTCCGTCTGTGGACTCGTTTCTCCATCTGTTGACTCGTTCCTCCGTCTGTGGATTCGTTCCTCCGTCTGTGGACTCGTTTCTCCATCTGTTGACTCGTTCCTCCGTCTGTGGACTCGTTCCTTCATCTGTGGACTCGTTCCTTCGTCTGTGGACTCGTTCCTTCGTCTGTGGACTCGTTCCTCCATCTGTGGACTCGTTCCTTCGTCTGTGGACTCGTTCCTCCATCTGAGGACTCGTTCCTCCATCTGTGGACTCGTTCCTCCGTCCGTGGACTCGTTCTTCCGTCTGTGGACTCGTTCTTCCGTCTGTGGACTCGTTCTTCCGTCTGTGGACTCGTTCTTCCGTCTGTGGACTCGTTCCTCCATCTCTGGACTCGTTCTTCCGTCTGTGGACTCGTTCCTCCATCTGTGGACTCGTTCCTCCATCTGTGGACTCGTTCCTCGATCTGTTGACTCGTTCCTCCGTCTGTGGACTCGTTCTTCCATCTGTGGACTCGTTCTTCCGTCTGTGGACTCGTTCCTCCATCTGTGGACTCGTTCCTCCATCTGTTGACTCGTTCCTCCGTCTGTGGACTCGTTCCTCCATCTGTGGACTCGTTCCTCTGTCTGTGGACTCCTTCCTCCATCTCTGTCCATCTTTCAGTCCGTGGTTCTCCTTCTTTGATTGTTTCATAGCTGTCAGAGGTTCCTCTGCTTTTCTTCAGTCTCTGACTAGTTTCTCATCTCTCCAAACTTTCTGCTGCTCCGTTACTGTTTTCAGCTGCAGATTTTATAATCTTCACTTTAAATTCTGGAGTGTCGCATTTTCTTTTTGGTGGCATATTTGTGTTCTCTCAGTCTTTATAGTTTACTCTTGTCATTTTTTCAGTATCAGTGTTCACTTGTCCTGAGTGGAGACGATGTCCTCTTGTTGTCATGGAGACACAAGACAAACCAGACAAAGTACTAAAAAAACCAACACAATTTATAGTCTGGAAAATACGGTAGAAATATTTCCATTTTATTCCTCTCATTTTTTCAATCCACCCTGACATATCTGATACTAGAGCGTATTTCCCAATTTTATTGCAGATTCATCTCCAATAAGTTTTTTGTTTTTTAAGTTTCGGATGTGTGAAATGAAAGAAATGAAAGATATCATGAGTAACAATTCAGTTGTAGATATCTGTAAAATAAGTTTTTCCAATTTGGAAATATGTTGCAGATGTCCAGAAGGGAGCTGCTGATATCTGAAATTCAAAAGCCAAAATACACATAAATTGGAAAAGAGACATAATTTCTTCTTTGTGGATATCTGAAATTACAATTGTGGGTAGGAATAATTATCTTGCGCAAATTTTCTTTTTTGAAAAGTTCTAATTGAATCATGGATACCAGTAATACATATCCAGTCTGGCTATAGAGGGTTTTCACCCACGTCACGTTTTGGTCAGTGATCCGGATGGGCGGCCATCTTGGAGGTACTCGGATGTAAACACACCGCTGGATCAGTGCAAACGACCGTGAATAAAGGATGGATAAACCACAGAAAAGCTCTTCAAAAGGTGTTACAGACTCAAAAATATACAGAGAAGGACTTGGTCCACGGGAAAGGGAACGATATTCTGAAAAGTTACAGTTTGTCGGTGGTGCCGATCCGTACGAGTTAGCTCCCTCGTCTTGGAGCAATGATGAGCCGGAGAGCCTCCCTTCGATTGCATACCCCGACATCGTAAACTACCTGGTTTCTACCCGTCATTCCAACAGATGGCACCCAATCTGGGTCATCCTTTTGATAAAGGTCAGACCTTTTACCTGGAATACAATGAGAAATATAGCACATTGTAGCTCTACATTTTAAGAACTGTGTTGCTAGTGTAGCTAGGTGGTAGCTTGATATTATCATTAGACTAGAAATTAAGAGCTTTTTTTCTTGATAATTGTTCATGTGTGAGTCTAAGAGCTAACAACATTTCACTTAACTTACCTGACACGAAATGGGCCGAACATATTCGGTTGTTGCCCAGATTTTTGCCACGCAGGTCTTGGTTTAGCTTTGCTAACCACAAGCTCCTCCTTTCCTCTGACAACTTCTGGCATTGTTCTCCCTGATTTTTAATAACCTTTGGAAGTCTATAAAACTCCAAGTGTCTCTCGGGGTCTGTCCAGTTGGTACAGCCGAAAACACGGCGATAATTTACAATTTTCAATGAAGACGTCCGATTTACTCCAGTGTGTGCGCTTTGTTTACGTTGCCTTGCATGCCTCAAAGATGGCGACTTCCGGTTGGATGACGCGCTGATGACGCGCCGTGAAAACCGACTATTAAATGTCACAATGGCTTGCCGTAGAGCCCCGTCGGTGTTGGTTGAGTGACGTCACGCGCAGAGGCTGCTGTCTCTTTAACAAAAGTTCAACGTCCAGAGGAAAAGAAAGTCTGCAGGGTCCAACATGGATGTGAGGGCTCTGGCTGCGAGCGCGTTGGCCCAGAACCGGAGAGCGGCTCTCGTTGTCGGCGGAGCCGGAGCTGCGCTCCTGGGAGTCGCTCTGGGGTATAAATACATGCGAAAGCCTGAAAAGGCCGTGCGCGTGGGCGTCGTGTCCCAGCTCCTTATTCACCCGCTTAAGTCCGGGAAAGCGGTGTCCGTGTCTCTGGCGGAGTGCCTCAACATGGGCTTGAAGTTTGGAGAGCTGCCGGGACCGGTGAGTGGAGCCGCGCCGCGCCACTGCTCTGTTACAGCTGCCTGTTTATTCATTTATTTATTTATTTCTGGACAGCTAGAGCTCATAAACTTTTAAAACAAGAAGCGCTTGCAGAGCATTGACCACCTCACACCTGCGCAGCTGTTTGGGTTTGAGAGAAAGGCGGGAGACGCGCAAACAGTTAATGCGACGTCGGGATATCCGGCCACAAGTGGTTTATATTAAATGTGACATTGTTATGAAAAAGGAAATCCGTGGTTTGGAGGATGTTTGATGGGGCGCCATTTGTAAAGTTGGTCATGCTGAAAATAACAGCAACATTTTGTCACATTTAGCTTCAAATCATGTTTTAAAAAGTGGTGTGAATATTTGAAAGTCAATTTTTTACCACATTTAACAAATTTATTCAATATTTAAATCTAAATCTAAAAGTTAAATCTAAATTTAAAAGTTAAATCTAAATGTTATGCCTAAATGTTAAATCTAAATGTTTAACCTAAATATTTAGTCTAAATGTTAAATCTAAATGTTCTGGATCAGTGATTCCCAAAGTGTGGGCCGCGGCCCCCTAGTGGGCGGTAGCGGTACTGCAGGTGGGCCATGAGAGGTCATTAAAATCCTCGATCTTTTAAAATATGTTTTTACTTACTGTAAAATATTAATGACATGATTTAAAAACATTAATAAGTAACAAAACAAACCAGTTAAGTGTTATACTACTGTCATCTTAACTTAATATGACAAGTGTCACCTTATTTGTTGACCCCTTACATTAATATCAGAACATAGCTTCTAGTCCTGGATGTTGATCACAGTTGTGATTAAAGGTTTCGGTGGGCCGCGGAGATTTTTCACATTTCAAATTGGGCCTTGGTATTCTGAAGTTTTCGGAATGTCTGTTCTGGATGAAACTAAATATTTAGCTAATATACAAATCCAAGATGCCGATAACCGGAAGTACCAAAATAAAAGCTCGAGGACGTAAAAGTCTGTTCGTAGTGTCAAATAACAAATAATAGCGATCTTTTCTGGAGAAATTGACTCTTGGACACAGATTAAAGTGATAATAACCACCAAAAATAACCATAAAACTATATTTTACGAGTACCTTGAGGTTTTAGTGTCACTTTTTTGCGGAACTTATAACCTGTAGCTACTGCAGTCAGTCACAAGGGGGCGCACTTTGAATGAAATATTCGGTGCAGTCTGCTGTTGGTGATACATGCTGTGCTAACATGGCCGAGTCGATGTTAGCCCAAAACATCGGGAGAGCCTTTTTTGTTTTTTGTCTTTTTGTAATAGTTATGCATGTAATGTATAAGATAAAATAAAACATTGACAGGTATGATTTTACTTCATTGAGTAGTTTTAATTTTCATATGTACAAACATTTTCTTTCATACTTTTGTTGACAATGCATTATTTTCACCATGTTGCCAAACTGATCTATGCTGGGAATTAGTGCTGGGCGATATGGAAAAAATCATAGATCACGATATGGACTATTTTATATCACGATAACGATATATATCACGATATACCATAATAAAGTATGTTTTCAGTTATTCTCTGAAAAGTTTGACAAAAATTTCATTGCTTACTTTTCAACTTTATTTTGAAAGGACATTTAGCTGAACTGTCACAAACATACATTTTAGTGCAGCAAAAACAGGTAGGTACAGAGGTACAGTAGCTTTCACATTTTTTTTAAAGTGCACAACAGTTTCTGAGAGGAAAAACACATTTTTGCACTGAAGTTCAGTTATTTTGACCACAAATTATTTTTCAACATTCAGAAATCTGTAACCTTGTAGTGCAAAGTTTGCAAACCAATATAAAGTGTCTAAAGTAAACATCAGGGGTGAAGAGAACTCTGTTTAAGGCATTAACCATGAATAAAAGTGCAAACATAAAAGGCTACTTTGTAGAAGTAGATATGATTCTATTAAATTTATCATTGCAGGTTATTTAATGACATATTTGCTGTAATAATTGATAAAATTAGGTTAGAAACGATAGATAGAAGAGAAATGGCACGATACACACTTTTCTATCGTCCCCACGATATGTATCGTCATATTGCCCAGCACTACTGGGAATGAACGAAAGCTGCAATACATTTGTTCAGTGCATGTTAAAACTCAAGTTCATGTTCACAGTATTGCATATTCCATTTTCTGAAACATTCTGCATGAGGGCCCTGTATGTTTGAGGAGCTCCAGTGCGATGGAGGAGATCAAACCTTTTGGATCCCTGGTGATCCTGTTACAGTTCAGGCCTTCACTGTTGCACTAAACCAAGATAAGAGACCCGGGATATGTTATCCTTCAGTCGGTTGCATTAAAGCAGGATCTGTTAGCAAGCCAGGGTTTCTTAATCCCACTGCTCTGATCTTTCCAGTCAGCTGTCACTCTGACTGGAAATGAATTTAATTAACAGTTATTCGTTAACTTCTGTTGGTGTTTCCTGTCTTCATCCGTAGAACGTGTCAAGCTCCGCTTTCTAAGTACCCCAGATCTCTTGACTCTACTTTTGTGCAACAGGCCTCAGATGTGTTGTTTATGCAGCTAATTTTCATGTTAATACATTTGTAGTAAGTCAGTAAGCTCGTTATCTAACACCTGCACAGCTGTTTGAGGTCGTAATGGAGAGAAAGTGGAAACTTTGGGAAATCCAGCTGCAGCCTGCTGTCCTTTAAATTATTAACAACAAGTGGTCTCGCTCTCATGAAGGCTGAACCCTGCTGGTAGGAGAGCTGTTTGTGTTAAAGAGGACGAGTTATGAAAAAGAAAAACCCTTCAGGAGGGATCTATTCAATTCAATTTTATTTGTATAGCATCTGTTACAATGTCAATTGTCTCTAGGTGCTTTACAGAGAACCAGATCATGACCCCCGAGCAAATATCATTAACTAAAATTATAATATTGATTCCAAATCAAGGATGATGGCAAGTAAAAAAAAACTCCCACAGCAGGAGAAAAAAAAAAAACTTTCAGCCAAACAGTGGCAAGAAAAAAAACTCCACTTTAAGAGGAAGAAACCTTGAGCAGGACCTGGATCATATGGAGGACCTTCCTGATGAAGACCAGCTGGATAAAGAAAGAAAAGAGGGGAGAGACAGGACAGAGAGAGGAGAGCACACAAATGACTGAATAAATTGACTATATAAACAGATGCAGGCAGCAGCATCCATGGTTTTACACACCAGATGCGTTTTCCATGTGATTAAATTGCATGTCAATATTTTTTTCAAACCTGCATCAAGTCAATGATGCGAACAGAGAGATCAGCCATACGGCTGCAGCAGCTCAGCTCTCTGAAATGACTCCCCAGCTTCTTCTGGCTTGGAGCTAAATGTCCTAACGGTTCTTCAAACTGTCCAACAGACAGAAAAGGGTCTCCTGGACTAAGCAGTGGAGCTCACCAGGTGAAAAACACACCTGTGGTTTAGATTATTCAGCTGGATGAAGCAGGGCCCCTCTGGTGTTTTGGGGCTCCTAAGCAGGGTTCTGTTTGAGGGCCCTTGTTCTGGGACTTTAAACCCATCCCAGGTGTTTCACCTCCTCATTTTTGTCAGAAAAAGCTTTGTCATCACTTGATGTTGACACCATCTCTTTTTTTGGGTGTGATTTCTTTTTTTTCTTTTTTTTTTTAAATAAAAAAAAATCACAATATTTTTCAACTATCATCTGATGAACATATATAGCAACTTGATTTTTCATCTCTACTTTTAATTTTGATATTAACTGATAATATCGTAATAAGAGGTGCTTCCCAATACTCACCACTAGTCAGGTATTTGATTTTATTGGGTCTGTAACGGCGCAGCTTTAGTTGGAATTAAACCCGCTCGGTGGAGTGGTGCAGATGGTCCACCTGTGTGTGTGTGTTTGCAGACACTGGCTGGTGGTGACGGAGGATGGTCACATGGTGACGGGCAGACAGCAGCCCCGTCTGGTGCTGGTGTCTCTGACCTGCGAGGGAGCTCACGCCTTTCTGAACGGGCCAAACATGGACGAGCTGAAGTTCCCCATCAAGCAGCCGGACAGCGCCGTCATCGACTGCAGGTTCGACTGTTGTCGTCTGACACTTTTACAGCAGCAGGTCTTTAAATTAGGTAAATGCAAACTCAGGTGAACAGCAACATGTGGCAGATGATGTAGGAATCATCTAACTATCCACCGTCCTCCTGCAGAGGTCACAGGTTCGACTCCCGGTCTGCGACCCTTAGCTGTGAGTCTGCTCCAGTTTCCTGTCTCTCCATATAAATAAAGGCCACAAAATCTTAATAAAAACAATAACTAAGCCAAAACACCCCCCATCAGTCCATCCATGCTGCAGTAGTTAGTACAAACTTGAAGTAATTGACCTTTCGGTAAGCGCCGCCACTTCCTAGTTACTGTTGCTAGGTCGGACATTCTCGCTGCTCCTGCATTGAGGACTGTGTTAATTCGCTATTTTTCCGATGTCCTGTCATCAGTATTTATATCACACTAGAATAACTCCATGGTGAAATATTGCTGCTGGGGACCTGCAACAGTGACTCGAGGTGTTCAGAACGTATGGAGGGGACATTTTTATTCCCTTTCCCAAGATAAAACAAACGCTGGCTTTGGTTCAGTTATGTGTCCGTCCACACAAGCAACTGAACGTGGGGAAAGTTACTAAACACACCTACATTTACTTTGTAAGTTTACTTTGTTTATTAGATGATTGATTTAACCATCGTTTAGTAAAAGTAATAATATGATTTAGCAGGCAAGGAGGGTGATGAGTTCTCTGTTAGCATTACAGCTTAGCGCATTAGCGCCTACTGAAAGGTCAGTTATTTTCTACAACATCGCTTCAGCTCATTGGGGCTTGTGGGAATTTTTGTTTCTGTAAAACTCATTTAACATCCTGGCATTTCAGTCTGGCAGAGGCGTGGACTTTGGGCCAGTCCAGCACCTTTGACTCGCTCCTTTTCAGCCACTCTGTTGTAGATTTACTGGCGTGTTTTCATTTATTCTGTTGCCTGAACCAACTTCAGCCTGGTGCATTTGATTAACAGCTCCTGGCTGCTAATTAACCCTCTTAATTCCTGCAAAAGCAACGATGGTATTTAGTTTTTTTAATCAATCTTTCTGCATTTGGGTTTGTCATATTTTATTAAAGGCACAGTATGTGGCATTACCACTTATGGCCACATGGGGGCATCATATCACAAGAATGCTCATGTGTCGGTACTGAGGGGCTACATCCGGCCTGCTGGTCTGATGCAACCAGTTTCTATTAACTTGAATGTTAAATTGTCCAACTTTCCAGCAGGAACGGACGTGTTTACGGCCGGGTCCAGGCTTGGTCTCCATAGCGAGATCTCACATTTCTGACAACTGTAGAGGGATGAACTTTTATGTACAACAGCATACTTGTATGTACCACATCAGGTAAAATTATAAGCAGCCACAAATGTATGCGTAGTTGGGGGCGTGATCTGTTTGAGTGACAGCTGGCTGTAGCTGATGTCTTTTTGTCATCACATTATCTCTTTTAGCAACTAGCGCTGTCTGTTTTCAGAGCTGCGAATAAAGACCTGACAGTCCCTAGTCATTCTTAGTTTGAAGGTAATGTTTTTAAATGGACCGTTCCAGAGGCTCCATCCCCTCTTCTGCTTGGACCTCGGTACCTCCAGGACGAGCTGATTGGCCAAACAGCCTGGACGAACTGGACAACAGTAAAATGACTGCACCTTTGCAGTTCCAGGTGCTTTGGCACAGCCAAACCCCGTCACCTTCCAGGGTGCCCGGACCTTCGGACCCAGCGGGGACCGCAAAGCCTCAGTCTTGTAGCCGAATTATCAGCTCATCAGGGGTCTTGATGGTGCCTGATCGGAGCTCCGCCAGTCCTCATTGTGGCTCCAGCAGGGACTTATTTCTGAAATGGATTCACAGGATCTGACCAGAATTAATGTATAATGGGATCAGTTATCATCGTTGGTTAGCATAAGCTTAGCAAAGCTGAGATAGCCGTGTCCCAGGTAGCCTCCAGACACGTTTCCCTCGTGGTAAATTTTGGATGAACCGGTGTTTGGTGGAGTCAGTTCTGGCCTAGATGATGGATTCCAGGAGAAAAAGGTTGGAAATCAAGGCTTCAGAAAACCCGAGTGACGTCACAGGAGGTTTGTCCAGTTCTTTTAATGCAGTCTGTGCTTGGCCTGAGACACAATGAGGTGCACCTCTTGTGGAACAGGGTTATAATAGTTTTGGATTTCCCATTAGTTGTAGTTTAGTTTTTAGTTTAGTTTTGTAAATTCATAAAGTTTTAATTTGTTTTTAGAGCAGTTTTTCTAGTATTTATTCGTTTTTATTTTTTTGAAATACTTAGTTTTAGATTAGTTTTTATTAGTTTCAGTGTTAGTTTTAGTTTTATTTTGTAAATTAGGGTTGTAATTTTGGTTCGAGTGAAGCATTGAACTTTTTGAAGGCTATCGAGTCACATAGTCGTGTTTACATTCTGGTCTCAATAAACATATTTATCAATGCATCTTCCCACTTGTGGTGTTCCTGCGTATTTACTGACCAGCAGCTATTTGGTCGCCGGTGGTAACAGTCCATTATAGTTGCTGTTTTCTCCTGTTCCTTCCCAACTCTGACTGGCCTGCAGTTGTAGCTTCTTTCCAGGAGGCTAGCTTAGGCTAGCTTATCCAGCTAGTCTTGGTTAGCCTTCTGGTGTGAGCTTTTCAAATGGACTTTCAGATTCGTGGGTTTTTTCCCCTTGAGAAGTATTCCACACTTTGTATCACCTGCTTCTACAACAAGGCACTTATTTTTATCGTTAACACAGTCATAGTCAAAGAAATCCCAAATAGGACTGTGCTGCTTTCTCCTAACTTTTGCCGCAGCCATCAGTGCTGATCACTTTTTTTTTTTTTTTTGGCGGTTGTTGTTGTACGGCGGAGCGAAGTTAATAGATTTCAAACGTTTGAGGAAAAAAATTACAAGCACGAAAACAAAGGACATTCTTGACATTATTATAGTTCATTTTAGTTCGTTTTATAAACACATAATACAGTTTCAGTTATCGTTTCTTTTAAAACTCTCGTTTTTATTTTATTTCAGTTAACGAAAATATTTTTTCAATTCTAGTTTTTTGTTATTTCGTTTGTTTTCGTTAACGATAATAACCTTGTTGTGGAACCGTGTGGTCTTTAGCGGACATGCTGTACAAGCCCAACTCATTAGCCAACACAGCAGATCTCCACGCCCCCTTGTGGTCAGGTGTGATATTTCTGCATAAAGTAACTTTAAATGCACCATGCTGTCACGTGTTGTTGTTCACCTGATAGTTTTTTTTTTTTTTTACCTATTTTAAATGCTTACCAGCTGATTTTTTTTAAAGGTCTTGTTATATAAAGCTGTAGAACTGAAGATGTGTTTTCATTTTTTACTCAATTTTGTGCTGTAATTCCCAGAAATGTTTTTTTTTCTCAATTGTTCATTTTGAAATAATTTATAAATGGAAATGCTAATATCATTAACACATATTTTGTACTCAGTAGGACACAGAAAAACATGTCAAAGGCTGAAAGACAGACATTTTACCATTTCATGGAAACAATTTCACTTTGACTTTGATGGCAGCGAAAAAGCTGAGACGTGGCCAAGAAAAGGCTGGATAAGTAATTTATGCTGCTCAGTCTGTCAACATGACATTAACCCAGGCTTACCTGGGTATAGAAGCTTAGATGGGCAGAGGTCCACCAGTCTGTGAAAACTCCCCAGTTCCCAGACTGACGTGGACTGGTGTTAAAAGAAGAGAGGATGCTGCAAAGTAGGGCTGAACGATTAATTGCATTTGCGATAATCTCGCGATATCATAAAACGAGATTTTCTAACCGCAAAGGCCGCGATATTACTGTCACGTGATCTGGCAACGTCACGTGACTTGCGAGTGAGCCCAGCCGAGCTGAGCAGAGCAAACAGTGTTGTCAACTTAGCGACTTTCCAGTCCCCTCTAGCGACTTAATTTGTAGAAAGCGAATAGCGACAAATCTAGCGACTTCTTCTGGTGATTTAGAGACTCAAGCGCACTCAAACCGCTAGGTTTAGGCCGCCTCGCGAACCGCGCTTCTCTCTCTCTCTGTCGGGCACAGTGCACAGCCACAAACACCCCGCCCGCCGCGCGAGACAACTCGAGCTCCCCCCCCTTTTCCTTGCAAAAAATCTGCGAGCTCCCGAGATCTATACAGAAGAATCTTTCTGGCTAACAGTGCCATACTCATTTTGCACTTCAGTATGTTGTGTGCTGCTGTTACTGAGTAAATATAATATTTCTATTAGTGTTCAAAAAGTTTTTTTTTTGAAAAGGTCCAATTGGTTAGAGCAGATATTTGTTCTTTATTTTCCTGTGTGATGTTACTGACTGGAGATCAGTAAGCTTTATTTTTTCTATATCTGTATATTTTATTTATTTATTTATACACTCTCCTGTCAATCTCAGACAGTGTTTAAGAAGTCCAGTCCACACGTTTACATAAATGTTACACATGTTTTATGAAATGTGAAAAGTTAGATGTTGAAGAGGTAAAGCCGCAGATTTGTTTGCTTTATTGTTGCAATCTGCACTTTAAATAAATCTGATATTGTTTATTATGACAGTGTTTGAAAAATACATGAGAAGAGGACCTTAAAAATAATCGCATATTAAATCGCAATCGCAATTTTGAGGAAAAAAATCGCAATTAGATTATTTTCCAAAATCGTTCAGCCCTACTGCAAAGTGTCCCTGCTTTTCAGAACTGGGTTTGTTTTTTGCTTTCGGACCAACTTGGTTTCCAGACTTTGAGGAGCCTCTTGTTGTTTTTACAGAGTGTTCAGTACTGACATCCAGGGTCGGGATTGTGGCGACGAGGTGTCCCAGTGGCTCACGAGTTATTTCGGGGAGGAGAAAAGCTTCCGTCTGGTGCACTTTGAGCCTCAGATGAGACCCAGGAAGCCAGCTGAAAGCGTGCCGCTCTTCCCAGAATATGAGGTAGGAGGATCGGTTCTGCCGCTGTGCTGATTTCAACGCTGCGTTCATCCTCCTCACGAACATGCGATCGCCCTTCTGTGATGTTCAAACATTGGTCCAGGAGGTGGCTTACCCGGATATCGGACCCGTGATGCTGCTGTCTGAGGCTTCTGTTAGCGATCTCAGCAGCAAGTTGGAGAAGGACGTCACCGTGGAGCGTTTCCGCCCGAACATCGTGATCAGTGACTGTGCTGCATTTGATGAGGTGTGTGTTTGTTCAGCCTCACCAACAATAAGAGCATCTGCAAATGCTCCTCTGATTCCTTCATGTGGTTGCATGGTTAGGAGTTTTAGCCACAAAAAGAAAAGATTATACTCAGAGAATAACATTAGGAGCACAAGAGGCCTTAAAGCTAACAGATAAATTGTGTGTACTTTTGTATTTTTTCCCTCCTGTCTTACAAAAATAAAAAGATCATAATTGGGTTCTTTGTGACTAATACTTCGCCCTTTTCGGTGTGAACAGCGTGGACTAAATGTATCTCCAACTGCTTTGCTTTTTCAGGATTCATGGGAGGAGGTCCAGATCGGCAGCGTGAGGCTGCAGCGTGTGATGTCATGTGGAAGGTAACACTGATTTTAGCAGCTGCTCGGGTTTGGGGTTTGGTTCTCAGGTGCACAGGTTTGGTTTTTTTGGTGTTTTGAGTTGCCTAAATGGATCTATTTTCTGCTGCCAGATGTATCTTCACCACAGTTGACCCAGAGACGGGAACAATCAGCAGAAAAGAGCCTCTGGAGACTCTGAAAAGGTAAAGTTTTGACTTCAGAGAAGGCTGTGTGGTACATTTAGTTATGAATAGTGTTCACCAGAACACATGTTGAAGAACAATAGAAATGGGCTGGCAACGATTAACATTTTTAATCGCGATTAATCACATGATTTCCCTGATCACATTAATCGCATTGTATACACAGTAGAGGTCTTCACGGGTCCACTTTCATGGACCCGAACCCGAATGGACCCGTGAAAACTCGACCCGAAACCGACCCGAGCTATTATCATAAGTCCGGGAGTCCGAACCCAAATGGACCTGCAATATTTGGAACCGAAACCGACCCGACCCGAGTCTGTAGTTTCCGACCACGAACCGAACCGAGTTAACCAAATAGAACCGAGACAATCCAGCCCATAGTTGCTCATGTTAAAAGTTGTCTAGCGTTGAATAAAACTTGATTTTCTTACCTAAAGTTGTCTTCTTCTACCGGTTCAGTTGCTACATAGGCTACGTGATGTAAACAACAATAAATCCACGTCGTTATTCTCTTTGTGGATACAGATGCTATTGGTAGCAACTGCTAACGCTAATAGCCTACACCGGTCAGGACGTGTCATGAATATGTTCTCTCATCCAACGTTGTCATGTTGGCGATCTGTTGTGCTTTACAGCTGCCAGGCAAACCGCTAATAACACGCTACGGCAACACGATTGTTTCATGACAAATACGCCACGTTAATGAATAATTAATTTAACTCCCCTGAGTCCTGACATTAGCTGCCACCACCAATATCTTAACCTCTCTAGAGTAAACGCTGGACCCAGCCTGTCAGAGACCACCGACTGGACCCAAGACTAACTGTACCAATTCTGACCCGAACCCAGAGTCACTTCTTTTAAATTGACCCGAGACTCGATACGGGTTGGAAGCTCGGGTTTTCGGTTTGTCGGGTTGTTCCGAAGACCTCTAATACGCAGTCAAATAATTAATTCAAAAGTAGTGTAAAGGTCACTTTTATTTAAATGTTCTGCTGCCATATGAACTAAAGTGCCATAACATTTGTTGTTTAAACACCTTTAACATCAGCACTTGTCAGTAACACATATTTAGTGTAAATCTCATCTTAAAAAATGTAAAATAAGATAAGCTTATTGCCACGGCCAGGACATTAATGTCATCCATGACATCATTTGAATCCTCTGTCTGGGAGAACTTTAAAATGAAAATGTCCATGTTAAAGTTCAGTAACTTTACCGCTCTCCAGGTCTGTTTTACAGAACAGATTTTCAAAACAAAAGCATGTGAGCAACATGCGTTTATGCGCAATAAAATAAATGTTGCGTTAATTAATGAGTTAATGTGATAACGCGTTTTTTTACCCAGCCCTAATAAATACCATCTCTGACCACATTCAGAAGATATTTCATAACGATAATAATACAACAAATGTATATAGCAACAATGCAGCAAAAGAAAGGAACAAGTAAGGATAATTGAAATAAAATGCAGTGGCTGTTAATGGAGACGTGCCAGACTGTCCACACAGTGATCGCAGGATTGTCTTTGGTCGGCACAGCGGATCTGTGCGCCCCCATGTGGTCACAAGTGATACTGCTACAGAGAGTGGTTTTAAACGATCAAAGTACAGCTCAAATGAATGACTTCTGTTGCATCATATTGATCATTCATATCATTATATTAGATGTTCAAGTGTTATTTCGTTACATTAAAAGCGTCTATGTTATTATGACTGACAGCTCCTCCAAATACTCTTCATATTCCTCAGACTTCTGTTAACTAACGTCATCATGATAGTGACAGCTTTCCTCAACTGTAACATCAAAACAGATCTTCTGTCAACTGTAACAGCTGATATTCATTTTATTCTGGATCTTGAGTCATGCAGACAAAAAAAAGTGCACTCATAAATTAAAAAGTACTTTTTCAAATCTCGGATTTACTGTATAAAGATACAGCTAAATAAATAAAAAGTTCTTTTAAACACCTCTATGTCTATTAGTAGACTGTAAGGGAGCAAAACAACATGAACCAAAGCAGTTTTGGACCAGAGCAGAACGTGTTTTTAAGCCTCTAACAAGACTCAGAAATGACAATCCACTTAAGTGACAGTCTGGTTGGGTCCCTGCAGACAAACTGAGCTAATTTTGAATTAGTACACTACAAAAAGTGTCTGAAAAGGCCTGTTTGAACAGGAATCTCCATCCAGTCGCTGCTATCCGTATCTTATAAGTCCATTTAGACTGCTTACTGGTCTGAGAGGGTTCAACAACCTCACGGTGCCTTTTTGTTTCTCCCGACAGCTATCGCCAGTGCAAACCCGCCGAGAAGCACATCTACAAAAAGGACCCGCTGTTTGGACAGCTGCACACGGTGAAGAAGACGGGGACCCTTCAGGTCGGCGACGTGGTGTACAAGATCAGCCGTTAACATCTGCCCACGCAGAGATTTGAGATGTTGGTGGAGTTCAGGTCCAGGCGAGGGAAAAAAAAAAGGACTTGGAAGAATGTTGCACTAGAGTTGGAAAAGCACAAAAAGCACACGTTTATTTCATCTGTGGGTGATGGACAACAATGAAATACCAGCTGCATCGATTCAGAAATATTCAGGTCATTTATTTTTGTAATGAACTGTAATCATTGCTTTTCTATTGAGCCAGAATTACATCACTGCTGACCAAAACCTGAAATAAACACTTTTTCTTAACATCTGCATATTTTCGCTCACTGGTTATTCAACTCTGAAAGTTCATGTTTCAACCAAAGAGAGAAAAAAAACGACTGGATTAAAACTTTCTGATGTCTCGAGTGTGTTTTACAGTGACAGACTTAATGATTTTTGCCTTCATACGCCACCACAGATGCATTTGAAACAAAACAAGGTGAGATCAAAGTGTAGACTTTCAGCTTTCATTTAAAAAGTTTCATAAAAATGTATTTTACCATTTTTAGAAATTAAAACCATTGTAGTTGATGTTCACCAGAAAGGTTGGAGATCTTCGTGGCGAACGAATATGTGGCTGCTCCGAGGCCAACTTTTAAATGCTTAAAAGTGTTTATTACAAGTAAAAGGAAGCACACGACAGACTCCTGCAGCAGTCTGGGATTTCCTGAGCCAATGATGGGAAAGTCCTCCACAAAAGAGGGGTACAGGCTTATATAGGCTGGTCAAGCTGGATTTGTCTCCTACAGATGTAACCAGTTAAACCTTTGACAAGTTTATGTGTAGGCTTGCTAGTACATCTCTATAACCTAAACAATACACTGACAGAATACGTACAAGGAGTTTTCACACACCAACATCGACCCAAATTCCTAAGACCGAAAATGAATGAACTCGTTGACTCTAAGAACTTGGTCAAAACTTATGATAAAGAGATAAAGACCATATCATCAGACACTACACTATTTTAAGCATGAAGTGCCCTAAAGGGCTCAAAAAATATCTGATCAGACGACCGAAAAGAGTCCAGCTGTGGTCATTCCCTCATTCCCTGGAGTTGATACCAGGTACTGAGCTGATGTCTGGCAGCTGTTCGACTGGAGCGACCGATATGAAGTCCAAGGAGGTCATCACTGGGCTGAAGACGCAACGTAGATGTCAAAGACAGCAAAAACCCCAAATGCAATCTTAAAAAGAAACCACTGGTGAGTTGAACATCGTTTAAAAGCCTGGAAGACGCCCAAAGCGAATGACTGCATTCGATATCAATACCAGCATTGGTATCGATATTATTGATATTTGGATTGATCTACCCAGCTCTACTCTGGACCTCTCTGTGTGGTTCAGCAGAAGGAAGACGTACTGTGGACCTTTGGTCATGTTTTAAACAAGAAAAAACAAAAAAGACTGGCGACGGTGCCGGTTTCATTGTTAATCTGTCAGGGTGATTATACAACAACTACCAGGCTGAACTGGAACTCGCTGTGTTTGTCGTTTTGAAGTACAAAAAGAGATCTGTAATTAATAAAATGTGAAGCTGATGAGGCTGAAATGACAACGGGGATGACGTTAATTACAGGTACTTTGACAAGTGTAATGTTGGACCTTGAAGCAGACGCTGCTGTAAATGCAGCCGATCTTACCTGCTCATATCAGCCTCAGCCGTCTCCCTTCGTTCGCTGTCGTTTGCTCAACTCTTTCATTGGGAAGAATGCTGACCAGGATAAACGGCTTCAACCAGCGCTCCAACTACTTTAGACTTCAGACTGTAGAAAGAGTCATTTCTACAAATACAAGTTAGAAGGCTTTGGTGTCTTTTAACTCCAAACACCTTTAACTGCACAGTTTTAGCGCTGAATTTCCCCAGTGGGCCCCAACACTGATTCATGACTCAGCTGTAGTTGCATCCAGCGGCCAGTAGGGAGCAGTGTGGAGGCGCTGCACCACAACAAGAGCATGTGCTCTCTCTTTGTTTCCTGTTATTTTGTCTTTTCTTGTGTTTGAAGTGACTCATTTCTGGTCGAAATGGACTAAACTTCTGACTGGTATTTGTCACAAAATAACTCAAGAGAGAGGAATTAATTAAATAAAACAATTTCAAGACAATTTTTATTGCTAAATGTAGACAGACCCAAATGGACTGGTTGAGTCACAAACCACCATCTCTCCTCTGAAGATAAGTTGGGTAAGGGTGCTACATTTCTCACAGGGCTGAGAGAGATTTTCCTGCTGTTGACCTCAAAGCAAGAGCTCCCTGGTTTCCTTTTAAAGTCAGACGTCTGTCTGAGAAGGTCAAAGGTGACTAATAACAGTCGTGAAGAAGGCCGTTTCCCCCACTGTGAAGGAGATGTTGTGCCACGAAGTCCTTTGCTGCAGATATGATTTAAAGATATGCAGCTACTGGGAAAGTGTGGTTTGGTGTATTGGGACGCAATCAGAAGAATGTTTTGGTGTTATTCAGAAAACAATGAGGGGAAAATAAAAAGAAGAAGTGGAGGCAACTCTGGCCGGCTTCCTCGTGGAGCTCATTTTTAGATCCGAGTAAATGTTCAGCCACAAACAACCGTGACAGTTGAAATACGTCTTTGTAGAGAAGGTTCAGGTCCTGTTTTAACCTGAACTAACCGTTGACTTTTAAAATGCTACGATGTGGTCACTCCATTTGGTCAATAATTTCCACTGGATCTTCTGAAAAGCAAAAATAAAAGCGGTGCCTCAGTGTGTGTTCACTGGTTATTAAATGAAGTGGTGTCGTGAGAAGTATGAACCTTGATCCGCAACGGACAAAGCTCTTCCAGACAAACTCTGGAGTGGTTTCAACTAAGTATGAATGCAGTTACGGATCAAAAACATGCAAACATGGTTCTTGATTTCAGCACAGATGGAACCTCATTACAGGTCATCACAGGTGTGGGTTTTCTAGTAGCTGCATTTCTTCTTCATGTCTACAACAAAGGACCTCTTGGTACGACGTTGTCTCCTTTGGGGATTTTAAAGGTTCTTTGTGACATCTTCGCTGATAAGACGGACCAGTGTATACGGTCTACAGCAGGGGTCTCCAACCCCAGTACCTGAGAACCACAACCCTGCATGTCTCAGATGTTTCCCTGCTTCAGCGCCCCTGATTCACATGACCGGGTCTCTAACAGACCTGGATGACAAGTTGGAACATCTGAACTCAACAAACCAGGTGTCACTGCAGGATGTTTTCACTTCTGTACAACGTGACCTGCTGTTACTTGTCTCATACGCTCGACAAGTAACACATGCCCTTGAAATTTTCATTCAAAGGGTTCCACAATTCTAAAACATGATTTCTATGTTAATTTTTTATTAAAATTTTTATCTGAATAGTTTTTCCAGTGGTTGACCCAGTGACTGAACCCAACTGGACTAATCGATCGTCAAACTGAGACACGATGACGATCGGCTCCAGGCGCTGAGTTCATTTAATTTGTCCTCTGAATTGCAGATATAGTTCTGATTAATTAAAGAACTCAGTTCACTGATAATCCTTTTCGTCTTTGCTCCAATTGCGGCACCAATTTCTTCCCGATAAAGAGCACTGGAATACTGACACATGTGACCACATGTGACCGAGTGACAGTCCATCACAGATGCCTCCATGCCCAGAGATGTTGATCTGGACATGGTTAACATAAATCTTCATGTTTACATGTTTACACCCATTTCAGTATTTCATTGCTGCTGCTTTGTGACACAGTCTCTATTTTTTACGAGAGCGTAATGTCATTATAAAAACGTAGGATGTTTTCATAAAATAAGATGGTCAGAAGAGTCTCCTGAGCATTCAGTCTGTTGGGACAAATGAACAAAGCCATGAGTTTTTCAGTCAAACGTTTTAATCAGGAGGATGATTTTCTGACATCTTGAAACATGATCAAACACACAATATTAGTTCTCTTTAGTTTTCCAATGATTTGGGTCTCTGTTGAGTGCCTAGAGACAATTGACATTGTAAAAGACACCATACAAATAAAACTGAATTGAATTGAATTGAATTTAGTTTAGTAACAGAGACTAACTCAACTTTGGGTCAAAAGCTTTAAGCCAAATCTACAAAGCAAAAAAAAAAAAAAAAAAAAAAAAACAACTTCCAGACTGTGTATGAAGCAACAGAAACCAGTGAACCAGATGAGACCAGACGAGACGACACCGGACAAGACGATATGAGATGAGACCAGACGAGACCAGATGAGACCAGACGATATGAGACGATATGAGACGAGACAAGACGAGATGAGATGATACAATACGAAACGAGACAAGACAAGACGATATGACACGAGACCAGACAAGACCAGACAATACGAGACAATATGAGACGAGACCAGACTAGACCAGACTAGACGAGACGAGATGAGACGATACGATACGATACGATACGATACGATACGATACGAAACGAGACAATACGAGACAATATGAGACGAGACCAGACTAGACCAGACTAGACGAGATGATATGAGACGATATGAGACGAGACCAGACCAGACGATATGAGACAAGACCAGACGAGACCAGACGAGACAATATGAGACGAGACCAGACAATACGAGACAATATGAGACGAGACCAGACGAGACCAGACTAGACCAGACTAGACGATACGAGATGAGACGATACGATACGATACGAAACGAGACAATATGAGACGAGACCAGACTAGACCAGACTAGACGAGATGATATGAGACGATATGAGACCGAGACCAGACCAGACGATATGAGACGAGACCAGACGAGACCAGACGAGACAATATGAGACGAGACCAGACAATACGAGACAATATGAGACGAGACCAGACTAGACCAGACTAGACCAGACTAGACCAGACGAGATGAGACGATACGAAACGAGACAAGACGAGACGATATGACACGAGACCAGACTAGACCAGACAATACGAGACAATATGAGACGAGACCAGACTAGACCAGAC
The DNA here is from genome assembly GCA_018398805.1 of Hirundichthys speculiger. Classification (NCBI taxonomy): domain Eukaryota; kingdom Metazoa; phylum Chordata; class Actinopteri; order Beloniformes; family Exocoetidae; genus Hirundichthys; species Hirundichthys speculiger. Next base: position 783,020 of record JAGFBZ010000083.1, on the reverse strand, counting down.
GAGACAATATGAGACGAGACCAGACAATACGAGACAATATGAGACGAGACCAGACTAGACCAGACTAGACGAAACGATATGAGACGAGACGATATGAGACGAGACCAGACGATACGAGACGATATGATACGAGACCAGACAAGTCGATATGAGACCAGACCAGACGATATTAGACGATATGAGACGAGACAAGAAGATATGAGATGAGACCAGATGAGACCAGATGAGACCAGACGATATGAGACTATATGAGACGAGACGATACGATACGAGACAATATGACACGAGACCAGACAATACGAGAGGATATGAGACGAGACCAGACTAGACCAGACTAGACAAGATGAGACGATATGAGACGAGACCAGACGAGACCAGACCAGACGAAATGAGATGATATGAGACCAGACCAGACGATATTAGACGATATGAGACCAAGACCAGACCAGACGAAATGAGCCGATATGAGATGAGACCAGACGAGACGATATGAGATGAGACAAGATGATACGAGACGATATGATACGAGACCAGACCAGATGATATTAGACAATATGAGACGAGACCAGACCAGACCAGACCAGACGAAATGAGACGATATGAGATGAGACCAGACGAGACCAGACGATGTGAGATGAGACCAGACAAGACCAGACAATATTAGACAATATGAGATGATATGAGACAAGACGAGACGAGATGAGACAAGATGATATGAGACGATATGAGACGAGACCAGACGATATTAGACTATATGAAACGATATGAGATGAAACGATAAGATACGAAACGATAAGATACGAGACGATACGATATGAGACGATATGAGACCAGACCAGACCAGACCAGACCAGATGAGGTGTGTCGGTGTTGTTCCTGGCCGTCACGCTCTCCCAGCTCATGTAAAGTGGGCGTGTCCAGGGTTTACTGTGGCCTTATTCGATGCCACCCATCATTGCACAAGAATTAAAATTGTCACTATTTCCAGAAAACATGAATCTATAACAACATCCAGACTGGCAGCAGATGAAATGCTGCCTGTTTTTATGGAACCTCAGCGTGAACCGCAGCACGTGGACGTCAGGACGGCTTCGGGTCGCAGCTGCCACTACCAGGCTGCAGCTGCAGCGGTTTCAGCGTGATCAGCTTCTCTGGAGCTTAATGACAGAGGACCTCAGAGAAACACAGACATTTCTAATGTTTATTTTTACGGATTGTAAAATTAGAGCAATGTTGCAAAACACTGAGCTTTGGTATCATTGGAAGTTTTTCCTTGTTTGTGTGTTTTGCTGCCCATTTAGACTTCAAAACTGTTGGATCTGTTCTAAAAACAGATGAGGACGGAGGCGACTACAGAAGATGGATGGATGGATGGATAAATACAGATGTGGCAGTAACCAATGACTTTACGATAGTCCAAAAAAAAAAGTAAAGAAAACTGTAATTACAAGCATAAGCGACATATGCATGTTTTATGTCACGAAGGAGAAAAAAAACAAAAACAAAGGAGAAGCACAACATTTTAGGGGGAGTCTGAAGCAAAAATGTAAAGAAAACAGTAATTACAAGCAGAAGCGACAGATGCATGTTTTATGTCACAAAGGAGGTTAAAGGCTGATAAGGAGCTCAGCAGAATCCATATGTTTTATAGCAAATTCAAAGCTAAAGTGGAGGCAAACTCAGAATAAAGACAGTGAGCTGGAGGGAGGAGAGTCGAGATCATTGATCCAGCAAATAACTCAGCGAATAAGACGATAAATATATTTAAGATTATCAATCTAACCCTCCTGAGATGTGTAAGACAGTGCTGACTGTCTCAAGAAGAAATGAACGGCTCATTGTAAAGAGACCCAGCCCTCAGAGGGGTCTCAAAGCCCTCTGGGGGTCTCACAACCTTCAGAGGGGTCTCAAAGCCCTCTGAGGGGTCTCACAACCTTCTGAGGGGTCTCACAACCTTCTGAGGGGTCTCACAGCCCTCTGAGGGGTCTCACAACCTTCTGAGGGGTCTCACAACCCTCTGAGGGGTCTCACAGCCCTATGAGGTGTCTCACAACCCTCTGAAGGGTCTCACAGCCCTCTGAGGGGTCTCACACCCCTCTTAAGGGTCTTACAGCCCTCTGGGGGGTCTCAAAGCCTTCTGAAGGGTCTCACAACCCTCTGAAGGGTCTCACAGCCCTCTGAGGGGTCTCACACCCCTCTTAAGGGTCTCACACCCCTCTGAGGGGTCTCACACCCCTCTGAAGGGTCTCACAGCCCTCTGGGGGGTCTCAAAGCCTTCTGAAGGGTCTCACAGCCCTCATTTAGTCACGTTTGTCCTAAATTGGTTCCTCCTGTCTGTTGCTTTCACATTTGGTTTTGTCTTGGTTTTGTTTGAGAAGGTGGGATGTTCTGGTTCTGGTTTTGTCGTCACGGGTCCAGTTTGTTTTTGCATGCCTTTCTTCTGTGGTTTACTCCTCTTTGAGTTTATTTTTCTATCTTTCAGTCCGTCAGGGGGCTTTTCTGGTGTTTAAATCCTCCGAGGAGGTCTGGTTTGTCAGTTTTGCTCTTGCTGCAACTCTAACGGGCTTAGTGACAGGACTCTTCTTGACCTGGGCCTTGGGTTTCTGAACCACAGCGCTCTTCTTCATTTGTGCCTTGTCATATTTCTTGCTCAGCGTTGGGGTTTTCTTCCATCGTTTTGACTCGTCTTTCTTCTTTGCTGCCTTGTTTGGCGGTTTCCTCTTTGCAGCGGTGGCCTCGGTTCTGGCTGCAGATGTCGTGGGTCTGGTCTGGCCGCTTGTCGCTGGTGGCTTTGCAGCGGTGGCCTCGGTTCTGGCTGCAGACGTCGTGGGTCTGGTCTGGCCGCTTGTCGCTGGTGGCTTTGCAGCGGTGGCCTCGGTTCTGGCTGCAGACGTCGTGGGTCTGGTCTGGGCGCTTGTCGCTGGTGGCTTTGCAGCGGTGGCCTCGGTTCTGGCTGCAGACGTCGTGGGTCTGGTCTGGGCGCTTGTCGCTGGTGGCTTTGCAGCGGTGGCCTCGGTTCTGGCTGCAGACGTCGTGGGTCTGGTCTGGGCGCTTGTCGCTGGTGGCTTTGCAGCGGTGGCCTCGGTTCTGGCTGCAGACGTCGTGGGTCTGGTCTGGGCGCTTGTCGCTGGTGGCTTTGCAGCGGTGGCCTCGGTTCTGGCTGCAGACGTCGTGGGTCTGGTCTGGGCGCTTGTCGCTGGTGGCTTTGCAGCGGTGGCCTCGGTTCTGGCTGCAGACGTCGTGGGTCTGGTCTGGGCGCTTGTCGCTGGTGGCTTTGCAGCGGTGGCCTCGGTTCTGGCTGCAGATGTCGTGGGTCTGGTCTGGGCGCTTGTCGCTGTTGGCTTTGCAGCGGTGGCCTCGGTTCTGGCTGCAGACGTCGTGGGTCTGGTCTGGCCGCTTGTCGCTGGTGGCTTTGCAGCGGTGGCCTCGGTTCTGGCTGCAGATGTCGTGGGTCTGGTCTGGGCGCTTGTCGCTGGTGGCTTTGCAGCGGTGGCCTCGGTTCTGGCTGCAGACGTTGTGGGTCTGGTCTGGCCGCTTGTCGCTGGTGGCTTTGCAGCGGTGGCCTCGGTTCTGGCTGCAGACGTCGTGGGTCTGGTCTGGCCGCTTGTCGCTGGTGGCTTTGCAGCGGTGGCCTCGGTTCTGGCTGCAGACGTCGTGGGTCTGGTCTGGCCGCTTGTCGCTGGTGGCTTTGCAGCGGTGGCCTCGGTTCTGGCTGCAGACGTCGTGGGTCTGGTCTGGGCGCTTGTCGCTGGTGGCTTTGCAGCGGTGGCCTCGGTTCTGGCTGCAGATGTCGTGGGTCTGGTCTGGCCGCTTGTCGCTGGCGGCTTTGCAGCGGTGGCCTCGGTTCTGGCTGCAGACGTCGTGGGTCTGGTCTGGGCGCTTGTCGCTGGCGGCTTTGCAGCGGTGGCCTCGGTTCTGGCTGCAGACGTCGTGGGTCTGGTCTGGGCGCTTGTCGCTGGTGGCTTTGCAGCGGTGGCCTCGGTTCTGGCTGCAGACGTCGTGGGTCTGGTCTGGCCGCTTGTCGCTGGTGGCTTTGCAGCGGTGGCCTCGGTTCTGGCTGCAGACGTCGCGGGTCTGGTCTGGGCCCTTGTCGCTGGTGGCTTTGTGGTCAGGTTTAATTTCCTCGGGCGGTGGTCGCGTCGGCTTTTCATCCGTCTTCAGCACAGTCACTGAAATGGCACAGATGTCAGTAAAAGCACATTTTCACAGCTTGTATGTTATAAAACTGGCACCAAAACTGGGAGCAAATGTTTGAAATGGCCGTTTTACTCTATTTTAGAATGTGTTTGATGTAAAATAGGAAACTGCTTTTCATAGTTTTATGTACAACCCCAGTCTGATTATACAGTTTGGCAGGATGTGTTCATGAGGAAAAACTGTTTTATTTTTTTCAGGAGGAGTTCTTTGATAAATCCAGGACCTGTCTTATCAGGTAATTAGATTAATTAGATTGTTAATTACATGATTGATTTAACCACCATCTGGTAAAAGTAATAATATGATTTAGCAGCAGCGAGGGTGATGAGTTCTCTGTTAGCATTAGCTCTGGTCCATAGGTCTATCACACACCAGAGCTATGTTAACATCAGACAGTCGCAGCATTGTATTAATATAATTATTAAAGTAACATTAACATCACAAGCCTCACCTTATACCTTAAAAAATAAATATCCAGGGCCATATACATTTGTAGACAACGAGGCAGGCTTATAGCTGGCTAGCGAGCTCTGGTCCATAGTAGAGAAGTTATCGACACTATGGACCAGAGCTAATGCTAACAGAGAACTCATCACCCTCCTTGCCGCTAAATCATATTATTACCCACAAATTGCGGGTTTAGGAACCTCCGCTAACCGCTAATGTAATTTTTCGCCTTCCTAAAGCCGCTACCTGTTATACCGACTCCCTTACTCACATTGTAGGTGTGGCAATGGGTGTGTCTTTTGCCCTTTCCGCAAACACGGTATCTTGCGATCGCTGGTTGCGGGTAACAGCTCGCGGGTAGCGCAACCTGCTCTTAAAGGCAACGGCTGCTGAGGCACTGATTGGTTTAACAGGTGGAACGCCCTAACCACTACTATGCATAATGTAGCGGGTAGCGCAGGTGAGATAGCGGGTTTAGCAAGGTGGAAGATTGCGTTCTTTGCGGGGGAACACCCCTCCCGCTACCCACTATCCCTTAATAGCGGCTTTAGGAGATCTGGCGGAAGATCAGGCCCTATATCCCTATAAACAGGATGGATGAGCCCCTCCATGCTGGGGAGCCCCTGGTGGCCGGTTCGTCGCCCATGGGGCTTGGCCGGGCTCAGCCTGAATGAGCAACGTGGGTTCACCCCCCCAGCGAGCGCGCCACATGCCAGGTCCACAGCATTATAGCTCAGCATCAATTTATCTGACAAAAGGTTTATATTTAGTGCTACCAGAGACATATTTCACAGCAAACCAAGTCTGCTTCGTGCACACGGTAAAAGTGACTCATGAAAGGGGTGAGTGCGATGTGACATGCATGGTGGGCGATACTCACACTCCCTGGGCACAAAGGGAAACTTCTTCCCCCTCACTTTGACAGGGAGCAGCTTCTGCTTGCATTTCCCTGGAGGAGCTCTCCTGCAGGACCAAAAAACAGTTAAGGAGGGTGGCCTCATGACCAAACTCTTTTCTCTTTTCTGGTACATTTTTAGATGAAATTGTGTTTGTATTATATTAAGTAAAAAGTAGTGAGTTAAACAGCAATAGTTGAAATTTTCAATTGTCATTTTTTGGGCTTCTTCATCAACATGACATAAAACATCATCATGTCTGAAAGGATATTATACAGAAGAAAAAAAAAACAAAATACTATTTTTATTTAGTTGTTTAAGTTTCCCTGATATTACACATCAGAATAATAGTACAGTGATCCCTTATTTTTCGTGGTTAATAGGGACCGGCGCCCCCCCCGCGAAAATCCGCGAACTGGAGCCGGAACTCCCGAGCCTAAATAATGTGTTTAAAATATGTTTAAAAACTGCAAAAAAAGTAGCGAGGCACTGCAGTGAAACAAGACAAAGGCTCAACTGTGGTCTTTCTGTTTCCTTCACAGCCTCTGGTCTCTGAACCGTAGTAAAGAAACCTCTGGTATTGTGCTATTTTTGGCTTGTAATTAGCAGCTAACACGCTAACAACAACAAAAGAAAAAGTCTGGTTTTCTCTGCATGGAACGAGCACTTTATTCTGGCACTGCAGGAACTTGTAACATCACACAGGTTGTATTGTTGTGCTCCTGTCGGCAGGGGCGAAAATCTCATTTCATTTGCGGGGGGGACAATAAACAGTAAAATTTCAGAGAGTAATTCCTGGGGGGGACATGAAAAAAAATGCTCTCTCCCTCTCTCTCTCCTGCTCCTTTGGAACTTGCCTTGCAGGGTTGAGCCCACAGCCTGTTGAATGTTAGAAAAAGTAATAATAGTAGTTGTAGCATTGTTGTGTATCAGTGCATATTCTACCTGTATACAGGTTTTTCAATGTTCAAACTGAAAAATCAACAGTGGTATTAGGTGGTATTATTATATTGTAGTGTTGTATTTTTTGACAAACAAAATACAACAACATACTACAACTACGCCATTAAATATGGCAACTTAAAAATGCAAAAATAAAATACAATTAAAAATCCCTTCTACATTTAAATGACACACTCGCTGACACACGGAGCTGCCGGTAGCCCCGCCTGTTAGAAACAGCATGTGGACTAAACCACTTTGAGAAATAGGGGGGTCGTAATGTTTCAACAATTAAAAAAAAGGGGGTTTTACGTTTATAATTTGCAGCGCTTTTGTTGTACTTTTATTGAACATGACTATATTATTATTCAATTTCTTTTTGTGTGCTTACAATGATTTTTTTGGGGGGACAACTTTATGGAAGGGGGGGACACGTCCCCTGTGTCCCCCCCGGGATTTCCGCCTATGCCTGTCGGTTAACAGAGAATGTGAATCTATACACACTGGGCTGCTGTTTATGCTCACTCCACTTTTCATCTAACCACTACATTACCCATAAGGCCACACCATTACCCATAAGGCCACCTTCTTAAAGGGGGCCAGGCTGGCTCACAACATTACTTCACTGTGAGAGAACGCGCACAACATCCTGTGATGTTTCGCAATTTTTTCTTGATTTTTTTATGATATTATATATTTCTGAAAAATCCGCGAATAACTAAAACCGCGGAACTTAAACCGCGAGTAGGCAAGGGACACAACTGTATCTGTATGTGAACAGCCAAATGAAGGCAACCCAAAACATATAAGGCTGAAAAATGGAGAAGAATAAAGTTCATGTTTCTAAAATGGTCAAGTCAAAGTCACGACAGCAGCGTATCACATGATTGTGATAACCCTAACCCTATTCAGCTTTGCATTTCATGCCTGAAACAGATCCAAAAGACTCCTAAAGGGGCTTCAAGCTTTAAGGAAACCAAGTAATGAAACATTTCAGTCATTAATTTGTTCCATTCACCCTGGAAACAAGTCTGGGGTCATCATTTCATCGTTTCCCATCAGCAGTGGCTGGTCAGACTGTGAGCAGGTCAGACCGACGTCCCTACCCTCGTCCTCCTCAGCCACGTCTCTCTTAACGTGTGCAGAATCAGGTTTTGCAGACGTCTCTGGAAACGATGTGGTCTCGAAAGCATCTGCTCTAAAATCTCAGCACGCTTTTCTGCATTAACGCCCCCTTCACAGGCGGGCAAATTACCTTCGCTAAGGCCGCTGGCTGGTGCAGCCCCACGTCACCTCAGAACCTGGCTTTTGGACTTGCTGCTGAACAGTCTGGATGGTCCTTTTTGCAGCACCAATTTCTTCCTAATAAAGAACACTGGAATGCTGATACATGTGACCACATGTGACCGAGTGACAGCCCATCACAGATGCCTCCGAGCCCAGAGATGTTGACTCTGGACAAGGTTAATATAAATCTTCACGTTTACACTGCAAAGCTGTAAACTGCATGAATGTCCTCATCGTACTGCTTAACAAAGGTTTGCTACATGAAGTGGAGACTCAGCCTTTCATGGATCCTGCTGTCATTATAACGCAATCACCTGATGACATCATCTGATTGAAATGACATCATTTTTTTCTCTCACAACTTTTTTCTAATGTGTTTCAGGCCTGAAATGCACAAATTAACAGCTGCAAATAATGGAGAATTAAATGTAGAAGTCTGTCAGGTGTATTTTAGGGACATGAGGTGGAAGCTGTGCCTGATACTACACCTGGAAGGGTCCATGAACTTAAACACTGTCCCATAAGGTGACATGGCGCTGGGGTACGACGTGGCCAGAAAATACAGCTCCCCTGGAAAACAGCGTGACATTACTGAAATGCAACGCTCGGCATAACAACAGACAAGACGAAGAAAGACATTACCTGCTTCGTCTTCAGCAAAAGAGATGATGTACTTGTGATGGTGGTTGATGAGTCCAGGAAAAGAGCAAGTCTTCGTCTCACCCATGCATATACTCTTCTCCTTCCAGAGTCCCGTTGTCTTGTCTTCCTCTAACGCCATGATACGACTGAAAGTTTGAAAGAATCCTTTATATATACAGTAAGGCTTGGCAAGTTAACGCATTATTATTGCGTTAAAGCATTAATTTATTAACGCCGACATTTATTTTATCACGCGATAACGCATGTTGCACGGAACTGGAAGAGAATTGGCAGGTAAACATGCAGAAAAGCTAAAACAGACATGGAGAACGGTAAAAATCTGTGAACTTAACAGTTAGGGTAGTAACTCAGGTAGCAATATTAACAATTCAGTCTAAAAAAAAAAATTTCTGGACTGCAACAAAACTATTGTGCTGTTCTCTTACTGGTAATGACAACAGAAAGTCTAGTCCTCGATTATAAAACAAATTCAGTTCTGTGGCCCGTTTTTTCATTTTGTATTTTTGATACAAGTTTAAAATTGAAATATTAAAAAAACTGGCCTTTTTGTTTTTTTTGTCTTAGATTAAAACTAGGGCTTAATCACGATTAATCGCTTTGTATACGAAAAATCAAATACTGAATTCGAAGTGCAAAATGCACTTTTATTGAAATGTTCTGCTGCCATATGAACTAAAGTGTCATAACATTTGTTGTTCAAACACTTTTAACATCAGCACTTGTCAGTAACACATATTTAGTGTAAATCTCATCTTAAAAAATGTCAAATAAAATAAAGCTTATTGCCACTGCCAGGGCATTTTTGTCATCCTGCTTTTATAAAAAAATTCTAAAAAAAAGTCTACAAACAAAATCCAATAAAATGATTGTGTCACAGCACAATCAGAACATTAAAAAAGATAATTTCTGAGGTAACAGCAGAAACTTTTAACGGGGAGTTCAACTTGTCAGTTGTTACAAATAACCTTGTTTCTGTTGAATCCTCCGTCTGGGAGAACTTTAAAATGAAAATGTCCATGTTAGAGTTCAGTAACTTTACCAATCCACGTATCATTCATTCTTTCCATTTTCAATTGTCAATCAAAAATTTTAAAAAATTAAAAAGTGACATTTTATTACGTTTTTGTTTTTTAATCTAACTCAAAAAAAAAAAAAAAAAAGCCAGTTTTTTTTTTTTTAATATTTCAATTTTAGACTTAGATCAAAAATATGAAATTAAAAAACGGGCCACAGAACTGAATTTGTTTTATAATCGAGAACTGGACTTTCTGTTGTCGTTACACATCTGTGCCACTAGATGGAGCCGCACTGCAGTAACCAGCTAGAGAACAGCAGGACAGTGAACACATGGAGCAGATCTGATGTAACATGGAGGAATGACGCGAAAGTTCTACTGCAGTCCAGAATTTTTTTTTTTCAGACAGAATTGTTAATATTGCTACCTGAGTTGCTACCTGAACTGTAAAGTTCACGGATTTTTACCGTTCTCCATGTCTGTTTTAGCTTTTCCTTGTTTACCTGATAATTGTCTTCTGGTTCTGCAGCAGCCAGTAACAGACTTTTCAAAACAAAAGCATGTGAGCAACATGCGTTAACACGCGATAAAATAAATGTCGGCGTTAATAAATGAATGCATTAACGCAATAATAATGTGTTAACTTGCCCACCCGCTTTAAAAAAAACAAAATAAAATGTCACTTTTCATTTTTTTATTTTTGTTTGACAGTTGAAAATGTAAAGAATGAATGATACACGGATTGGTAAAGTTACTGAACTTTAACATGGACATTTTTATTTTATTTTATTATTTTTTTTTTTTTTTTTCAAGTTCTCCCACACGGAGGATTTGACCGAAGCAAGGTTATTTGTAACAACTGACAAGTTAAACTCCCCGTTAAAAGTTTCTGCTGTTACCTCAGAAATTACCTGTTTTAATGTTCTGATTATGGCTCAGGATTTTGTTGGTAGATTTTAAAAAGAAAATTTATAAAAACAGGATGACATTAATGCCCTGGCAGTGGCAAAAAGCTTTATTTTATCTTACATTTTTTAAGATGAGATTTACACTAAATATGTGTTACTGACAAGTGCTGATGTTAAAAGAGTTTGAACAACAAATGTTATGGCACTTTAGTTCATATGGCAGCAGAACATTTCAATAAAAGTGACCTTTACACTACTTTGAATTCATTACTTGATTTTGCGTATACAATGCGATTAATCGTGATTAATCATGGAAATAATGCGATTAATCGCAATTTAAAATTTTAATCGTTCCTCTAATATACAATAAACACTCAAGTCCAGTTCAAATTTCAGATGGATAAGAACACAGTGAACAAGAAAACACACTGGTACATTCAAAAATATAAAACAGCTGATTAAACAACCAAAGAAGACAAGTCTGCTTTTCCTTTTCTGGTAAAAAGCTAACAGATTGCATTCATTTTTTTTTTTTTTAACTTTTTGGCACAAATCAACACAGTCTTACCCACTCATAAAGTCTCCAAAAATGTACAAGCCGTTCAGATTGGGTGACTCACATCCTCTGTACACATATCCTCCCGTCACTGACTTCCCAACATGATGGCTGTACGCAAATATAGGGAGGATGTCATCTGTTGTGGCGGAGAAAGACACACTGGATTAAACGGGAATCTGAAGTTCTGCCAGAAATACCAGGTGGTGACGGTATCTGAAAATAGCAGCTGATTTTAATTGTTAAGGGAGCGTCACGTGAGCAGAAAATACTCACTCAGGGAGGAGTTCTGGCACAGCTTGATATCATAGCACTCAAAGCCCTCTTTCGCCCTCCACCCGTAGTTTCCTCCATTTACAATTATGTCGATCTCCTCGTAGCGATTCTGTCCAACATCTCCGCAGAATATCCGGCCCCTGCCGTAGCGGCTCACCGGGTCTCCGCGGTCCACGGAGCATCGCCACATGTTCCGGACCCCGTAGGCAAACACCTCTGGTCGGGATTCTGGATCTCCCAGGAATGGATTATCGGCGGGGATCCTGTACCGTTTCCCACTGGGGTCACTTCCATCCACATCAATCCGGAGAACCTTCCCCAACAGAGCACTCCTGGGTGATGAGAATTAAAGACAAGCTTCAAATCAGCAATGAGATGGTTCCCCAGAGACGCTGCTGCAGATGTGAATGATTAAAATGATCGTGACAATTGCATGCTGGGCATTTTTTAAATATTTAGCTTTTTCTTGGAGAACTTCCTTGATGGCTCTAAGAGATAAATCAGATATTTCCTTGGGAATATCCTTCCTCTCTGCTCTTCGTGTTCAATAAAACATGAAGAAACCCGAAGCGCCTTACTTGTTTTGTGCGTTGCCATACTTCCCAAACGGATCCCCGGCTTTTCCACCGTCTCCGGTGAAGATGTACAAATACCCATCTTGACCGAACAGCAGCTGGCCTCCATTGTGGTTTGCAGCTGGCTCCTCAATTTCTAGAATTTCCCTGAACATGACAATGCAGCAGTGAAGAGACAAAACGAACATTCCTTCTTATACACTTTTTCGTACACATTGGTTTGTCTGTAGGCGCCGCACCGGCATTATCACCTAAGTGGAATGAGCCTTGTCTGAGAGTTGAAATAACAGTTTACTCTAAGTACATTGCCCTCTGGCCTAACAAAGTGCTCATAAACGTTGAGTAAGGCTTTCTTATGGACGGAGCTGAACATTTCATTGGGAAATATGTCAGTCTGTCTACTCTGATGATCTGTTTAGAAATCAACAAGACTCATAGAAATACTTTTACAAGCACCCCGGATTTCATGCTATGGATTTAAGCATCTAAATTAAAGGTATTTATTTTGAAAAATGCCTTATCTGACGGCCACATATCTATTATGAATACATTCCTTGAAGAAGACACATTCTTCACTACACTTACGTAGAATAAAATTGGAGGTTATAGTTCTGCAGTTACAGCGACGCTTTAAATTAGCTGCTGATTATATAACACATGCTTTATCCAAAGATCTCCGTGGGCAAAATCATTGACATGAAAAGCATAAAATACATATATTTAAAGAGGTGGAACCATGAAATATTTCCACATGAAAAAGTGGCATACAAAACATAATTTCTGTTTGATTTGTCAGGTCTGCAGCTGCAGAATGATCAGGAAGCGTTCTGGGAGTCTTGTTGCCTCCAGAGCAGATCATTGGCAGACAGTCTGACATATTCCTCAATGAAATGCGCCCCGCAGGTTACCGTCAGTTCTGTGTTCCTCCAGAAACCTTTTGTGCAGCGTGTCACTCACTCCATATGTCTTTTGTGGTGACAGTCCAGGCCTGAGGCCATGACAAGTTCATTCATCCAAATAATAGAAAAAAACACACTGAAGAATTTTTGGAACTAACTGTGATTTCTGAGTGGCAGCTGAGCTTTTCATCGTGACATGAAGTGCAACATTATGTCTCACACTGAAAATGCACTAAAACCATTGAATTTTTCAGCTCAGAGCCCCCACCCCACCCCACAATTTGCACGGAGGCTGTCGTTCAAGATTAACTCTTGTTCAGTCTTTTGCTCAGTAACTCTCTCATTATCTGTTCCATCGTCACTTTCTGGAGTATCGTAGTTGCCTCTACTTGTAGCATGATGTCCTCTGCAGCTCTGAAAGCTACTTTCATCCCTCAGCTATGCTGCTTTCATCGACAGATTTTCCTCTGTCCTGAAAAAAAAACTGAGGCCTGTAGAGCAACAAATATGGACTTGAGAGCAAGTTTAAGAAAAATTGTTTCCCCCCACTCCTCTTTACCTCAGTTTTACTCTACCGCTGTTGCAATACATCCGGAAATCCGTTCAACCCTATTGGGAACCTTTGTGATTTCTGGCGAAGTTTAACCTAAGCCGAAAGGTTTGAACCTTGTGCTGTGGATTTCCCCGAGAGTGTATGTGCTGTGCTCGGCAGCGCTGGTAAACCAAATACTGTATTTTCCAGAATATAAATTGCACCAGAGTATTAGTCACACCGTTCAAAGAATACGGTAAAAGAATAAAAAACATACACAAGTCACATCGGCCAATAAGAGTCAGGTGATAATTGTACCGTTGATGAGCCCCTTCCAGCAGCAGCTGTTCAAGGACCCATCTGTGGACCTGTTCCTCTGTTGATGGACTTGTTCCTCTAACTCTGGACTTGTTCCTCCATCTGTGCACTCGTTCCTCCATCTGTGGACTTGTTCCTCCATCTGTGGACTCATTACTCCATCTCTGGACTTGTTCCTCCATCTGTGGATTCGTCCCTCCATCTGTGGACTTGTTCCTCCATCTGTGGACTTTTTCCTCCATCTGTGGACTCATTACTCCATCTCTGGACTTGTTCCTCTATCTGTGGACTTGTTCCTCCATCTGTAGACTTGTTCCTCCATCTGTGGACTCGTTCCTCCATCTGTGGACTTTTTCCTCCATCTGTGGACTCATTACTCCATCTCTGGACTTGTTCCTCTATCTGTGGACTTGTTCCTCTATCTGTGGACTTGTTCCTCCATCTGTGGACTCATTCCTCCATCTGTGGACTCGTTCCTCCATCTCTGGACTCGTTCCTCCATCTGTGGACTCGTTCCTCCATCTGTGGACTCGTTCCTCCATCTGTCGATTTGTTCCTCCATCTGTGGACTCGTTCCTCCATCTCTGGAATTGTTCCTCCATCTCTGGAATTGTTCCTCCATGTGTGGACTCCTTCCTCGATCTCTGGACTCATTCCTCTATCTGTGGACTGCTTCCTCCATCTGTGGACCTTTTCTTCCATCTCTGGACTCATTCCTCCATCTGTCGATTTGTTCCTCCATCTGTGGACTAGTTCCTCGAAGGACTCAATCCTCCATCTGTGGACTTGTTCCTCTATCTGTGGACTTGTTCCTCCATCTGTGGACTCGTTCCTCCATCTGTGGACTCGTTCCTCCATCTGTGGACTTTTCCTCCATCTGGGACTTTTCCTCATCTGTGACTAGTTCCTCCATCTCTACTTTTTCATCCATCTCTGGACTCTGTTCCTCCATCTGTGACATTCTCCATCTGTGGACTTCCTCCATCTGTGGACTCGTTCCTCCATCTGTGGAGTCGTTCCTCCATCTGTGGACTTGTTCCTCCATCTGTGGACTTGTTCCTCCATCTGTGGACTTGTTCCTCCATCTGTGGACTCGTTCCTCCATCTGTGGACTTGTTCCTCCATCTGTGGACTCGTTCCTCCATCTGTGGACTCGTTCCTCCATCTGTGGACTCATTCCTCCATCTGTGGACTCGTTCCTCCATCTGTGGACTCGTTCCTCCATCTCTGGACTCGTTCCTCCATCTGTGGACTCATTCCTCCATCTCTGTCCATCTTCCAGTCCGTGGTTCTCCTTCTTTCATTGTTTCATAGCTGTCAGAGGTTCCTCTGCTTTTCTTCAGTCTCTGACTAGTTTCTCATCACTCCAAACTTTCTGCTGCTCCGTTACTGTTTTCAGCTGCAGATTTTATAATCTTCAGTTTAAATTCTGCAGTAGAGCTTTTTCTTTTTGGTCTCATATTTGTGTTCTCTCAGTCTTTATGGTTTACTCTTGTCATTTTTTCGGTATCAGTGTTCAGATGTCCTGAGTGTAGACGATGTCCTGTTGTTGTCATGAAGACATGGGGGATATTTTTGACATATAAGTCACTTCGAAATATAAGTCACAGGACCAGCCAAACTACTAAAAAAAGTGTGACTTATAGTCTGGAAAATACAGAAGCTAGCAGGCTATTTCTTTGAAAAAAAAAAAACAAGTTCCTTCAGTTCTTTCACTATGCAGTGAGATTGTGTGGTCTGCCAGTGTAGACTCTTGGAAACATTATTACTCCCCAGCATGGAGGAGCAATGATATATATTGATATCATAATATTAAATTATATTTATACAATTAAATGTATTTATATATATACAAATATACATAAATATATTTTCCACCTGCCCTCTGTCAGTCTATAAGAAACACAGATTGTGCCCTCTGGTGTTCAACACAAGGAAGTGCAGATCAGTTCAACGCTAACACCAATGAAGCTAATGTTGGGAACGTCAACTCGCTGCTGCCAGAGATAAATTGTTTTTAATAACAGCCTATACTTGTAGCCTATACAATTTCTCTACACAAAACCTGCTAGTTACTTGTGTTGTGCACGCTGGCATTGAATGCTCACACAGTCTGCACGTTCCCTCTAGAATCCACCACACGAACTGAAATTAAGTCAAGTCTAGAGACACTTCAGAAAATGCTGGATGAGGTCGTTTCACAACTACAACAACTAGCATTATTAGCAATACTATCATCATTAGTATTAGTATCAAGCCAACCAATACACATAGAACTGGACTTCCCTGTGTTGAACACCAGAGGGCATCAATCCGAATTCTATACGGATTTGATTTATTTCTATTGGAGTTTTTTCTGACACATTTTTTCATTCCTTCAGAAACTGTTCAGGAAACGTCCGAGAAAACTAGCAGCATTCATCACTCGAACAAGTTGGTTGTTTTTGTGTTTGAACTACATTTCTCAACAATGCATTGCTTGTTGGTGGACCTAAAAAATGTGGAATATAATAATAAATGTACAACAAATTACATAAAAATCTGGAGTCCAACTCTTTCTAAGTGGGAGAACCGACTCGTTTTCTTGCTGTTTTCTTACTTTGATGAAGCAGCCTATATACTCCCTCATAATTGGAGATATAAGATTTGTGTACAACATGTAGGGCCCCATAAACAAACTTCCCCTGACTCAGATATGACATGCAGGACAAATCACAGAACATGTCTATGCAAGCCTGAAGAGGATGGCAATATTGTCTTAAATGTCTGTAAACTTGCAGTTCGTGCAGTCCTAAAACATTAGACATACTTTGAAGATGAAAAGGGGAAACCAAATGGTATGTCTGCATTACCTCTCTGAGTAAGGATCGGCCATGTTCATGTCATAGGCAGACACTTTCATCTCACTGATTCTGATTTTCTCCACCATCCCGTTGACCTGAATGGAGTAGTAGATGAAGAATCGTCCATTGTCTCTGTACTTGGGGTGGAAGGCCATGCCCAGGAAACCCCTCTCATCCCCCATGCGAGGTGTGGTCAGCACTTCTCCACTCATGTCCAGAAAGGGCTGCTCCAGCCGACTGCCGTCGTGCAGGTAAACCCAAACGAAGCCCACCTGCTCTGCAATGAACATCCGGTGTGTCTCGTCACTGCTGTGCAGCATCAACACCGGATTCCTGAGATTGTTGGCCACCTCAGTCAGACACAGCTGGAGACACCCTCGGGGGTCCTCCGCCACTTGTCCCAGGTTGCTGTTGAGGTCGGGGCTTCTCAGAACGTTGGGGTAGCAGTAGTCCTGGTCAGACAGGTCAACTACGCTGCAGAATGTGGACACGTCTCGTTCGGAGGTGTCCAGCAGCAGCTGGTTCCCGGTCAAATATTTGAGCACGTGGCGACACTGACCATGAAACGCAGAGCAGTAGCCGAAGCAAAGCCCCGGCAGCTCCCTGACAGGTGTGTAGGGGTCTTCGGCGTCATAGAGGTGGGCAGCATATGGAGAGCACTCCTGAATGGGAGAAACAGACATTTTGGGGTACTGGCACGCACAAACAAAAAGAAAACTGACGTGTTTGGCATCAGAAAGGTTCTCAGTAGTACTGAATGTTACATGATAGATGATACCTAAACTCTGGTCTTTTCACAACCAAGGGTCTATCTTTGAGTTTAGTCTTGATCCAATTAAAATACGTGATATGTGTGTAAGACATGATAAGACTTTTGGGGGGGGAATTAAAAATTAGGGCTGGGCAAGTTAACGTGTTATTATCGTGTTAACGCATTAATTTATTAACGCCGACATTTATTTTATCGTGCGTTAACGCATGTTGCTCACATGCTTTTGTTTTGAAAAGTCTGTTACTGGCTGCTGCAGAACCGGAAGAGGATTGGCAGGTAAACATGCTGTAAAACTAAAGCAGACATGGAGAACGGTAAAAATCAGTGAACTTTACAGTTCGGGTAGCAACTCAGGTAGCAATATTAACAATTCTGTCAAAAAAAAAAAATCTGGACTGCAACAAAACCTCCATGTTCCATCAGATCTGCTCCATGTGTTCACTGTCCTGCTGTTCTCTAGCTGGTTACTGCAGTGCGGCTCCATCTAGTGGCACAGATGTGTAATGACAACAGAAAGTCCAGTCCTTGATTATAAAACAAATTCAGTTCTGTGGCCCGTTTTTTAATTTCATATTTTTGATCCAAGTCTAAAATTGAAATATAAAAAAACAGACATTTTTTTCATTTTTTTTGTGTTAGATTAAAAAACAAAAAACATAATAAAATGTCACTTTTTGTTTTTTTTTCATTTTTGATTGACAATTAAAAGAATGGAAAGAATGAATGATACACGGATTGATAAAGTTACTGAACTTTAACATGGATATTTTCATTTTAAAGTTCTCCCAGATGGAGGATTTGACAGAAACAAGGTTATTTGTAACAACTGACAAGTTGAACTCCCCGTTAAAAGTTTCTGCTGTTACCTCAGAAATTACCTGTTTTAATGTTCTGATTGTGCTGAGTAACAATCATTTTGATGGATTTTGTTTGTAGACTTTTTTTTATTTTTCATAAAAACAGGATGACATTAATGTCCTGGCAGTGGCAATAAGCTTTATTTTATTTTACATTTTTAAGATGAGATTTACACTAAATACGTGTTACTGACAAGTGCTGATGTTAAAAGTGTTTGAACAACAAATGCAAATAGCACTTTAGTTCATATGGCAGCAGAACATTTAAATAAAAGTGATCTTTACACTACTTTTGAATTCATTATTTGATTCTGCGTATACCATGCGATTAATCGTGATTAATCAGGGAAACCATGCGATTGATCGTGATTAAAAATTTTAATGATGCCCAGCCCTATTAAAAATTAATTTGTTTCTTCTGCCATTGGCTTTTTGAATGACTCTTTGTGAAGTGTTTATCATTTTATGTGATGTACATGTCTTTCTACTGGCTGTACTGGTCCTCGGGTGTAATAAAGATACCTAAGATCTATGATTTGAGATGTGTGCAGATGAGAAGTCCACTTACCTGGCACATGATATCCTTCAGCGTGTCCTCACAGAGCTCTTGCCCCGCCATTTCCAAATGTTCAATAATGTTCCAGTATCTCTCTGCGATCATGTTATCAGTTTTCTGATCACAGCAGCCAAAGTCTTCATACTGCGAGCAAAACTCCAGGTGCCACTGAGGTTTGAAAGGTGGCTCGAAGTCCAGGCACTGGGGATGAGCTGATGCTGGCTGGACCAACAGAAGTAATATCCCCGACAAGATAATCGGGGTGATCTGCTGCGGGCCCTGCATCTCTGTGGTTGTTCTTGGGCCGCCGGTGGCGCGTAGAGGCGCGCAAACCGCACCGCTTGGATGGGACGCAGCGTTCCGCTTACATAACATTTCCTCTGTATGGTCCCAGAGAGACTTATTCTCTCCTATATGTAGTCTGCAAGCGATGCTGAGTGTGCGCCCCCCGATGCGCGCCCGCGTGTGGGGTCCACACAATCTCGTCTCCAATCAGTGAACTGGCCAATCAAATCAAAACGTTTATACTGGTCGTTAATGGGATTTGCATTTACTCCCGGCATGTAAGAGCGGGTCTCCATTCAGAGTTGGCAGAGCAACGCACAATTATCTTAGAAAGGGGTTTGTTCTCACATACTTTTTCTCACACATGTACCCTCACACACCACGCACGCACGCGCGCGCAAAGCAGTTCACAGTGTTGAGCCATGCACACACAAAGGTCACAACAACACAAACTGTAATTATGTCTCACTTCAATGTAAAAGCGCCCGCGGGTTTAGCTGTTTTTGCAACACTGGAGCGTCTGCGTGTTTCATGTAAACTGTTGGAGCATTCCAGTTCTGAATGAAGGACTGCTTTCCTGCTCTCAGGTGATCAAAGAAAAGATTCCACTGTAGGGCCCCTGATGTGCCCCCATAGGTAGGTAGATAGATATCTAGATAGATAGATAGATATCTAGATAGATAGATAGATAGATAGATAGATAGATAGATAGATAGATAGATAGATAGATAGATAGATAGATAGATAGATAGATAGATAGATAGATAGATAGATAGATAGCATTCCAGTTCTGAATGAAGGACTGTTTCCTGCTCTCAGGTGATCAAAGGAAAGGTTCCACTGTAGGGCCCCTGATGTGCCCCCATATACACACGTGGACAAAATTGTTGGTACCCCTCAGTTAATGAAATAAAAACCCACAATTCTCACTGAAATCACTTGAAACTTTCAGAAGTAATAATAAATAAAATTTATTGAAAATGAAACAATCAAAATCAGCCAACACTTTTGAATTGTTGATTAACATAATTATTTAAAAAAACAAACTAATGAAACAGGCCTGGACAAAAATGATGGTACCGCTATAAAAGATTGAAAACTATTTGACCAGAGTGACATGATTAACTCAGGTGTGTCCTTTAATTGACATCACAGGTGTTTCCAAACTCATAATCAGTCAGTCTGCCTATTTAAAGGGAGACAAGTAGTCACTTTGCTGTTTGGAAAGGTGTGTACCACACTGAACATGGACAACAGAAAGCGAAGGAGAGGACATCCGAAAAAAAATTATAGACAAACATCTTAAAGGTAAAGGCTATAAGACCATCTCTAAACAGCTTGAAGTTCCTGTGACAACAGTGGCTCATATTATTCAGAAGTTCAAGACCCACGGGACAGTAGCCAACCTCCCTGGACGTGGCCGCAAGAGGAAAATTGATGACAAATTGAAGAGACGGATCGTTCGAATTGTATCCAAAGAGCCCAGAACAACCTCCAAAGAAATTAAAGGTGAACTCCAAGGCCAAGGTACATCAGTGTCAGATCGCACCATTCGTCGTTGTTTGAGCCAAAGTCGACTTCATGGGAGACGACACCACTGCTAAAAAAAAAGTCATAAAAAAGCGAGACTGGAATTTGCAAAAATGCATGTTGACAAGCCACAAAGCTTCTGGGAGAATGTCCTTTGGACAGATGAGACCAAACTGGAGCTTTTTGGTAAGGCACATCAACTCTATGTTCATAGACTCAAAAACCAAGCATACGAAGAAAAGAACACTGTCCCTATGGTGAAACATGGAGGAGGCTCAGTAATGTTTTGGGGCTGCTTTGCTGCATCTGGCACAGGGTGTCTTGAATGTGTGCAAGGTAAAATGAAATCTGAAGACTATCAAGGCATTCTGGAGAGAAATGTGCTGCCTAGTGTCAGAAAGCTTGGTCTCAGTCGCAGGTCATGGGTCTTCCAACAGGACAACGATCCAAAACACACAGCCAAAAACACCCAAGAACGGCTGAGAGAAAAGCGTTGGACTATTCTAAAGTGTTCTTCCATGAGCCCAGATCTGAATCCCATTGAACATCTGTGGAAGGAGCTGAAATATGCCATTTGGAGAAGACACCCATCAAACCTGAGACAACTGGAGCAGTTTGCTCATGAGGAGTGGCCCAAAATACCTGTTGACAGCTGCAGAACGCTCATTGACAAATACAGAAATCGTTTAATTGCAGTGATTGCCTCAAAAGGTTGTGCAACAAAATATTAAGTTTTGAGTACCATCATTTTTGTCCAGGCCTGTTTCATTGGTTTGTTTTTTTAAATAATTATGTTAATCAACAATTCAAAAGTTATGGCTGATTTTGATTATTTAATTTTCAATAAATTTTTATTTATTGTTACTTTTGTAAGTTTCAAGTGATTTCAATGAGAATTGTGGGTTTTTCCTTCTTTAACTGAGGGGTACCAACAATTTTGTGTGTGTGTGTGTGTGTGTGTGTGTGTGTATATATAGATAGATAGATAGATAGATAGATAGATAGGTGTTGTAAACATTCCCGTCAGATTTTGGTCCATTTTGACATGACAGCACCACCAGTTGATGTTCACATCCATGATGAGAATCTCTCGTTCCTTCACATCCCAAAGCTGCTCTACTGGACTGAGATCTGGTTACTGTGGAGGCTGCTGGAGGACAGTGGTCTCATTGTCACGTTCAAGAAACCAGTTTGAGATGATTTGAGCTTTGTGGCATAGTGCATTATCATTCCAGAGATGGTATTCTGCATACTTTGGTTGTAATGTGTCAGGTTCAGCCAACCTAAAACACTTTTCAAAAGGAAAACAAGAGACAGTTGTTATATTTTACTTGCAAGGAGAACAGCAGAGAGTGCTCAGTTACAGTCTCCAACCCGCTCTGGGTTAACTCCTGCTGAACTCTCTCTTTTATTGTCTTAGGACGTCCCTGCTTTACATAGGATATGCAGCTCTAAGGGGTTTGGGGGGTGACTAACTGCATATCTTAATCTGACCTATCTAAGTACACTGATCAGTACATAGCTGTACAATGCCCAGTGTTCTCTCGTGCAGTTCCAGTTCCCAGCTCTTCTCCTTCTGTTTGTATGATAACTCTCACACTCTTATACAGCATGTTATCCAGCAATCACACAAGCCATTTTAAAGGTGACACATACTTAACTTCTTTCAGTAGTTCTTCACTAGGCAGTGTACAGTTTAATAGCAAATGTGTGATAACTATGTATAATTAATCCAACATAATGAGCGGTTATTAGGGCCCGAGCACCGAGGGTGTGAAGCCCGATTGTATTTTCTATGTTTTATTATTATTATTACCTGTCTGTCAGTAGCTAAGACATTGAAGATGACTGACAGTGAAAACTATAACTTTTTATCAAAGGGCGTCACTGTAAGAGTACAGCGAAGTTTGATGTCTCACCATGAATGGAAATGAATGGAAAAGTTGTTTATAGTTAGTGTAAGAACTTAAGAACAGTAGTGATGTTGCTCAGGTTTCCTTAATTGTTGTTGTGTCATAAATGATCTGAGATTAGTTAAATGGTACATGTGCAGCGACATTTTCTAACTTTAGACACTAAACACATATTTTTTATGACACCTAAATTTTAGATCTGAGTCACCAAATTTAGCACAAATGCACTTTATATATTAGCATGGTTCATAATTTTTCAGAATTTTTGAGTTAATGGATGAATTTCAACCAAGGTTTTTAACCAGCAAGGTTTTGCTTTTCACAAACAGCTGGGGCCCTTGGCAAATTATGCCCCCCTCTGGTGTAACTCAGGCATACACTGATTGATTTGGTCCAAAATTGGTCTGTATGATTGTAGTCTGAGCCTGAACACATCTACATGGTAATATTCAGGAACAGTTGTAGTACCACCTGTCGGCTACAGGAACTGTCACGTTTTGTATTATGCATCTCGACTCTTACTGGCTTTGACAAATGAAACACAGACTTGGTCAATCAGTAGTTAAGATATTAAAGATGACTTAAAATTAAACTAACTTTCTATCAAAAACTGTGAGAGTGCAGCAAATATCGATGTCTCACTGTGATCAGAAAATGTTGCTCTAACTTGCAGATGAGTTGTCCAATTTACCCCAAAATTTATACATTTAAGAAGACTTGTTTAAATTATGTAGCGTATTTCATCAGTTTTATGGATGGACATCCAACAGCGTCTGCGTTATTCAGTGAAAAAGGGATTTGGGTGGTTCTGCCACTCAAAAATATGAAGAATTCAGTCAATCAAATCAATCAAAATCACTCATTGGTCCCTGGGAGGAGATTATCATTTAAAGTATTCTGCAGGCGGTGAAAGGATCTCATAGCAGGAATAATGTACTCAGTTTTCCTGGTTTTAGTCTGAACTTTGACAGCAGCGTTCATGTGAACTGAAGCTGTCTAATCAGACAAAAGAGCGTTACGGTAGTCAAGTCTGCTGGAGATGAAGCCTGGATGAGTTTCTATAAATCTGCTCTGGACTTCAGATCTCTGAATCTTTATATTTGTTTGAGATGATAAAAATCTGTCATAGTTAGCCTTCATGTGGCAGATTAGAACTGTTAGAACTTCTTTTAATACCTCTGGATTCAAGCTGGGCAGTGACTTTTATCCTTTCAGTTTTATAACCCAATAGAGTTGTCTCTGTATTGTCTTTATTCCCAACTGGGTTGGGAAGCTAATGGATGGCGATGGGTGCGAGGGCCTGATCAATGCTGCTTGAAGCTTTAATTTTTCATTCTTATTCATTTCATGAAGCCTTATATTTATTAAATTAAATGGTTTCCTGTTCATGACTTTATGTAAAGGAGCTAATATTGAATAATTCTATTATTATTTCCTCTTTTTCCTTCATGCCACTAGTTCTTTGGCAGCCTGATGAATCAGACCTACATCACATTTTTACAGCAGTATATGTAAATGACATCAGTCTGTGTTCAAATTTTAAGCCTTATCACTATTACCGTTTTATCTTTTATTAATTATGTTCAATCGGTAACAGTTGATGACTTAAAAGCATAACCCAAACATAACCCAGTTTACTCAGCTAGTTAACTATTATCTTCTCAGTGCAGTGTTTCCAGGAAAAACAAGAAAAAGCCAGTTTCTAATCATCACCTCACTACTGTTATATTCACAACAACACACTTAAGGGGAAAGCACAAGCATTGAAAATCCTCATTTTCTTTTCTCAAAGACTAGGAAACATTTTTAAAGCTATTGCTGATCATAAAGACGCACCTAAATCTCTAATCTGCACCAGGTTTAGGTGTCTCTAAGTGACAAGTCCTCTGACTGTGTCTGTCCATCATCGTGTCCCAACAGTGGCGTAAAAAGGCTTCACTGCCCTCTTGTGGTGAAAACATGACATTCATCACAGTTTTCTTCCAGTCACTTTTGCAGCAGGCCTTCAGTGAGATTTATGCCAGGTGCGTTTGAGCAGGTTTGTCATCTAGAGGCAGTGACGGAGTTGGAGAAGACATTTGTGCAAGTAGACGTTCTAGTCTGAAAACACGTAATAAGACAGTCAAGAATAACTGAATAGTGATGTCAAGGTAAGCATTTTCTTTTTCCCTAAGCAGAATAACAGTAGGTGGTTTTTGAACACTGCTTTGTTAATGTGTCATATACAAAACCACTCGCATACCTGTAATTCAAATTTGAGCCTGCAGCTTCGTCAAAATTCAACAAACTGATCACAAAAAGTTCAACAATGACCAAAACTGGAAAAAAAAGTAAATCCCAAAGACAAGGAAACTCATATTTGGTCCATATAAGCTTATTTTCTATGTGTTTTGGTCTTTGTGATCAGGTGATTCATTATCCGCATATGAAACTGGCAGTTTAAAAAGTTTTTGAAAATTTAAAACGTTTTGAAAATGTAACTCAATTTTCATGCAATTGACTTGTGTTGGTGTTTAAGGTTGGGGTCATATAACCTCCTGAGAAATGAATAAAACAGGGACAGATATCATAAAAATACACGGTTGGAGCTTGTTTCCTTGAACAACTGGCTGTTTTAGTTTTATTTGAATTTGATTTAGTTCATGTCAGTCAAAAACATTGCATGTCAGTTCTACAAATTGGTAGGAAGATACATTTCTCCAAACTGGGAAATTTGAGAATTAATATTTGTTTGTTGATAGCTACTTACTGCTTATGCATTTGGAGATGCATCAAAGGTAAACTTTCATGAGAATCCTATTTTGTTCAAGAAAAGTGAGCAAACTTAAATGAATAAGTGCATTTAGATATATATGCATCCACATCCACATACAAGGGTCTGTCACAGGGAACTTTCTCCGTCTGTTATGACGCCAACATCAGGACCCCAGGTTACAGTTTGAACTCTTTCAGCTGTGTGTTGCTCAGAGAAAAGTGTAGTGATGTTCACCAGAAAAGATGAAGATCTTCACAGCGACAAAAGATGTGGCTTTGAGCCTCTCTTTTCCTCTCCCTTCCTCAATCGATTTCACCGTGCTGTTTTGAGCGTGTCAGGATACAATAGAAGCTGCTCCAGAGCCAACTTTTAAATGCATAAAAGAGTTTATTACAAGTAAAAGAGGCCTATAACAGACCTTTGCGACAGTCTGGGATCTCCTGAGCCAATCTAGAAAAATCCCAGAGCAAAGGAAGACAGAAG
This sequence comes from Hirundichthys speculiger, assembly GCA_018398805.1. NCBI lineage: Eukaryota > Metazoa > Chordata > Actinopteri > Beloniformes > Exocoetidae > Hirundichthys > Hirundichthys speculiger. The sequence continues at coordinate 757,515 of JAGFBZ010000083.1, read as the reverse complement.
CTTTTATAGGTTCGGCCAAGGTAACATCTAAGTTTTACAGATGGAACCAGTTAAACTTCCTATGACAGATTTACGTGTATACTAACTAGTATATCTCTTTAACCTCAACAATATACTGACACAAAAATACAGAAACTGTCACACACCCAACATCGACTCAAATTCCTGTAAATTTGCTCTGGACTTCAGATCTCTGACTCTTTATATTTGTTTGAGATGATAAAAAGCTGTGATGGTTACAGCCTTGATGTGGCAGGTCTCTGCTGGGCAACAAATTTTATCCTTTCAGTTTTATAACTGAATAGAAATATCTCTGTATCGTCTTCATTCCCGACTGGCTCAGGAAGCTGGTGGACACCTGCTGCCTGAAGCTTTAATTTGAATTACAGTTGCTTTCCCTTTATCTAAAACCAGTCTGGCCATTTTACTTTGACCTCTGACATCCACTTTCATCCACCGACTGCTCACTAGATATTTCCCCTTTTTCCAACCATCCTCTGTAAACGCTAGAGATGGTTGTGCTTTAAAATCCCAGTAGACCAGCAGTTCCTGAAACACTCAGACCAGACCTGTCTGGCACTCAAAGTCACTTAAATCTCTTTTCTTCCCCTTTCCAATGCTCGTTTTGGACTTCAGCAAGTCATCTTGACCACATCAACTTTCCCAAATCCTCTGAGTTGTTGTTATGTGATTGGCTGATTAATCATGTGTGTCAACAAGCAATTAAACCTAATAAAGTAGCCAGTGAGTGTAAATGTATTTACGTCTGCATATATCTTGTTAATATAAAGGACTAATTAAAATGATTATTATTACTCCTGCCTCCTGGTCTCCTCCATTAGTCTCCAATGCTCCTGTAAAACGACAAACTAGCCACAGAATGGACCCACTGAGAGAAATTATAACCTTCAGTTCTTCCAATGAGAAGCAGAAAAGCACATGCTGGGGGCTTTGGAGCTTGCTGAGGAAAAATAACGAAACTGGGCCACTCGTCTAGGAGGTCCCAAAAGTTTTTTTTAAAAAAAAATGGATACCCAGTTCCAACTCCAGTCTCCCTCGAACTTCTCCAGCAGGTAACCAGAGCTTCCATGGAGACTGTCTAGGAGGAGACGAGGGTCCAAGCATGGCCCTCCAGTGTCCATGCTTCCTTTGACAATAGTGATGGAGAGGTCCAAAAAATGTTGAAAATTAGTTGCGCTGTCTATGTAGATTAAGAGAAAGTGTAAGACAGACTGCTGATCTAGTTAAAGATTCCTAAACTGTGTATTTCATATCTTTCAACAAATAAAAAAAACTCTAATATCAAGTGGAACTTACCTATAAAAAAATTAAAATTTACAAAAGGATCAAAGCCAGTTAATTTCCCTTTTTTATTTCATCAAAGTTTATTGAATTAGCACTGTTTTTTATGATGCGGTCCTACAGAATGAGAACAAAGGAAATTTTTTATAAACAAATAAGGAGGATGACAGTTTAGTTGTTTGAAATGCAAAAGCCTAAGCTTTCCCTCTTAATCACCATCGACTGTGTGAGTTCATAATTCACTCTTAGAGCAGAAGCAGTCGTGCAGTTACTATTTCTCAACAGCAGATGGCAGCAAATAGCACAGTGGGACGCGGAACCGGAAATCTACCATTTTTTATTGGGATTCTTTTTGTTTTGTTGTTTTTTTTTAATGTGAAGTTAGTTTAAGCCTCGATATATCCTCCAAGACTCTTCAGGAAATAATTATTAAAATAACTTTGTTTACAACACTGCCTGTTAGGAAAATGCAAGAACAAAACAAAAAAGAACTCTTTTTTTTTCTTATTAAAAAAAAAAAAAAATTTAAGGTGAGGCGCTTCAGGTAAACGCGTAATTTTTGCATACACTGATAAGATTTGAGATTTTTTTTTTAATTTAATTTAAGACTTCAGGAAAGAAAAGGTAAGTCAAGTAAAATAAAAGAATGATAAAACATGAAACGATTTATATGGACATTTGAGTTTGCAGATGCATATTCAAGTTATTGACATTTCTGGAACCATTTAATAAAAAATGACAGTATTTATCAGTTGTAATTTTATTTTTCCTCTTCAAACTAATATTGGACTTTTATTTTGAAGTTTGATCTGTAGTTTTCCGGTAGCATTCCAGCTAACTGTCATTGTCTCGAGTCGCGTTCAGGCGCTGCCAAATGTGGCAGAAAAACATTTTTCGACTGTCGCACTTGTGCAGCTGAAATCTCCGCCATGGCAACTTAAACGCGCGGGCCGATACGCGGATTTACGCCCGGCGGTTGACCCGGAGTCCGACTACTTTTTCGCCGTCGATCCGAGACGCCGCCGCCTGAAACACGAACGGCTGTTCGGGGCGTTAAAGTCGCCACAATGAGCTCGGAGCACCAGAGCGAGAGCGAGGACGCCGACGAGTCGCAGGACAGGCCCACCGCCGGCAGCGTCTCCGACACGGAGGACGACCCCGACATCGACGAGCTGGACGAGGAAGATGACATCGCTCCGGCGGTTTCTGCGCCGCCGCAGGGAGACGAGGACGAGTGCGCGGAGCGGAGCGCGGCGACCCCCGCGCCGGAGAGCCGACGTCCCCGCAGCCCGCCGGTCGCCGCAGAGCAGACGGGGAGCGGCGGGAGCTCGGTCGCCCTCGGCGGCGGGGAGAAGAGCCTGTTTTCCTGGCTGCAGAGCAGGACTATAAGGCGAGGGTTGTTTGTGGACCCGGCTAGGGACAACTTCAAGACAATGACCAGTTTGTACTGCTCCATGAACCCGGCTGTGGAGTCGGTGAACCTGAGCTCCCAGACCCACGGAGCCGTGTTCAACCTGGAGTACTCCCCGGACGGGTAAGACTCACAGACGGCCGCTGCAGCCTCCGGCCTCGGCTTGATGATGCTTTCCAGGATCTAAACGTCCTTTAAAGGGGACATACGAAACAAACAAACAAAAAAGTCATCTTTTCTGTTGAGAGCATTTATGTCTATATTTCTATCGAGTCAAAAACATCAACATTTAACAGTGCTGTCACTTTTATTCTGTTAAGTGATTTGGTGAGTCCAGTCTTAGAATTACCCAAATTCACATCAGCCTTCATCTGCTGAACCTCAGAGGATAGCACAAATCTGTAACACCATTTTCCAAAGAGGCACATCCCTCTAACCCGAACCCTCTTGTGTAGGGCTGTAACGATACACTAATCTTACGATACGATACACGATATTCGGCTCACGATACGATAAATATTGATATTCATCTTAAGATACATTTACATCATTTTCTCAAAGATTTTAAAGGGACAAAGTGATTTTGGTGACATCTTGTGAGTGTTCTAATGACTTTGTTTGAATTAATTGAACTGAAAGCATCAATTACACATTATATGGCTGACAGGCAGCTTGCAAATGCTGGACAAAATGAATAAAAGATGTGTTGAGAAAAATAGTTTTATTTATTTAAACAGTGAAAATTGTTGCTTGCAAGCTTTTAAAGGTCAGAGCACAATAGAGAGATTAAAGTACAGCATCTGGCCTTCTTTGGCAGCTTTTTTGGCTTGATACTGAACGTATGAGGTAGCTACTAGACGTTCTAGCCACCAGGTTCAGTAAAAACAAACCATGGCAGCCAATAATTCAAGTCTGTTGGAGCAACATTTAAGCCATCTTTAAACTGCACTCATCTCAGCAGAGTAGCTGGAGGACTTAATGGCTCTTCCTGCACTTTGCAGGAAGAGCACCCCTGCGGGACACGGGGGTTTTAAAAGAAGCTTAGAATATCGATACCCGCAGCTGAAAAATCGATACTCTCTGGGGAAATAAAATATTGAGATATATATCGCAGAATCGATAAAATTGCTCAGCTCTACTCAACAGTAGGGATGAGTATTGGCAAGGACCTCACAATACGATATGTATCATCATACTTGGGTCACGATACGATATTATCATGATATATTGTGATATTCTACCCAGTTAATATCAAAATTAAAGGTAGAGATGAAAAATCAAGTTGCTGTATATGTTCATCAGATGATATTTATCATTCAGAGGACAAATTGAGTCAAAACTATTTGCTTCAAAACAACCTTTTTATTGTTTATTATTAGTGTTTTTGCACATTTAAATTTTAAACAATTTAAATGTGAAAATTAAACAGTTTTCCTAAAAAATCGATATTAGGAGCTGAAAAATCGATATTATATTGGGCGGCCGAAAATTGCGATATATTGACAAATCTTTTTTTTTCACACCCCTACATTTGTGGCTGTAAAGGGAGCTATTTGACTCCAACTCTGGTAGGGCTGAACGATTTTGAGAAAAAAACATGTTATTGCGATTTCTTCTGGCAAATATTGCGATTTTGATTTCATTCACGATTTTTCCCCTTTCAAGTTCCAGTGAAAATTTAACATTTGCAAACATCACAGAACCCTCCATCCTACCATTCAAACAGTGAATTACATAAAGCCAACGCAAGAATGACAACTGAAGTCAAGAATAGACTTCCAATGTTAGGAATATTTATTAAAAAGAAACATGGGCAACTAGAGCTGAATGATTTTAGCGATTCTGCAATATATATCGATATTTTATCGAGTATCGATTTTTTCAGCCGCGGGTATCGATATTATAAGCTTCTTTCAAAACCCCCGTGTCCCACCTTTAAAAGCTTGCAAGCAACAATTTGCACTGTTTAAATAAATGAAACTATTTTTCTCAACAAATCTTTTATTCATTTTGTCCAGCATTTGCAAGCTGCCTGTCAGCCATATAATGTGTAATTGATGCTTTCAGTTCAATTAATTCAAACAAAGTCATTGGAACACTCACAAGATGTCACCACAATCAATTTGTCCCTATTAAAATCTTTCGTAAAATGATGTAAATGTATTGTAAGATGAATATCGATATCGTGAGCTGAATATCGTGCATCGTATCGTATCGCTAGATTAGTGTAACGCTACAGCCCTATGGGCAACATTGAGCCAGGTCAATTATAATAACTAAAAATAAACCTATAAATAAACACAAGAGCCATCTATCTTCAGTGAAGTTGAACTTTTCTCATCATCAAAATCAGACATGTAAATAGGTTGATCATAAATGGCTCAGAAGCACCAAAATAGGGCACTTCTGTAAAAGGATGTACAAATAGTAATATATTATAAATAACAAAAACAGTGAAGAACTAAAGCATCCATGGCTTAAGTTCACCAATGTAGTGCAAAATAAAACTCTTACCTTAAAAGTAGTGCAAGGTCAGTGTATGGCTTGAGGGAGCTGAAAACCGTGCGTTTTGACGATCCAAAAATCGCGCTGTCAGAGATCGCAATTTTCAGTCTGAAACGATAGATTGTTCAGCCCTGGCCTCTGGTATTTTGTTTGACCGGAACACACGTGACAGGATATTTTATTAACATATAAAGGAATAGATTCAGACAAACTTACAGGACAGAGTATTTGTAATGTGATATGTTTAGGTTTTGAGATGACGCGGCTGAGGAGTGCAGCCGGGTTCAAGCCTCCCCGACGAGACGGCAGCTGCAGGAAGTAAATCCTGCAGCGAAACCAGGTCAAGCCGTCCAGTCTGGGTCACGTTTGCGTCAGCGCTCAGGAGACAGTCGAATGTGATGCGTCTTCTTCCTGCTCAGTCAAGTGTTGGTGTGGCTTCAGACTGTAAATGCTATATTTGGGCTCTGATTATTTAATCCACATTATCATCATAGTCTGGTTTATTTGGTTAGCGGAAGGGATGCACGATAACTGTTTTTTAAAACCGTTAACCGATAACTTTCAGCTCCTAAAGGCCGATACCGATAACACACACATATACCTAAGATCATTACATCAATACTATGAACAAAATCAAAAATAGTTTTGACTATTTAAATGAACAGATATTTATTTTTTTTCTAATGAAAAACTACTGTCAAGCCTCTCAAACATTTTTGTAAAGCTATCAAACAAACCTATTTGATATCTTACATCAACTTAAATAAGGTTCATTACTGACTGATATAAAAAAATAAAGACTCCTTGAACTGACGGAAATACATGCATCAAAATGACAAACTGAAAAAGATTAACATTTAAAAGATTTTGGCTTGTGGTTCCATTTAAATTAATACCTTTAATTAAAGTAAATGAGGTTCAGTAGTTTTTGTTTTTTATTTTTTTAATCTCATGGAAGGTTTAGATGAGAGAGATGAGGGAGAGGAGAGACTGCTGCTGGCTTGCACACGTTAGCATTAGCTTCCGTTAGCTCACATTAGCGCAATTTCAAAACTCCATGGAAGCGATTGTTATGTTGTAGGTGGCCAATCGGGTTTTACGTATTAAAGCTTGTGCTTCCCTCCTCGTAGAATTCGCTCGGAGGATTTGTCACAAATAACCACCAAACTATCTTCTTCTGAAACTTTAACGAAGTTCCACGCCGCCATGTTTGTTGTGATCAGCACGCTGTGCTGCAGGCTGCACTCAAGGTGTAACGTAAATTCCCACGTTCCCTCGTTTGCTAATCGTTCTTTCAGCCTTTTCTATTTTTTTCTTTTTTTATGTGTAACATGTGGGAAAATACTGTGAATATCAATTCAAGTCAGCAACTACCAAAATCACACACACAAAAAACAGTCTGAATGAAGTAAGATAAAGTCAATTCAACTAAGAAACCCCGCAGGTATTGAATCTTCATCTCTGCTCTAAGCGTGAGTCAGGAGTGGAGAGAGATGTTTCCAGTTACAGGTAGATCTGAACGAGGCCGTCTGCCTCAACTGGTTGGATGTCTGACAGGACAGGAAAGACACCAACAAACAGAAAGATCCGCCCAGAAATACCTGGGCGGATAAGGCCCAAGAAAAACACGTTGTTAACTGCAAAAAGGGTGAGATAGAAGCCACTTCCACACAGAGAGGACACTATAAAGACACGCTGGTAATATCCTCTTCATTCTCCATCTTTTCTCCGTCATCAGTCCACACAGCTGTTATTTCCTCCATTACACCTCTGTTACTGCCTCCCAAAGTCATGCAGAACAGAGGTGCTAGCAAACAGCGGAGGAGAAAACTGCCGTTGTGACCAGGACGTGAGACGTGAAGAACCAGGTGCAACATGGGAAGCCCTCCTGCTGTCCTGTGGATGGCCCCATAACTTTGCAGTCATCCAAGGCAGCACTAACTATAAGCTTTATGAAAGGAAAGGTTTGAGCCCAACCTTCAAGGTAGAGGCGTCCGTGTCCCAGACACTCACTGGTTCCACTGAAAGCTCTACGTCCCAGTCGACTTTTGAGAACTCTGGGAACCACGAGTTACCCTGGTGTGTGAGCTGTTTTGCTTTTTTGGGGGGTAATCTGGAACTATGAGTTGATTCAGATGAGAAGGTGCTTATTGCAGCTTTTAGTGCAGGGGTAATCCTCCTGGTGCACTTCAGTCAAACTTTATTTCTATGGCACATTTCATGCAACACCAAGTGCTTTACAGATTAAAACAGAAGCAACAGCAATAGTTGATAATTTTAAAAAAGATTCTGCGATATGTACAGTGATCCCTTATTTTTCGCAGTTAATGGGGACTGGCGCCCCCCCCCCGCGAAAATCAAAATCTGCTAACTGGAACCGGAGCCCCCCGAGCCTAAATAACGTGTTCAAAATATGTTTAAAAAACGCAAAAAAGTAGCGAGGCACTGCAGCGAAACAAGACAAAGGCTCAACTGTGGTCTTTCTGTTACCTTCACAGCCTCTGGTCTCTGAACCGTAGTAAAGAAACTGCTGGTATTGTGCTATTTTTGGCTTGTAATTAGCGGCTAACACGCTAACAACAACAAAAGAAAAAGTCCGGTTTTCTCTGCATGGAACGGGAACTTTATTCTGGTACTGCAGGAACTTGTAACATCACACAGGTTGTATTGTTGGGCTCCTGTCGGTTAACAGAGAATGTAAATCTATACACGCTGGGCTGCTGTTGATGCTCACTACACTTTTCATCTAACCCTGTTTTTGTTCTGCTGTCCCAAGACACACACAAACTACATTACCCATAAGGCTACACCATTACCCATAAGGCTACCTTCTTAAAGGGGCCAGGCTGGCTCACAACATTTATTCGCTGTAAGAGAACGCGCAGAACATCCTGTGATGTTTCAGCGATTTTTTTATTATATTATATATTTCTGAAAAATCCGCGAATAACTAAAACCGCCGAACTTGAAGCGTGAATTGGCGAAGGATCACTGAATTGATATTTTATTAGGTATCGATTTTTCATCCGCAGGTATCGATATTCTAAGCGTCTTTCAAAACCCCCGTGTCCCACCTTTAAAAGCTTGCAAGCAACAATTTGCACTGTTTAAATAAATGAAACTATTTTTCTCAACAAATCTTTTATTCATTTTGTCCAGCATTTGCAAGCTGCCTGTCAGCCATATAATGTGTAATTGATGCTTTCAGTTCAATTAATTCAACAAAGTCATTGGAACACTCACAAGATGTCACCAAAATCACTTTGTCCCTTTAAAATCTTTCAGAAAATGATGTAAATGTATTGTAAGATGAATATCGATATATATCGTTTCATGAGCCGAATATCGTGCATCGTATCGTATTGCAAGACTAGTGTATCACTACAGCTCTAATTCTGATATTTAGGCAAAATATAAATAAGCTTAAGGCCACTGACTGCTGGAATGGCTACTGGAACTGCTGTTGGCTTTGTGAGACGTATTGTTTGCTCGCTGTTGTGGTCTTCTGATTCACCTCCATGCATCGTCTCCATTCGTCCATTTGAATGAATTACGATGTCTTGCTCAGAGATGCTGTGCTCTGCTCAGGTCCGTGCTGACCGTGGCCTGCGAGCAGACAGAGGTCCTCCTGTTTGATCCCATCTCATCCAGGCACATCAAAACCCTGACGGAGGCCCACGAGGACTGCGTCAACAACATCAGGTTCGTTTCTTTAGAGGCAGCGCGGCAGAAGGAGCGCCAGAAAACTGTTGCGGCTCAAGCCGAGGATCTAAAGACATCATTTTCACGCTCTTCTTCCAGGTTCCTGGACAACCGCTTGTTTGCCACCTGCTCTGACGACACCACGATCGCACTGTGGGACCTTCGCAAGCTCAATTCGAAGGTGTGCTCGCTGCACGGGCACGCCAGCTGGGTGAAGAACATCGAGTACGACACGAACACCCGCCTCCTGGTCACGTCTGGCTTCGACGGCAACGTCATCACGTGGGACACAAACAGGTCTGTCGTGTTTGCAGGGTGAAATTTACATTGATGAGAATATTAGTTCAGTGGATATAAAAAGTATCGCGACCGTTGGAAACTGAAGGTTTTCTAAATACAAAAATAGAAATAACAGCAACGGAAAGGCCAGAGTTTTTTCAGCTTTAATGTGATATTCCAGCTAACAGAATCCAGAGAAGAAATATTTATTATAGGGCTGGGCAAGTTAACGCGTTATTATCGCGTTAACTCATTAATTTATTAACGCCGACATTTATTTTGTCGCGCGTTAACGCATGTTGCTCTGATGCTTTTGTTTTGAAAAGTCTGTTACTGGCTGCTGTGGAACCAGAAGAGAATTAGCAGGTAAACATCTGAAAAAGCTAAAACAGACATGGAGAACGGTAAAAATCTGTGAACTTTACAGTTCGGGTAGCAGCTCAGGTAGCAATATTAATAATTCTGTCTGGAAAAAAAAAAATTCTGGACTGCAACAAAACTGTCTCGTCATTCCTCCATGTTCCATCAGATCTGCTCCATGTGTTCACTGTCCTGCTGTTCTCTAGCTGGTTACTGCAGTGCAGCTCCATCTAGTGGCACAGATGTGTAATGACAACAGAAACTCCAGTCCTCGATTATAAAACAAATTCAGTTCTGTGGCCTGTTTTTTGATTTTATATTTTTGATCTAAATCTAGATTTAGATCATTATTTCGTTTTTTTTTTTTTTTTTTTTTTTTTTTGTTTTTTTTGTTAGATTAAAAAACCAAAAACGTAATAAAATGTCACTTTTTAATTTTTTTTTTTTTTTTTGTTTTGAATGATACACAGATTGGTAAAGTTACTGAACTTTAACGTGGACATTTTCATTTTAAAGTTCTCCCAGACGGAGGATTCAACAGAAACAAGGTTATTTGTAACAACTGACAAGTTGAACTCCCCGTTAAAAGTTTCTGCTGTTACCTCAGAAATTACCTGTTTTAATGTTCTGATTGTGGCTCAGGATTTTGTTGGTAGACTTTTTTTATTTTTTAAAAAACAGGATGACATGAATGAATTAATAAATAAAAGTGTTTGAACAACAAATGTTATGGCACTTTAGTTCATATGGCAGCAGAACATTTAAATAAAAGTGCATTTTACACTACTTTTTAATTCATTATTTGATTTTGCTTATACAATGCGATTAATCAGGGAAATAATGCAGTTAATCGCGATTAAAAATTTTAATCGTTGCCCAGCCCTAATACATTTACATGAGAACAGTTTACATGAAATATCTAACATCTTTATTCTAATTGTTTAGCATTTCAGCTCTAGATTATGTGTCTTAGTTTGCATTAGAGGCAGTAGATCCTCTGGCTGCAGAAGCTTTGCATTTTGCTGTTGACTCCAGTGGAGACATCTGACCATCCAGTGCTGTGTTGACGTTGTTGTTGACGTAGAGAAATGCGTATTGCATTTTTATTTTTTAATCCCAATTCAGGCTTCACCTCTTGGATGTTCTGCTGGCAGAAGAAACAGCACGTTCTGAGTTCTCCGTCTGGACAGAGTGAAGAAAATATGTTTTCTGTGCACCACTTTGGTGAAGATCACCTCCGTTGCCGTGTCTGAAAAACGTTCCTTTCCTCCTGTCTCCTTTACGTGCAGATCTACTCACAGATCCACACTGACGAGCCTCCTCGGTGCTTCACTGTTATGACTCCTATCTTGTTAGTCGTCTCAGTGAAAGTTCACGGTTGCCCGACAGCAGATCGGGGCTGTTCTTCTGTGAGAGACGCAACAACAGGGTGTTACCCGAGCCTTTGTTTTCCAGAGCATTCCTGGAGGTCAGCGAAGGGTTGGGCGTATTTTAGAGCAGAGAACAAAAAAGGTGGGGCTTTCTGCCTGCGTTTGCGTCAGTCACCGTCGTGGCGTTCTCAACAGCGTTTGAGTCACGTAAACGGGGGAAATCCAATCATTTGAGTTGCACTGTTGGACGGTGGTTTAACTTTTTAAGATGCCAAAAACGCATATGAATCCCTTAAAAGCGATGCTGATCTCCATCACTTTGAAGGACGTGTCAGCGGACCGCCGGTACCCTTCCCAGTTACCACCTGCAGGTTCCTTCCTCCGCAGGTTCACGGAGGACGGCTGCCCACACAAGAAGTTCTTCCACACTCGCTACCTGATGAGGATGCGCCTGACGCCCGACTGTTCCAAGATGCTCATTTCCACGTCCTCAGGGTACCTGCTCATCCTGCACGACCTGGACCTCACCCAATCCCTCGAGGTGGGCAGCTACCGCATGCTGCGAGCCCGCCGGACCCCCCTCAGCTCAGGTTAGAGCAGAGTCCGCCGCGCAGACGTGTTTGTGTTTGTCTTTGTGAAGTGTTTGATATTTTGAATTAGGGGTGTGAAAAAAAATCGATTTGGCAATACAGTGATCCCTCGCCAATTCGCGCTTTAAGTTCCGCGGTTTTAGTTATTCACGGATTTTTCAGAAATATATAATATAATAAAAAAATTAAGAAGAAATCGCGGAAACATCACAGGATGTTGTGCGCGTTCTCTCACAGCGAAGAAATGTGAGTCAGCCTGGCCCCTTTAAGAAGGTGGCCTTATGGGTAATGGTGTGGCCTTATGGGTAATGTAGTGTGTGTGTCGTGGGACGGCAGAACAAAAATGAGGTTAGATGAAAAGTGTAGTGAGCATCAACAGCAGCCCAGCGTGTATAGATTTACATTCTCTGTTAACTGACAGGAGCCCAACAATACAACCTGTGTGATGTTACAAGTTCCTGCAGTACCAGAATAAAGTGCTCGTTCCATGCAGAGAAAACCGGATTTTTTCTTTTGTTGTTGTTAGCGTGTTAGCTGCTAATTACGAGCCAAAAATAGCAGAATACCAGCGGTTTCTTTACTACAGTTCAGAGACCAGAGGCTGTGAAGGTAACAGAAAGACCACAGTTGAGCCTTTGTTTCGCTGCAGTGTCTCACTACTTTTTTGCATTTTTTAAACATATTTTAATCACATTATTGAGACTCGGGGGGGGGGGCTCCGGCTCCGGCTCCAGTTGGCGGATTTTGATTTTCGCGGGGGGGGCACCGATCCCCATTAACCGCAAAAATTAGGGATCACTTTATATTGCGATTTTCAGCCACCCAATACAATATCGATTTTTTTTCTGCTACTAATATTGATTTTTTTAGGAAAATTCATGTATTCATGTATTAAAAGCATTGTGAATACTTAAATGTGCAAAAAGTATTTAATTTTGATATTAACTAGGTAGAATATCGTAATATATCATGATATTGCAATGTCGTGATGATATTGTATCGTGACCCAAGTATCATGATACATATCGTATTGCGAGATCCTTGCCAATACTCACCCCTATTTTGAATACAGTGTTGTCACTGTGAATATCTTGTTTCCATGCTGGTTGGTGTTTTGTTGTATTTGAGTTTCGTTACGCGGTTTGATCATTGATCATAGTGCTGCTTGATCTTAAGTTTGAACTGTCGTCAGTTTCTCTTTTTCTAGGCTCAAATTGACTTGAAGGTTTTGGTTAGTCGCCATGATCAGTCATAGCCGGTTCTTAATTCTGGCCAAGTGGAGTATTGGGGGCACCATAGCACCAGTTATGGTACACTATATTGCCAAAAGTATTGTCTCACCTGTCTGGACTCACATATGAGCTTTAGCTCCTCTCCATTCCTAATCAATATGACGTGGCTCCATCCTTTGCAGCTAGAACAGCTTCAACTCTTCAGGGAAGGCTGTCCACAAGGTTTAGAAGTGTGTTTATGGGGATTTCTGTTTATTCTTCTAGAAGAACATTTGTGAGGTCAAACACTGATGTTGGACCAGAAGGTCTGGATCTCAGTCTCTGCTCTAATTCATCCCAAAGGTCTTCTATCAGGTTGAGGTCAGGACTCTGTGCAGGCCAGTCAAGTTCATCCACACCAGACTCTTCCATCCATGTCTTCATGGACCTGCTTTGTGCACTGGTGCACAGTCATGTTGGAAGAGGAAGGGACCAGCTCCAAACTGGTCCCACAAAGTTGGGATCATGGAATTGTCCTGAATGTCTTGGTCTGCTGAAGCATTCAGAGTTCCTTTCACTGGAACTAAGGGGCCAAGCCCAGCTCCTGAAAAAAAAAACCCACACCATAACCCCCCCTCCACCAAACTTTACACTTGGCACAATGCAGTCAGACCAGTACCGTTCTCCTGGAAACCACCAAACCCAGACTCTTCCATCAGATCACCAGATGGAGAAGTGTGATTCTTCCCTCCAGAGAACGTTCCTCCACTGCTCTAGAGTCCAGTGGTGGCTGCTTTACTCCACTGCATCTGACGCTTTGCATTGTTCTTGGTGATGTCTGGCTTGGATGCAGCTGTGTCACCATGGAAACCCATTCATGAAGCTCTCTGCTCTGGTGTTGAGCTGATCTGCAGGACACATGAAGTTTGGAGGTCTGTAGTGATTGACTCTGCAGAAAGTTGCTGACCTCTTCTCACTATGTTCTTCAGCATCCTCTGACTCCGCCCCCTCAGTTTACCTGTCCTACAACTTTGTGGGTGAGTTGCTGTCGTTCCCAAACACTTCCATTTCCTGATAATCCATCTGACAGTTGACTGTGGAATATTTAGGAGTGAGGAAATTTCACCACTGGATTTGTTTCTCAGGTGTCATCCTATCACAGTTCCACCTGGAATTCACTGAGCTCCTGAGAGACCTGTTCTTTCACAGATGTTTCTAGAAACAGTCTGCATGTCTAGGTGATTAATTTATACACCTGTGGACATGGAAGTGACTGGAACACCTGATTCTGATCATTTTGGATGGAATTAGCAATAGAGCTTGTAGCGATACACTAAACTCACGACTACGATATTTGGCTCACAATGCGATATATATCGATATTCATCTTACAATACATTTACATCATTTTCTGAAAGGTTTTTCAGCTGCGGGTATCGATATTCTAAGCTTCTTTCAAAACCCCCGTGTCCCACCTTTAAGATGTTACCAAAATCACTTTGTCCCTTTAAAATCTTTTGGAAAATGATGTAGATGTATTGTTAGATGAATATCGATATACCTACTTTTGAAATAAAATAATAAAATATCGATATATGTCGCAGAATCGATAAAATCGCTCAGCTCTAGTGAGCAAATACTTTTGGCAATATACTGTATTTCAGTCTTTTATTATTACTAAATCTACAAACGCTAAAAGACATTTCTTTGATGTGGGGGGGGTTTTAAAAAAATAATTACCGATAACATTTTAAATGAGTCTGGATGCACAGTAAATCTAGTACATTGTTAAAACAACAAGCAGCAAAGCTGTGTTACTTTAAATGGTTTTTGTGATCGTTTAGATGGAGGCACTTCAGCGTCCAGGTCAGCAGGCACTCCTCGCCAGGGAAACGACTCGAGCAAGATCCACCCTCACAGAGAAGGTCAGGGACAACCTTCACCGGCACCAGCCGAGTTTTTCCGAACCCGCAGTAAACCGTAGTCTTCTTTTCCCTCACAGGCCTTTCTCCCAGGAACAGCCTGGAAGTGTTAACTCCAGAAATCCCCGGGGAGAGGGACAGAGGGAACTGCATCACCTCCCTGCAGCTCCACCCAAAGGGCTGGGCCACGCTCATCCGCTGCTCCAGCAACATGGACGACCAGGAGGTGAGAAACGTGCTGCTGTCCTGCCAAAGCTCAGACGTTGGGCTCAGTGTGTTTACTGAGCTGCTAAAACTAAAAAACAAACAAAAAAAAAAAGATGTTTTGCATCATTCTGCTGTGTGTTAACTAGGGCTGGGCAAGTTAACGCGTTATTATCGCGTTAACGCATTAATTTATTATGCCAACAATTATTTTATTGCGCGTTGACGCATGTTGCTCACATGCTTTTGTTCTGAAAAGTCTGTTCCTGGCTGCTGCAGAACCAGAAGACAATTCGCAGGTAAAAATGCAGAAAAAGCTAAAACAGACATGAGAACGGTAAAAGTTCGGGTAGCAACTCAGGTAGCAATATTAACAATTCTGTCTGAAAAAAAAAATTCTGGACTGCAACAAAACTATTTGCGTCATTCCTCAATGTTCCATCAGATCTGCTCCATGTGTTCACTGTCCTGCTGTTCTCTAGCTGGTTACTGCAGTGCGGCTCCATCTAGTGGCACAGATGTGTAATGACAACAGAAAGTCCAGTCCTCCATTATAAAACAAATTCAGTTCTGTGGCCTGGTTTTTAATTTCGTATTTTTGATCCAAGTCTAAAATTGAAATATAAAAAAAACAGGATTTTTTTTTTGTTTTATTGTGTTAGATTGAAAAATGAAAAACATAATAAAATATCAGTTTTTAATTTTTTTTATTTTTGATTGACAATTGAAAATGGAAAGAATGAATGATACACAAATTGATAAAGTTAAAAAACTTTAACATGGACATTTTCATTTTAAAGTTCTCCCAGACGGAGGATTCAATAGAAAGAAGGTTATTTGTAACAACTGTCAAGTTGAACTCCCCGTTAAAAGTTTCTGCTGTTACCTCAGAAATTACCTGTTTTAATGTTCTGATTGTGGCTCAGGATTTTGTTTGTAGACTATTTTTTAAATTTTTCATAAAAACAGGATGACATTAATGCCCTGGCAGTGGCAATAAGCTTTATTTTATTTTAAATTTTTTAAGATGAGATTTATACTAAATATGTGTTACTGACAAGTGCTGATGTTAAAAATATTTGAACAACAAATGTTATGACACTTTAGTTCATATGGCAGCAGAACATTTAAATAAAAGTGTCCTTTACACTACTTTTGAATTCATTATTTGATTTTGCGTATGCAATGCAATTAATCGTGATTAATCAGGGAAATCATGTGATTAATCACGATTAAAATTTTTAATTGTTGCCCAGCTCTACTGTTAACACAATGCCAACAAAAGACATCAGCTGTCCATCAATTCAGGGGTTATAAGGCAGTTTTCAAACCATTTTGACTCCATCATTTTACAGTGAAAAGATCACATGAAGAGCGTGCACAGTAAGTTCTGTGCAACGCTCAGAAAAATTGCAAAGCCAAAGACTGCATGTGGGACTCTACAGGCCTCAGTTCGTATGTTGGATGTTGAAGTTCATGACGATATGAATAGAAAAAGACTCTGTGAGTGTAGCTTCTCTGCAATGAAGAAGCCTTTTCTCTAAAGAGGGCAGAGCAGTGCATCGTAGGTTTACAAAGTTGCATTTCAACAAATCAAAAGACTTCTAGAATAATGTTGTTTTGGCAGAAGTGACCAAAGTGGAAATGTTTGGCTAAAACCAAACAGCCAACAACCACATGATGGTGATGGGGGGTTGATGATTTGAGCTTCTTTGACATCCCAGGACATGGACACCCTGCAGTAGGGGTGTGAAAATAAATCCATTTGGCAATATGTCGCAATTTTCAGCCACCCAATATAATATTGATTTTCCAACTCCTAATATCGATATCGTCAGTATGTTGTAATGGTTACGTACCGTATTTTCCGGACTACAAGCCGCTACTTTTGTCCCACGCTTTAAACCATGAGGCTTATACAAAGATGCGGCGTTTCTATGAATTTGTCTTCAGCCCTCAGGGGGCGCTCTAGCAGGAAGTGCAAAAACCAAAAACAAACCAAGTAGTTAAAGGCTATTCTGTTTTTGTTAAGTAGCCTATGTTGGCTATGCTACTCTACATTCATTTTGTGAGCATCAGTACTGATTATTATTAGACAAACTGATTAATACATTTGTCCAGTCAGTTTGTTGGTTCTCCAGTGGATTTCAGGGTTCTGAGCAGACCCGCAGCGGAGGTAAGGTTTTAATCGCAGATGTGGACCAGACGCAACGTGGAGCCAGCGGGTCCGCGTTTTGGCTCCAAAGTGGATCCAGTACTGAGTGCAAGTGGACCCCGATACGGGGATGTCTTTGCTGTGTGGGGTGGTTTCAGTACACAGGAGGAAAAATAAAGCAACTTGGTTTTAGTGTACAGGAAGGAAAATGAATAAAATTATCAATTACTTTTCTGTTTTGTTTGATCAGTACTTTTACTGCCGTGTTACAGTTATCACTTCAGGTATTTACATTGAAAGATGGTAAAATCTTTCAATGTAAATATCTTATTTCTCAGCCTGGATACCGGCGGCTTATAGTCCGGTGCAGCGTATATGTGACAAAATATGTATTTTGTTTAAATTTTAGTGGTGCGGCTTATATTTAGGTGCGCTTTATAGTCCGGAAAATACGATAAATGTGCAAAAACACAAATAATAAACAATAAATAGGTTATTTTGAAGCAAATAGTTTTGACTCAATTTGTCCTCTGAATGATCAATATCATCTGATGAACATATACAGCAACTTGATTTTTCATCTCTACTTTTAATTTTGATATTAACTGGGTAGAATATCCTTATATATTGTGATATCGTGATATTGTGATAATTTCGCATCGTGACCCAAGTATCATAATGCATATCGTATCGCGAGGTCCTTGCCAATACTCACCCCTACTGAGCTCACCATGAACCACCTCATCGTCACTAACAGTTTGACATCTTCTTTCTCCAGTGGACGTGCGTGTACGAGTTCCAGGAGGGCGCGCCCACGCGGCCGCTGGTGTCGCCCCGCTGCTCCCTCCGCCTCACCCACTACATCGAGGAGGCCAACGTGGGGCGGGGCTACATCAAGGAGCTGTGCTTCAGTCCGGACGGACGGCTTATCTGTTCTCCCTACGGCTACGGCATCCGCCTGCTGGCCTTCGACGAGCAGTGCGGCGAGCTCGCCGACTGCCTGCCGGTCCAGACCAGCTGCCTCAGGGAGATCCGCTCCATCTACTCGCACAGCGACGTGGTTCTGACCACCAAGTTTTCCCCGACGCACTGCCAGCTGGCCTCGGGCTGCCTCAGCGGACGCGTGGCCCTTTACCAGCCCAAGTTTTAACGCCGTCGTCTGAGGACGGAGCGTTGCAGACCTGGGTAAAGAAGTATTCATGCAAAGGCTTTTGGGAACGTATGAGAGGCATTTGACTGTGGATTAATGTGACAGCGGTGCAGTTATCTGCAGAGAAATGGTCCTGCAGCTACATGTTTTCTGCCACTTCAGACTCTTATCATGTCATCTGTGCAGATATTTGCTCAGCGTCAGAGGAAGATGGTCCTTTAGTATTATTCTGTCTGCCAAAATCATCAAAAGGAGATTTATTTAAAGATTAAAAAAAAAAAAAAAAACACTCAAACCCTGGCAAAACCCAGACAATAAATGCACAAAGACCCAGGTCTGCAGCCGTCCCTCGGGTGCCAACTAGCAGCATTTGACTGTGAAAAAAAAACTTTAAAGACTCCAGCTTTGGCAGCCGTGGACGAACGGACACGTTCCGGCCTTCCTGAGCCAGAACATCAAGTGTTCATCCATCATGTCAACACGATAAAGACGTTGAAACGAGACTCCCGTCCGGACCGAGGAGCTGTCCGGAGTCCAAACCTGAACCTTAACTGTCAGGCAGCGGCCTGTCGCCGGCCGTCCTGTCGCCGTTTTTCATACTAAAGATTGTTTTTTGGTCTTTGAGACGCCGTCGTCTCGGGAGGAAAAACACTAACGATGCAAGCAGATAACTTATCCGTGAATCCCAGAGGAGACGGGATTTCTCCGTGTTCCTCTCCGCTGCTTTTGTTCATGCCTTCACAACCGGTGCTGCTTTTCTGCTCATACAATCATGACTTTAACCTGAAGGACCTGCCCCCCCCCCCCCCCCCCCCCCCCCCCCCCCCCCTTATCCCTGCTGGTTTTTGCTCTTCAGTCTTTCTCCACTGTCAGTAGTTTTTAGAAGTTTTATTTGTGTAACGATGTTGGAACTACTTGTAGCACGGTTTGTTTCACTTTTTGTTTTTTTTTGCCGCCAGTCGTCTCCTCGGTTCATGCTTTTATCATAAGTCTGTGAATTAACTCAGTACCTGACATGTTGCAGACACAATCCTAGTACAAAAAAATAACTTATTTCTTCATTTAAAAAGAAAAAAAAAAAGCAAGGTTGGTATTATGACATCATTTTTACACTTCGTCTTCACCTCCCTGTCTGTGGTTTTCAGATTCATGGCGAAAATGTAAAATTAGTATCTTTAAAGAATCCTCATCGTGTCGTTTTTGACCAGCGCATCAGTGCAGGTCCTGCCTCGGCGTTGAACTCAATGAAATCGTTGCCAAGAGTCCCTTTGTTTCTCGACTTGCGGTCGTGACGGTGGCCACGCCCCCCGTCGCCACCCACGGAGGATGAATGAACCGCTCAGACTGTTGGAGCCACCGTAATCCTTCTGTTTCCAGCCGGCGCAGTGACGCTGCTGCGAGCACGAGCCTGACGATCACGTGATAGTTTTTATGCAACACTGACCGCCTGCAGAGCAGCGTTGCTGTCAGAGGAGCAGACGCTTACTATGCATACCAGCCTTTATGATGATTCTCCTTCCTTATTTATGCTGTTGAACCATCGAATGCCAAAACAGGATTTTTGTTTGTTTGTTGTTGTCTGTCGTGAGCTGAGAACTAAAAGTGAGCATCTGCTGCAAAATAAAAATTAGAGTAATCACGTGAGCGTTTGGTAAAATGAGCAGATTCCCCTTTGAGTGGGCGATGACGCCGTGCTCGTCTCGTCACGGCGGTGGGACTCGGTGGAAACAGCAGGGGGATGTTGTTCACACTCGTGTCACTGTGGTAGAGGTGTATCTGTCGGTGTCTTTCACACTTTAAAGCAGGTGACAAAGGTGACGATGCTGAGCTGCTGAAGGTTCACAGCGTCTATAACCAAAAAAACATTCACACTTTGTTATTAGAAGCTGAAACCGTCATTCTGTCGTTTCTGGACTTTATTATTAAGAGTGATGAGAGGATGCAGCATCGCAGCAGCTCTGGTGGGGGGCATCGCTCCACCTCAGAGGGCTGTAGGTGTTGATTCGGTTTGAGGCGAAACGTTGACGCTGTCGAGACATGGATGCCACCTTTTTAGTTCCCAGCTTATAACAGGCTTTTGTAAGTAACAGGAAAGTATGTTTTTAACACTTTGTACCTCAAAATGTGTTTTTCGGTGTAGATGGGGGTCCATGTCACCTTCAGCTCCGTCAGTTCGGTGGATTGGGACTAAACGACCGATTCAGACGCGTTTCTGTTTAAACCGGCTGAGCTGAATGTTAAAAGACGCCGTGCACTCACTGCTACTTTTATTTCCACTGTGCTCACCAGCGTTGAAGACCAGTGTCTTATCTGCCATTTTCACTTGAGGTTCGTCATTAAAATGTTTGCGTGTTGTTTGTTTTCTGATGCCATTCTGGTTCTTGACATGTACTTTGCTGTGGGTTAAATTAAGTTCCCCTTTAGATCCCTTTTCCTGCTTATTTTTTTTTCTCATTAAGCTATATTACACGTGCACCATCGCAGTGGGACGACGGACTCGCATGTAGAAGTGCTTGCACTGATGTTTCATACTGGCTGTACACAGCGATACTAAAAATGGGATTGTTCTCACAGAAATAAAAGGTCAGTTTCTTTTGCATCGCTGGCTGACCGGCGTCTGGCTTCACTCTTTACTTCCATGTGTTTCTCACATCCTGATGGCACGACTTCACAGGCAAAGGTAGCGAGTTAATACAACCGACAACTGGGTTTGGCAACTGCACTTACGCTGACTGACGCTTAAAGGAAGGGTAAGTGATTTTTAGCTTGTGGTGGGGTGTGGTTTCTCAGGGAGTACTTGATGGAGGGAGGAGCTAACTTTCCATGCGTTACTGTAGGTAACACGGGGTAGCTCATAGGGATACACATGGTTAACCGTTAACTGATAACAGTAACTAACCGATTAATACTAACGGTCAATTTTGTTTTTAAGCTACGTAATTCAATCAACTCATGGGGGCGTGTCGACAGGTGCAACAGGCCTCTGATTGGTCAATTCTACATCCGCGTAGAAAAGAGCGCGTCATCGAAAAAATGAGGAAGTACCCACATCTGTACGATTCTGGTTCTCCACACTACAAAGACAGCACATATTCTAGTAATTCATGGAGGGAGATAGCGATGAATGTGGGTCTGGATACGGCCGAGACAGTGAGGAAGTGGAAAAACACAAGAGATAAGTTTAGTAAGTTTAGCTAGTTCGTGATTGTTGCTCTTCCGTTGTGGCGCGGAATAACATAGTGGAGACCGCGCTAGTATAAATCAAAAGTGATGGCGGCATCTCTGCGACAAGCTGACGGCGACACATTGCAGCGAGAGTATACACGGGGAAGTGTCCGCATGCGTCCACGACAACGCGCGCAACATCACGGCAGCCAACCCTCCCGGACTTATCGGTTAACGGTTATTAATCGTTAAAGGGCGTCGGTTAACGGTGTGGGTCGTCCAGTCACTGGAAGGTTGGCGGTTTGATCCCGGCTTCAACTGTCCACATGCCAAAGTGTGCTAGCCTTCCATGTGTTACCGTTTTGTTCAGGTATGAGCACTGACTCCAGCTTTTAGCAGACTTTATTTGATCCACCCAGGCACCTTTAACCGCCATATAAATATTCCAAACCTGAATCGTCTTCTTGGCTCCTTGGTTCCTTCTTCTTTAACAGTTTATCTGACTCCTGTCCTGTGATGCCTGTGACTCTCCAATAACAACCTGCCACATCTTCTCATCATTGCTCTCCTTTACATGAATCCACAATGAGGGCACCTTTACTGCATAAACATTTATTTAAGAGACTGTCGTCCTTTATGGACTGAAGTCAGGAAACAGAAGTGGCGTGAAAACATATCAGACCAGCTGACAGGTAAAATCCTCAACTCATTTAGTGGACTAAAGGGAAAAAAAAACAATTAAAGTGTATTCATCATCTCAGAAAGTCATTGATGTAATATGCAGTATATTTGGACCGGGGAGGAAAATATCCAGAAACTTAACAGGGACTTTCCATGGGAGTTTGAGATGTGTAATTATGGGAATACTTTAATTCCTTAAAGGGTTCTTAACTGCCAAGAAAAGATATCTAATCATTAAACAGCTGGTGTTTTGTGGATTCTTCAAAATGACAGTGTGACTAGAAAAGTTCACATGTTGGATTCTAGGGGTGAGTATTGGCAAGGACCTTGCAATACGATATGTATCATGATACTTGGGTCACGATTTGATATCGGGATATATTGCGAATATTCTACCCAGTTAATATCAAAATCAATGACAGCTAGGGGTGAGTACTGGCAAGGACCTTGCAATGCGATATGTATCATGATACGATGTTATCACGATGTCATGATATAGTGCGATATTCTATATATATATATTCTACCCAAATTAAAAGTAGAGATGAAAAATCAAGTTGCTGTATATGTTCATCAGATGATATTGATCATTTCAGAGGACAAATTGAGTCAAAACTATTTGCTTCAAAATAACCTATTTATTGTTTATTATTTGCGTTTTTGCACATTTTAGTAACCATTACAACATACTGACATATTGATATTGATATTAGGAGCTGAAAAATCGATATATTGGGCGGCTGAAAATCGCGATATACTGCCAAATCGAAATTTTTTTTTCACACCCCTATTGGATTCTAGAAATGATTTGTGTATATGATGAAGAGATGCACGGCCTTAGATCTTTTCTTCTATTATTAATTCCCATGGTCAGTTCCCACAGTTGAGTGTTTCTGGAGGTTTTCCACCCTCACCTGGACAAAGTGGTGGTATCCTGCTCTTGGAAGTTCTCAGTTGAGTCCTCGCTGCCGTCAGAGGTTCAGTAATAAGATGGTGAACATCAAAGCCGCGGCGTCGGAGGAAAACTCTCACATTTACATTTAAAAGTCACTGCACGTTTTCATACACGCTACACTGTCATTAAACCTCAGGTGGCAGTGTCATCCGGGTTGGACTTCCTTCAACCCGCGTCTCCCAGGTCAGTTCAGAGGCTCCCTCGGCCCCTCGCCAGTTCCCTCCCGGCGCCGCCGGCCTCAGGAGGAGCGAGCTTTCCGCGTCTGCGCCCGCTGACTCTCTCGGCGGCGGTTGATGGCTTTGGTGCTGGCGCGCAGCTTACGGAGCCGGAGGGCGCGGAGCCGCAGCTGCAGGTCCTGGGGGATCTTCCCGCCTTTGGCCCGGATTACCTTCAGCCTCTCGATGGGCGTCTTGGTGAGGGTGAAGTCGCAGATGGTGGGGCTCGGCTCCAGGCCCACGCGGCAGCGCCGCATGGACGGGACGTAACCCACGGCCCAGACCACCACCTTGTACTCGCCCGGGTTCAGCAGACGCCAGTAGTCCCCGCCGGCAGCTGCGGGATGTCAAAAAGTTACGCGTTAATGACTTCCCGCAATTCCCAGAATGCATCACTGAGGGACTTATTTTCAGATTTGGTGGCTCCAAAGAGAGACGAGGTCGTGACGTTTCAAAGTTTTAGAGTTGGAAGTCGTCAGACACCCAGCACACATCAGACATGAAAAGGACTTCACATCCTGACTCACATCCTGCCCTTATTAGCATAACTTATGTCCTTGTGGCAGAGGACACACCTCGCCAATTGACCTTTCGGTAAGCACCGCCCCCTGCCTAGTTACTGTTGCTAGGTCGGACAAACTTGCTGCTCCTGCGTTAAGGACTGTTAATTTGCAATTTTTCTGATGTGTATCATCAGTGTTAATATTATACTATAATAACTCCATGGTGAATATTGCTGCTGGGGACCTGCAACAGTGACTCGAGGTGTCCAGAATGTTTGAAGGAGACATTTTTATTCTCTTTCCCAAACTGAAACAAACGCCTATAAATCTATGATTAGGTTGACATTTATTTTGTCGATGGAGTATCGGTTTTGTTTATTCCTGTTCCTGCTCTGAGCATGTGTCCACTCAGGATTTCCCCTCAACCCTCAGAAGAAACTGTAACGTTACTTTAACACAGTCTTTCTCAACCTTCCTCTGACTGCTTCAGGGGTGTCGTCAAAAAAATGACCTATTCTGATATTTCATATACAGTGATACCTCTACTTACAAACATCTCTACATACGAAATTTTCAGGTTACGAAATGCCTCAAAGGGTAAATATTGCCTCTAGTTACAAAATAAATTTCAGGATACAAAAGTCAAAAATCCAGTAGCACTGCTACTCTCAGCTCCCAGAGTTTACCGAACGTAAACATAGCTTGTCGGCTCTGTATCTCGGTTTGAAAGCGGTGCGTCCGAGCTGCTCTGCCATTGGCTATCGCTTAGCATCTTCCTGGCATCCCATTGGCTAGGAGGGGCCCTTGTCTGTATGAGCGTAACCCAGCAACCCAAGTAAACAAACAATTTTTACCTCCGCCAAGGAGGTTATGTTTTTGCCAGCGTTTATCTGTCTGTGTTGAAGATAACTCAAAAAGTTATGGATGGATTTTGATTAAATTTTCAGGAGTTTTCAGAAATGTTAAAAGTAAGAACTGATTTCATTTTGGTTGTGAATCCAGAAGAAATCCTGGATTCTGGATCACTTTCAAATTTTCGATAATTGTTGCGTTTAGTGGAGGTCTGTGCTCTCTGAGTGCTTTTCTAGTTCTAACATGTATTTCTTACAGGTTTATTTTCATTTCATTTATTATTATATTATATTATATTATATTATATTATATTATATTATATTATATTATTTATACTTCCAGAACCAATTAATTTCGTAAGTAGAGGTACCACTGTATAAATATATGAATGCATACATAAATACATACTTTTTGCCTATAAATGAATGAATAAATAAGATACATAATTGGACATGAAATTAATAATAGAAAATATGTCTCACATGCCCATTTCCCAATGTTAACAACGCCAGTACGGGGTCAGCGTAAGGTCAACGTGACTGCCCAGTTAGCTTATGTCGTAATATCATTTAACCACTGGAATTTTATTTCACAGATAGCAAAGAGAACTTTTTAGCAGCATCATGGATCGTTTTCTAAAAAGAAAACCCCCACAGGAACAGAACATCACAGAGGAGCCGACTTCTTCATCAAGCCTTCATCCACCAGCTCTGAATCTGCTCCATAGGTACCAAAGGTAGTTGCTAGCGATAAGGCTAAAAAGAGGCAATACAAGGATGATGGATGGAAGCAAGCACATCACGGATGAAAAGAAGCTTTCCTGCTGAGGCCTACTCTGGTGCAGTTATCGTGTTCAAGTTATTTAAACAAAATAAACAGGATGTATGCATTTACAGTCGGAGCGATGCAGTGTGGCTTTGGATTATATTTTACTCTGGGGTGTCGTGAGATTTTTATTCACTTTTGAAAGGTGTCGTGACTGAAAAGGGTTGAGAAAGGCTGCTTTAGCAGATAGATCAGCGGACTGATAAATTAGCATCGCTGGACGGTGTTAAACTAAAAATCCTCGTGTTGTTTCAAGTGCTCAGATGGTTAGGAAGGAGAGCTCGGTGATGGATGAGACCGGCTGACCGACCTGATCGGATGTCGTGGCCGTGGTCCTCCACCTTGACGATGGCGTCCGCTATCCCCCGCTTGGTGAGCTTGTCCCTGATGACGCCTTTGATCCCTCTGTGAACCTGAGCAGAGAGGAGATTCGGCGCCGTGAGCTCACGCCTGTGACGTGCGTCGCATGTCTCGGCGCGGTTGGACGACGCCGGCCCGGCCTCACCTGCTCCATGTAGACCAGGAGAGACTCCTTGTTGTTCTCCCACTCGACGGGAAGCTCGCCGGCGTGAGGGAACTTGTCGCAGGACAGCTCCACCGTCACCTCGAAGCAGTTGGTGTGCATGTAGCTGAAGTCGTTCATACCTGCGGAGAAGACGCAGAGAGGCTGACCGTGCGGGGAGCAACTGGTTCAAGATGTCACATCAAAGAAGAAGTGAAGTCTCAGATGGCTGTGCTCAGCCACGGCGCGGGTGGCGGCGACTCACTGCCGGGGACCGTGTGCCAGGCGCCGCCGTTGATGATGTTGTTGTGCTGCTGGAAGTCCTCGTAGTGGCAGAGGCGGCGGTCTGGGTTGGCCATGACCAGGTGGGTGGAGGCGTAGACGGTGGCCAGCCAGCGGAAGAAGGCGTCGTCGGCCGTGGGGGTGTCTTCCTGGGGGGCCCAGTCGCGGGTGCCGTCGAAGGGATACGTCACCACCAGCTCCCCCCCGTGGAGGTTCGCGCTGAGCACGAAGGGGATATCCTGCATCCAGCTGATGACGGCTCGCGTCTCCGGTGCAACCTGCACGAAAGTGGAAGGAAAAAGATCTTCATTCGACATCCTACTGCAGTTATGTACATAAATTGTAGGGATGCACGATAACTGTTTTTTAAAAGCGATAACCGATAACTTTCAGCTCCTAAAGGCTGATACCAATAACCGATAACACACACATATACCTAAGATCATTACATCAATACTATGAACACAATCAAAAATAGTTTTGACTCTTTAAATGAACAGATATTTATTTTTTCCAATGAAAAACTATTGTCAAGCCTCTCAAACATTTTCATAAAGCTATCAAACAAACCTATTTGATATCTCACATTAACTTAAATAAGGTTCATTACTGACTGATATAAAAAATAAAGGCTCCTTGAACTGATGGAAATACATGCATCAGAATTACTAACTGAAAAGGATTTACATTTAAAGGATTTTTGCTTGTGGTTCCATTTAAATTAATACCTTTAATTAAAGTAAATGAGGTTCAGTGATTTTTTGTTTTTTTATCTCATGGAAGCTTTAGATGAGAGAGATGAGGGGACTGCTGCTGGCTTGCGCACGTTAGCATTTGCTCACGTTAGCGCGATTTCAAAACTTCATGGAAGCGATTGTTATGTTCTAGGTGGCTGATCAGGTTTGACGTATTAAAGCTTGTGCTTCCCTCCTCGTAGAATTCGCTTGGAGCATTTGTCACAAATAACCACCAAACTGTCTTCTTCTGAAATTTTAACGCAGCTCCATGCCATCGCCGCCATGTTTGTTGTGATCAGCAGGCTGCATTCAAGGTGTAACGTAAATTCCCACGTTCCCTCGTTTGCTAGTCGTTCTTTAAGCCTTTTCTATTTTTTTTCTTTTTTATGTGTAACATGAGGGGAAATACTGCGAATATCGATTCAAGTTAGCAACTACTAAAATTATGACCAAGTTAACAAGTTGTTTTCTGCCATGAGGGGGTATTCTTGATTTTCCTGATTGAGAAATTGTTTTTCTGATTATGCTGACGTTACTTGAACATAACATTCACTGCCGGTCATTCAAGGCTCAGAGGGAACGAGGCACTGCCGTGTTGACAAAAATATATATGTTATCGGGGCTATTTGTCGTGATATCGGACTTATCGGAATGATGTCATAATTCCCTGTTATCGGCCCGATAGTTATCGTGCACCCCTCTAAATTGGATTAAAAATCAGTATTTGTATGTGGGAGGGCATCAACAGACAATCCTCCTCCTGCTGCTGCAAAATGTTGTATGTAACTGATAATCGTCTCTCAGTGAGATATTTCATTGGAGAGATTGTCCTGAAAAGAATCCAACTATGGTAGCTGGTTGATGAGGTTTTAGTTTAGACGGCATGAGGATTGAGGCCTTCCAGAGAGCCAGAAGACAAAAAAAAAAGAAACCTGATGAGACCAATTTAAAACAGCCTGGATAGATTTGTCAGTATCCCATAAGTCATAACACGACTGTCATGTTTCAAACTAACGATTAGCCTTAACGAGGATCACAGCTGTCTTCAGTATTTTTATTACAGGGAGAATTTGTTTTATTATATCTAAATATTTTTCAAATCATGTAATAAATATTTGAGTGATAAAAAAAACATATTTTTTAAAAATCGAGTATTTAAAACACGTTTATTTATTTTTAATGACCTCTCACGGCCCACCTGCAGTACCACAACGATCCACCAGGGGGCGCAGCCCACACTTTGGGAATCACTGATCTAGATGATAGATGAAGGGCCAAGAAACCATCCAAAGATGTTCAAACTGAACTTCAGGATCAAGCTGTGTCTCTGTCTGGTCGCAGCACCCGTTGCCTCTTTTTAATAACGATGAGCTCAGAGGAAGACCTCTGTTCTTGAAGAAAAACTTTAAATAAGCAGGCTGGAATTTGATAAAATGCTGACAAACCACAGCGTTTCAGAGAGGATGTCTCCTCGACTGATGAGTCTAAGGTCTCGGTATGTTCACAGATGGAAAAATGAAGCTGTTAAACCTAGAGGGGGGCTTTGCTGAAACTGCACGTGGTGCAATCAAGTCAGGAGACCATCGAAGCCTCCTGGAGGGAAACCTGCAGCCGTCCAGCCGAATAACAGCTCAAAACACCCAGCTGGAAACACCCGAGAACCACTGGAGCCCTGATCTTCATCCAGCTGAATATTACTCATTTGTCTTCATCCTGCTGGATCCAAAAAAAACACAAAGCTGATTTGTGTTAGACGTGGAACGAATCTCCATCTGAGGGAACCAACTAATCTGTATAAAGATTTCTGATTCAGAACGACTTCACCTCAAACCAGGAAATTATAACCAAACCAGAGCGGTGCTGCTGGGTTTCCAGGAACCCAGCAGCCTCTGGGCTCTGACAGCGTTTCCTGACTTAAAGCTTTCATGCCCCTGAAGAGGAAACAGACTCTTCCTTTTCTCAAAACGTCCCACACGACATTGATGAGAGACACGACGAGCGCTCAAACTGAAAACCTTTATCTCTTTTTTTAAAAGGTAAATCTTTTAACCTAAATGTTTTTTTAGTCACTGCTATTATTTAATGTTTTCATTCAAGAGTTTTGCCTTTCAATCAATTCAGTTTTTGTTTTTGTGCAGTAAACTCCAGTCGATAACCAGCTGCACCTCAGTGTCGTTCCTCATAAAACCACCAGATGGCGCCAAAGCAAGGAATTTCTCAAATGCACAAAATCAAATAGAAAAGAAGCTTCCTGTCCTTACTGTGGCATCTTCTCGGGTGTAGTATTCTGGCATGGGGATGTAGTGGTTGGACACTTTGGATCTATCTGCTGCCAGCTCCAGGGCGTCCCACATGATGTTGTTCAGGTCCGGAAAGTTGTGATTCAAGTCGATTCCTTCAAAGCTGTACCGTCCATCGGCCCAGCTGGCCAGCTCTGAGCCCTGACCAGAAACAGAACCGGTAATGATGTTTCACCGGTAAAATGGAAACACCCCCGGGGCGTCACGCACCTTCTCATAAGCTGCTTCATATCCGTCAGGGTTCATGGAGGGCAGAAAGTGGATTCGTGTCTCGGTGATCAGCCGCACGATGCGCTGGTTTCCCCTTTTGTACTCTCTGCACATGTACTGCATGAGATTCAGGACGAGCTCCCGGCCCAGGACCTCGTTTCCGTGCATCCCCGCCACGTAGCGAAACTCCGGCTCACCTGCAAACAGCAACATGTGGAGCTTCAACACCCTCGCTGGCTGGTGAATGAATATGGATACATGCATTATCTCAGATATGGAAACAAGAGCCAGGGTCAAACAAGCTCTGGGCCAGACATTGCTGAAAAATAAAGTCTCCAAAGGTCCAAGATTTGTCCCTGATAAGAACTTCTTATAACTAAAAAAAATTGCGAAATGCCCAAATCCCTGCCTCTTGGACTTGATTCCAGATTCCACTTAGATGTGAAACCACCGAAATCTATAACAGCTGTTGATACACTGAAGAAAAAGAAAAAAAAAGAAGAAGAAAAACCCATAATTATCTCATGAGTCTAAAGGAAAAAGCAAGACACGCTTGATTCGTGTACAGTTCTTTGGAATTTGTGTGGTGGCCACAGTTCACTTTTAAGCAAAGGGAGAAAGAACTAAAGAGAATATTACAAAGATATCCGTTTGTTTAGACAAGAGAGGCTTTCTCTGGAAGACACTGGGCCTCTCTGCTGCAGGAACCAGGCTGAATAAACACCGCTGGATGTTCCTCCGGGGCCCCGGACGGTGAAACTGGGGGTAACTTGAGAGCTGCCACAGAAACACTCGACTAGAGAGTTTAATTTCAGCGTCAGAAGTGTCTAAAAGCTCTCACCGAGTTCGTGCTTGCCAGGGTTGTCCGACATCTCCATGACATACAGTTTGAGGCCCATGTAGCTCCTCCCGATGGTGTAGATGCGGGTGATGTCTGGACACTCCTCGGTCACGACTTCATGAGCTTCAGGGCCAGAAAGAGGAGACGGAGTCAAAAAAACAGCCTTCAAGGGGTTAAACCTGAGCTCTGAGTGAGTCTGCAAGCTGTCGAGAAAATGAGCAAAAACTCTGGTGTTTATGGGAACCGCAATTAGTCGTCCTGCTTCCTCGCTCTAACCTTCCTCATCTCTTTGTAGTTGTGGTGTCTGAAGTCCAGATCATCCTTTGATCCTCGTTCCTGCTCCGAGGCGTAGATGTCAGCTGGGTCTGTGAGGGAGGAGGAGAGGCCGCAAAGTTTCAGCCACGATATTACCAACAGGCACGGTCCCGTAGATAAAATCAATGTCTCCCGCCGCAAACGTAGACGTACCGTCGAACGCGACAGCCGAGGATCTCCGCTCTGAGGCAGATGGATCCGTTGGAGTACCAGGTCTGCGGATTGATGCGGATGAAACGGGCCACGGTGGGAACCGGGAGGAGGCCGAGAACCGGAGTCTCCGGGTCACGGTTCCCCTGGAATATCTGCACGGTTCAGACCGACGTTACGGTTTTTAAAATGTTCTCTGGGTTTCCTTCCAACGTGCAGAAAGCATTCAGGTGCAATGACTCCTCTAATCCAGCTGCGTCTCATAAAAAATAGTTTTATTTCTATGTTGAAATGGAGGGTTTACAGCGAAAACACATTAAATTATAAGAAAAACTAACCGCAGTAAGTAAATACGTTTGAAATTATGGAGCCAGAAGTCAACAAAACAAGTGTGAGTCCAACTGTTGACAAGATATAATTAAAAGTTAAAGTCTACACATCTGCATCACAGCTGGGCATGGAAATGTCAAAGGAACCGAAAAAAAATCTGATCATGAAGATCTTCAACAAGACAGAAGGATCAGCGGTCGACTAAAACAGCTGCTAAAACACAAGAAAAAAATAAAAACATGACATTCCAGGTGAAAAAGACATTTTTATTTCACTCCTATTTCCTGTTTAGATCTGGGGGGAGTGTTGGAAACAAGCAAAAAACGTTGAATTTTAGATGAAAATTACCAAAAACAGACAAGTTAAAGATGCTTTAACTTGTCTGTTGGCATAAGACGCTGAAAATGAGCAAAATTTACGTTTTTCAAGGTCTCTGAAAAAAAAAAAAAAAAAAAAAAAAAAAAGAAGACCCAGGAACAAGAAAAGTAATTAATTAGGGCTGGGCAAGTGATCGCGTTATTATCACGTTAACGCATTTATTTATTAATGCCGACATTTATTTTATCGCGCGTTAACGTATGTTGCTCACATGCTTTTGTTTTGAAAAGTCTGTTACTGGCTGTTGTGGAACCGGAAAAGAATTGGCAGGTAAACATGCGGAAAAGCTAAAACAGACATGGAGAACGATAAAAATCAGTGAACTTTACAGTTCGGGTAGCAACTCAGGTAGCAATATTAACAATTCTGTCTTAAAAAATAATAATTCTAAACTGCAACCAAACTTTCACGTCATTCCTCCATGTTCCATCAGATCTGCTCCATGTGTTCACTGTCCTGCTGTTCTCTAGCTGGTTACTTCAGTGCGGCTCCATCTAGTGGCACAGATGTGTAATGACAACAGAAAGTCCAGTCCTCGATTATAAAACAAATTCAGTTCTGTGGCCTGTTTTTTAATTTCATATTTTTGATCCAAGTCTAAAATTGAAATATAAAAAAAACAGGCATTTTTTCATTTTTTTGTGTTAGATTAAAAAATGAAAAATGTAATAAAATGTCACTTTTAAATTTTTTAAATTTTTGATTGACAATTGAAAATGGAAAGAATGAATGATACATGGATTGATAAAGTTACTGAACTTTAACATGGACATTTTCACTTTAAAGTTCTCCCAGACGGAGGATTCAACAGAAACAAGGTTATTTGTAACAACTGACAAGTTGAACTCCCTGTTAAAAGTTTCTGCTGTTACCTCAGAAATTACCTGTTTTAATGTTCTGATTGTGGCTCAGGATTTTGTTGGTAGACTTTTTTTTATTTTTCATAAAAAAACAGGATTACTTTAATGCCCTGGCAGTGGCAATAAGCTTTATTTTATTTTACATTTTTTAAGATGAGATTTACACTAAATATGTGTTACTGACAAGTGCTGATGTTAAAAGTGTTTGAACAACTAATGTTATGACACTTTAGTTCATATGGCAGCAGAACATTTAAATAAAAGTGACCTTTACACTACTTTTGAATTCATTATTTGATTTTGCATATACAATGCGATTAATCATGATTAATCATGGAAATAATGTGATTAATCGCGATTAAAATTTTTAATCATTGCCCATCCCAATCATTAATTAAAGTGAATATGACTTAAATCGATTAGAGTTTATGTGGTTTTTACAGTGAGGAAGATAAACGCTGAAACGTTGACGATTGGTTCCCGTTTTCACTGTAAATTATTAAAATTAGGGCTAATTAAGGCATGAAAGACTTATTTATGAGAAGTTTAAGGGAACTCGACTGACTGATATTTTCGTTTGGCTCTGATATCGTTCATCATTGAACCGATGAATCGATGAAGCACCGCAGCCCAACAGTTAAAATAATGCAGTTACCATGAGGTGACAGATTTTCTCATCGTTAGCTGACGTCAGATCAGCCACGCTGCCAAACACGTCCTGTTTGGGACTCGCTTATCTGCTTTGGCGTCTGGTTTTACGCTGAAACGCGTGCCAGATGATTCCAGATGTTCCAGCAACGGACCTGAACTGGAAAAGCCACTGGCGTCTTCCAAGACTCTTCATAATAATAACGACGCAGCTGAAAACATGACCTCCTTGGCAGCAGCTTTCTTTCCTTTCTGCTGCCAGTTCCCTGGAAATAGATCTGATTTTCCAAAATATGAACACTCACACGTGGCGCTGAACAAAAGGAAGCCTTTCATGTTTAGTCATGCGCTGAAGGACTTCGGGTTTCTGCGTGTTTAAGCGTTTATGAAGTGTATTTCAGATTTACGCCGTCCTGCAGACGCCGTGTTCTGCAGTCTGCATCTGGAAAAAGACTCTGCAGCACGTAGTCGGTTGAAGCCGCCCACACTTTTCTCTTTCTGGCTGTATTTGTTTTCTTTCTGAGCTCTCGTTCGTGCTGTCTAAATGCTGTTCTCAGTTTCCAGGCTGGATCGGGTCCACCGGTCCTAATAGGTGCATGTTCTTTGAATGGGAGAATGCAGGGGTTACCGCCTCCTGGGTCCCGTTCATGCAGGTCTGCCAGCCGACGGAGTCGTTGCTCAGCTGAACCTTGTACGTCTCGACCCAGTCCCAGCTACAACGAGAAGCGAGAAGATGGAGGAACGGCACAGTTTCAGAGCTTTTTCATCACTCTCAGGATTTAAAACAGATCATTTAGATTCCTCTTTCTCTCTCTTTTTAATTTTTTTGCCTGCGTGCCGTCGCTCAGTTTACTCCTGACACCACCTGACCTCCATATGGAGTTGCGGCCCTGCAGGATGACCCCGGTAAACTGGGTCAGACGGATGGCGTCCACCTCCAGCCACTGGTGCCGGTCCTGGTACTCGGCGCACCAGCTTCCATCGTACATATCCCCATCCTCAATTCCAGACTGGGAAAAAAAGAGAAGGAAAAAGTCATACAGAGGTTTTGGTCGGCTGCAGAGTCCAGAGAACTGACTGAGCTTCAGTTACAGCTGAGAGAAAAGAGTTTTATCGTACAGTTAGACGGCTCCAACATAAATAAAAGCAGAAATAAAAGATGATAAACTGCAGAGCATGAAACATTTATGATCCATGTTGTTTGTGGATGTGTAGTGAAAGAATAAAGGAGCCAGTCGTGCTTACGGACGGAAGACTCTGGAAACTGACTGCAGCTTTTATGGGCTTCATGCTGCTCGTTTCTGTGTTCTTGTATTATCATCTGTTATGGATGCTCTGCCTGGGTCGTTCAGCTTTGTGGATTTCTGCCAGTTTTGCTTCCTGTCTTCTATATCTGCTATGAGCTCTCTGATGCCTCCTCACCTGTACTGAGCTCCTGCCGTACTCGCACACTACATTACCCATAAGGCCACACCATTACCCATAAGGCCACCTTCTTAAAGGGGCCAGGCTGGCTCACAACATTTCTTTCCTGTGAGAGAACGCACACAACATCCTGTGATGCTTCCGCAATTTTTTCTTGATTTTTTTTAATATTATATATTTCTGAAAAAAATCAGCGAATAACTAAAACCGCAGAACTTAAAGCGCAACTTGGCGAGGGATCACTGTAATATAATAAAAAAGAAACGCAGACGGCCCAGAACTCTAGAATCTGTGCGCTGATTGGACAGCGCACAGATTCGACAGGAAAAATATTTATATGTATATATTAGGGATGCACGATAACTGTTTTTAAAACCAATACTGATAACTTTCAGCTCCTAAAGGCTGATACTGATAACCGATAACACACACATATACCTAAGATCATTACATCAATACTATGAACAAAACCAAAAGCAGTTTTGACTCTTTAAATGAACAGATTAATTTTTTCCAATGAAAAACTATTGGCAAGCCTCTCAAACATTTTCATAAAGCTATCAAACAAACCTATTTGATATCTCACATCAACTTAAATAAGGTTCATTACTGACTGATATAAAAAATAAAGGCTCCTTGAACTGATGGAAATACATGCATCAGAATTACTAACTGAAAAAGAGCATTCCTCAATGACAATAAAAAATAATGCGCAGTGTATAATATACTGACACAAGTTAGACTTGTCTGTGTCTAGTTGCTTCCCAAGACTCGTTCTTGATGTGATGGGTTTCGCTTCAGCCTCACGCGCTTTGTTTAAAT
Source organism: Hirundichthys speculiger (assembly GCA_018398805.1). Lineage (NCBI taxonomy): Eukaryota > Metazoa > Chordata > Actinopteri > Beloniformes > Exocoetidae > Hirundichthys > Hirundichthys speculiger. Next base: position 722,358 of record JAGFBZ010000083.1, on the reverse strand, counting down.
TTTTTTCAGTCCCCATTTTTTTCCATTAATATTTTTGAAACTTCCGCGGTGTACTGAGACCACGATTGCTGAGACTGCGAAGTGTGGGGGATTACTGTAATGTGTAATTGATGCTTTCAGTTCAATTAATTCAAACAAAGTCATTGGAACACTCACAAGATGTCACCAAAATCACTTTGTCCCTTTAAAATCTTTCGGAAAATGATGTAAATGTATTGTAAGATGAATATCGATATATATCGTATCGTGAGCCAAATACTGTGTAACATAATGCAAGATTAGTGTATCGCTACATTTATGATGTCATTTATGCGAATGCACCTTCCCAGCGTTTACATGCTTTGGACGCCGTTTGTCACAAACCTTGGAGCCCTCAACAGTCACAGACCACTTTAAACTAATTTAGGTTTGCTTCCGCCGTATCTTAAGACTTTTAAATGTGATGATGCCTCAACTTGATTTGTAGGGTAAGTTGAAGATTTAAGGAGCTGGTCTCTTTGGATGCTTTTAAAAACATTTCAAACAGCTTGGAGGCAGAGATTTCTGGCTGCAAACACTTGGCAGGACCTCAGCAAATGATACGTCTCCTTCCAAGTAAACTAATAAAACACAAGCTGGATATTGAGCCTGACCTGGATGTTGAGCCTCCCTCTGTGAGGACCCAAGCCCAAGCGCTGGTACGAGGAGGACTGCATCTGGTTGTCATCAACCCGCAGGGACTCCAGGCCGAGGGGAGGACAGTCTGCAGGCGAAAAAACCAAAAAAGCAATCAAGAGATAAGATGTTGGCCTCTGCAGGAACAGCTGGAGGCCTGACCGCTGAAGGGTTAACGGCTGCCTTCCTGGCTTCTCTGAGTAAGCAAACACATGGCCGATGTTACATGAGGTCCCAGCGGTTGTGATGAGGAATCTTCCTAATCATCCTGAGTCAGTTCAGTGGAAGTGTAGAGACCCCTCACCTCCTTCTCCTCCACTGTTTATGTCGGGGGGAGCGGAGGATAACTGAATTCAGAGGGGGCTGGATGTAATCTGAGACGTGCCGGAGAGTGAAGGCCAACGTTCAACAGAGCAGCAGGACGGGACGCTTGCAGCTGCAGGGGAGTTTACGGAGTTCTGGATGAGCGATACCATCATTCCCATCGACCGCAAATGCAACTGGGAGGTCAACAAAGCTGTGTGGGGGGTGGGGAGGAGGGGAATGATCTCAAACTGACTGAAACAGAAATGAATGCTGTCTGGACAGGCAGGTTTATATTATATGTGCCACTTAACACAGGATGGAGAGCAGGTCTTTCATATGTGTGAAACTAGAAAACAACAGATTAATTAGCAGTAAATATGAATATCTGCACAAACACACATTACAGTTAGTCTGTCAGTTAGACGTGACAAACTACAGTGATCCCTTGCCGATTCGCACTTTAAGTTCCGCTTTAAGTTTTAGTTATTCGCAGATTTTTCAGAAATATATAATACAGTGATCCCTTAATTTCCGCGGTTAATAGGGACTGGTGCCCCCCCCCGCGAAAATCAAAATCTGCAAACTGAGCACGGAGCCCCCCGAGCCTAAATAATGTGTTTAAAATATGTTTAAAAACTGCCAAAAAAAGTAGCGAAACACTGCAGTGAAACAAGACAAAGGCTCAACTGTGGTCTTTCTGTTACCTTCACAGCCTCTGGTCTCTGAACCGTAGTAAAGAAACCGCTGGTATTGTGTTATTTTTGGTTCGAAATTAGCAGCTAACATGCTAACAACAACAAAACAAAAAGTCTGATTTTCTCTGCGTGGAACGGGAACTTTATTCTGGCACTGCAGGAACTTGTAACATCACACAGGTTGTATTGTTCGGCTCCTGTCGGTTAACAGAGAATGTAAATCTATACACGCTGGGCTGCTGTTGATGCTCACTACACTTTTCATCTAACCCCGTTTTCATTCTGCCGTCCCACAACACACACACTACATTACCCATAAGGCCACACCATTACCCATAAGGCCATCTTCTTAAAGGGGCCAGGCTGGCTCACAACATTGCTTTGCTGCGAGAGAACGCGCACAACATCCTGTGATGTTTCTGCAATTTTTTCTTGATTTTTTTTTTAAATATTATATATTTCTGAAAAATCTGCAAATAACTAAAACCGCGGAACTTGAAGCGTGAATTGGCGAGGGATCACTGTAATATAATTTAAAAAAATCAAGAAAAAAATTGCAGAAATTTCGCAAAAATTTGAAAAGTTGAGAAGTTGGTGGACATTTTGACTCTTTTTCTGACAAATGACTCTGCTGCATCATAAACATTTAATCTAAAGCAACCCGAGGCTGTGCATTTGATATTTAACTGGGATTTGTATGTAACTGCTTTGTTTCATGGCTTTGCACAGACAAATCTGAGCAGTAAAACAAGCAGCTCCCTGAACCATAATTCATTTATTTTAAAATTAACTTTAAATCAGCTTTATTGGATTAGATTCTGGCTTCAAACAGCTCCTCACAAAAGTCAAACTGAATCTTGTTTCCAGACTTTCTTTTTTTCTAATCCTCCAACCTAGATGTGGTTTCCTGTCCTCCGGGCCGGGCTCATCTCCGTCCTCTCCCCGGCCCCTGCTGAGGTCCTTGGCGGTCGGCCCTGGCTCCGCTGCTGCCGGAGTCGCTCCGGCTCCGCTCCGCGCCGCCGCAGTCACAGGCTCGGTCCGGTTCGGGGTCGTGGAGTTCATTAACGGGTAGCTCGCAGTCGTTGCGCCGTTTATCAGTGCGCGGTCCGCGCGCGCGAACCCGTCCAGGAAAAGCACCGCGGCCAGGACGCACAGTGAGTTTATCATCTTGTTCCCGGACTGCTGCTCCAGAGGAAAAAAAACCATCCCAGTAAGTTTATGCCGTTATGAGGGAGAGCCAGACCTCCATCTACACCCCTCCTCCTCCTCCTCAGTCCCACCTCCCCTTCTTCATCCCCGCTCCCTTCCTCCTTCTCAGCCAAAATTCCAGACTCAGAAGAAAAATTGCAACCCAGAGGGACCCATGCAGGACTGTGTTATAAATCATGTGAGCTGCATGTAGCTGCATCTTTGTTCAAAGAACGGCTTGTGTTTGAAAAGAAGCATTTCAAGATTTCTTTGGAACAGAACAAATCAGAGGGAGATCTTCAGGCCTCGAATGGCCTGATGCCTTTTTGGTGAAAACCAAACACAACATATCAGTTCAAACACCTCAAAGCAGCTGTCAAGCACGGTGGTGGTGAAATGATGATGGGGTTTCCTCGTGTGCCAGTGGCTGAAAAAGAAAGAGTAAAGTTGCTGTGCATCATTCCTGAGGGAACTCAAACTTCTTTTTTTCCGGTTCAGCTGTTCCCTTCAGGGGTCAACCTCCATCTATCTCCATCCTCTCCATCCTCTTCTCTCACACCAGCTAACTTCATGTCCTCCTTCTCTACATCCATAAATCTATTTAGTCTTCTTCTGGACCTCCTGCCTGGCAGCTCCAACCTCATCATCCTTCTACTGATTCTCCATCTGAGCTCTGTTCATGTCCAAACCATCTCAGTCTGACTTCCTCTCCAGAACATCTAACATGTTCTGTCCCTCTGATGTTCTCATTCCTGATTCTCCTCCATCCTTTATCACTCCCAAAGAGAACCTCAACATTTCAACCTCTTCCTCCAACTCTGCCTCCTGTTATTTTCTTTAGAGCCACAGTTTCTATCTCAGGGGTGTCGGACTCATTTTCACTGAGGGCCACATCAGCATCATGGTTCAAGGGCCAGACTGACAGCATGAATGTAACAAAATGCAATGTAAATCAAAATAAATTAAACTACACCTTATTATAATGTTAAATAATGGTTTCTGTATTTATTATGTATTCAAGTTTCAAATATTTAAACTTATTATTATATTAAACTCAGGGTTTGTGGTTGTAAGAGTATCCATTACCTTGGTTTCAGAAGTGAAAGCAGTTCTTTGTTGTTTATTTAGCATACTTAGCTCCGTGTTCGCTGTCAAAATGCTGACGTAGATTAAACTCTTTCACGACTGACACCCGCCTCATAACACAAAAGACATACTGTTGTTTCACCTTGAGATACAAAACTTGTAATTATTTTCCCATCATTCATGAAACTGCCTTCCTTGTGCATCAATTTTTCTTTTCTTGGACATGTTGGGGTTCATTAGTAAAACGTTTTTTTAAGTCCATCAGTTCTGGAAAATCGTCTTGGTCATAGCTACCATTATTGTTGTGGGTAACAACGAAATGCATGATGGGAGATGTAGTTTATTGTGAATATGCGGTTTAAAGCGGTGTAAGCTTATTTTAAGTCTTAAAATATCGGTTTAAAATTTAAGCCAATAATGCCGAAGCTCTCGAGGGCCACATACAATGACGTGATGGGCCACATTTGGCCCGCGGGCCTTGTGTTTGACACAACAACATCTCAGATCTCACCACCATCTTCTACATCTTTCCTTTCATTCTCACTGATGATCCTTTATCACCCCTGACACTTTTCTCCATCTTTTCCAAGAGAATTTTTTTAAGAATCTCCTGCTGAGTCAACATTGTAATGAGACCATTATGAAGCTGTCTAAAGATGAGAAGTAGAAAACTTTTTTGCGGGGAACATTTGACAAAGAGGACTCGTGCAAGCTTGTGTACGCTGGCTGGCTCTCATCCTGATCCTTCACTCCAAAGTTATTTGAGCTGAAGTTTACTTTGCCCCAAACATGGGATAAAGACTGGCTTAAACTCTCAGAAATGCTGGACTATGACTGTGTGTTATGATTTTGCCTACACCAGCACCAAGTACCTAAACAAAAATCAAGATGTGATCAACTTGTACACTCGGCTTTCACAAAAAAATATAACATTTGCATTTATTTTAAGCAAAGTACCTCCATTTTCAGTGTCTCAAAAGTACAGTATATATTGACAGCTGACTGAAAAGAGGTTAAGTGGCCAGTTGTGGTCCATCTACTCATTACTTGAAGACAAAACTAAGAAGATAAAAGGTCTGGAGTTGATACCAGGTACTGAGCTGACATTTAGCAGCTGTTTTAACTGGAGCTACAGATATGCAGTCCAGAGAGATGTCAATGCGAGTGAAGGAGGCCACCATTAAGATGAAAAAAAAACCAACATAAATAAGAGCGACAGGAAAACCTTTGGTTGGGTCAAATGAAACAGTTTGGAGAAGACAAGATGAACCTGTATCAGAATTATAGGAAGAGAAAAGCACAGGGGAAGTATAGGAACAGCGTATGCTCCACAGCAGACCACATCATGGGTCAAACATGGGGGAGGTAGTGTTATGGTACGGGCGTGTACGGCTGCCAGTGGCTGCTGGGAAAATTGAGGTACTTTGCTTCCATTTTACATGTTATATGAGGGCGTGGCATTTACAAAATAATGTTCCTAATAGGGCTGGGCAAGTTAACGTGTTATTATCGCGTCAACTCATTAATTTAATAACGCTGACATTTATTTTATTTGCTTTTGTTTTGAAAAGTCTTTTACTGGCTGCTGCGGAACCGGAAGAGAATTGGGAGGTAAACATAAGGAAAAGCTAAAACAGACATGGAGAACGGTAAAAATCTGTGAACTTTACAGTTCAGGTAGCAACTCAGGTAGCAATATTAACAACTCTGTCTGAAAACAAAATTTCTGGACTGCAACAAAACTTTTGCATCATTCCTCCATGTTCCATCAGATCTGCTCCATGTGTTCACTGTCCTGCTGTTCTCTAGCTGGTTACTGCAGTGCGGCTCCATCTAGTGGCACAGATGTGTAATGACAACAGAAAGTCCAGTTCCTCGATTATAAAACAAATTCAGTTCTGTGGCCCGTTTTTAAATTTCATATTTTTGATCCAAGTCTAAAATTGAAATATTAAAAAACAGGCTTTTTTTTTGTATTTTTCTGTTACATTAAAAAATGTAATAAAATGTCACTTTTTTTTTTTCAATTTTTGATTAACATTTGAAAATGGAAAGAATGAATGATACACGGATTGATAAAGTTACTGAACTTTAACATGGACATTTTCATTTTAAAGTTCTCCCAGACGGAGGATTCAACAGAAACAAGGTTATTTGTAACAACTGCCAAGTTGAACTCCCCGTTAAAAGTTTCTGCTGTTACCTCAGATGTCTTTAAAACGATAGATATCGCAGCCACCTCACTTGGCAGGAGTTACCTCCAGCTCTTTATGTGGGGTGGCTAGCATAGAAGTCGCCCCCTTCAGACGTTGCTCAACTGGGGGCAGAGCCAAATGTTTCAGACCTTAAGGCTTCACAGGGTTTTCAAGTGGGCACCCCGTTTCCTCGATGTTTCGTCAACTAGCCCACGACACCTCTGCGGGGCTTGACAGCTGAACCAGCGTCCTGGAACGGCTCCCTCTGTCTTTCAGGTCTTTAACATTCAGCTCTGACCCCCTTCTCCTCTGCCAGCCTGGGTTAGCCACCGCTCGCTCCTCTTCAGCCACAGCCATTTTGATGCCATCTCTGCCTGCTTTGAGATGTCATTCACCAGGTTCTTGCGAGTTGGACCTCTTACCCCAAGCATCCCCAGCGCCCTCCAAAGTGACTGACCAGGAAAGCCCCGGCAACCAACCTCTACTTGTAAGTTCCAGGGGACAGTCAGCTCTATTAAGGCAACCTGCTTTGTTGTCTGGGACCAGAGCACAATGTCTGGTCGGAGGCTGGTGATGGCAATCTCCTCTGGAAACTTGAGTTGCCTTCCAAAGTCGACTCTCATTTCCCAGTCCTTTGCCGTCCCAAGGATCCCTGCACATCTGTCCTGCTTGCCTGCCTTCTCCCCCGGCTTGAGAAAACTGATGAAGCGAGGACCTTTATCTAGGACCTTAGCTCCTTTCCGCTTCCTCTCCTTTTCCAGTCCATCAGCGAAGTCGCGCCAGCACCTGGTCATGGCGCCACCTGAACCTCCCCTCCGTCAGGCTTACTCGACAGGATGACAGAATGTGTTCCAGGTTTGCTGGTCTCTTGCACTGCCACACAGAAGGGATCCTCTGTCATTCTCCATCTCTGGAGGTTTGCTGGTGTTGGCAGTACATTGTAAACAGATCTAAGGAGGAACTTTATTCGGTGCCCCTCCATATTCCAGATGTCCTTCCAACTGAGGGACCTTCCACGGACACTGTCCCACTGGGTCCAGCTGCCCTGTTGTTTCATTGCCACTGCTTTGGCTTGTCTGCCCTCTTCCTCCACAGCCCGAATCTCCTTCTGCACCATCCCTCTCCGATCCTTTGCCTCCTTCCAGCTTGCTCGGGTGATGACTCCCAGACCCAGCCTCCCCTGGGTCACCACGCCCATGATGTCTGCATGTTGTAGCCGCTCCTCCGCTTCTCGCAGGGCTCCGTTGGCCTTCCATTTCCGTCCTGTATTAACTGTGATGTTTGCCTGCTGCACCACCTGATCGTCACTGTCTCTCAACATCATGGCTAACCGGACCTTGGCTATCTTGAACTCCTCTACAACTGACGTAATTGGCAGCTGCAGCTTGCTCCCGGAGCTATAGAGGCCAATAGAGCAAAAGCTTTTGGGGACAGAAAGCCACCTCCTGAGGAAGTTGTTGATTTTCCTTTCCAAAGCTTCCACTGTTGTCAAAGGAACCTCGTACACGAGCAGTGGCCACAACAGCCTTGGGAGGATGCCGTGTTGGTAGCCCCAGGCCTTGTACTTGCCGGGGAGGCCACTCCTGTCCAGGGCTTTCAGCCACTCTTCTCCCTGGTTGAGCATTTCGTTGATGCTGGTTTTGTCTTTCAGGTCGGCTCTGTACCACTTTCCTAAGCTCTTTATCGGCTTCTCTATGACTGTTGGAATGGTGTCTTCGCCAATCTTAAACCGGAAGCGGTCTTGCACGCGGCTTTGCTTCAGGACTAGGCTTCTGGACTTTGCAGGCTTGAACTCCATTCTAACTGCCTTGGTGAGCTCTACCAGATCTTCCAAAATCCATCTGCCCTCCGGGACCGACCTCGCCGTGATGGTCAGGTCATCCATAAAGGCCCTGACTGGGACCTGTTGGATGCCACTCGAGAGTAGAGCTCCCCGTCTTGGCTTCTCCACTGACTTGACGATGAGGTTCATCGCAGCTGAAAACAGAATCACGGAGATTGTGCATCCCGATTTCCAGTCTCTGCCAGTTTGAAATTACCTGTTTTAATGTTTAATGTTCTGATTGTGCTGAGCCACAATCATTTTGTTGGATTTTGTTTGAATACTTTTTTTCATTCTTTATAAAAACAGGATGACATTAACGCTCTGGCAGTGGCAATAAGCTTTATTTTATTTTACATTTTTTAGGATGAGATTTACACTAAATATGTGTTACTGACAAGTGCTGATGTTAAAAGTGTTTGAACAACAAATGTTATGACACTTTAGTTCATATGGCAGCAGAACATTTAAATAAAAGTGACCTTTACACTACTTTTTAATTCATTATTTGATTTTACGAAAACAATGCGATTAATCGTGCTCAATCAGGAAAATCATACGATTAATCGCAATTAAAAATTTTAATTGTTGCCCAGCCCTAGTTCCTAATATGAAGACGGAGGACATTAACATGTTGTAGGTCTGCTTTTCCATGCAGATCAAGAGTTAAAACGTCCTTTTCAGCTGCCTCCTGCTCGGTGTCATCACAGTGGATGAAACCAGGATCTGAACCTGCATGGCAGCCGACAGCTGTGCCACTAAACCACCAGGGAGGCTGATTTAGATCAAGACCCTGAAGGTCCCCCTGCAAGAAACCGCAATATAGATCTGGTTAACGTCGCTGCTTTATGTCCATGTTGGTGCTTGGAACCAAAGTGATGCTGTTATAAATTATGACCTTCACATCAGTCTGACTGCTAAATCTCTTAAAGTCCCCCTGACGACTGACGAGCAAGCACCTGCTGAGCTTTTGCACGAGTTCAGGGAAGCACTCGGTCCTCGTGAGACAACACTTGTGCATTTGGTGCAGAAGTAAGTTTCCTCTTTCTTTTTTTTTTGAGGCTCATTAAACATCAATGACATGCTACAACGTGCGACTGATGCTGAAGATAACGTGCAGGTGCATCCTGTCTCTGATGTCTCAGGAAACAGTCACATGGTTCAGTTTATGTGATCGTTTCATGTGGTAGCAGCTCAGTTATCTCTGAGCCTTGTTGCAGTTTCATTGAGTTTGAAGCTCAACTTTTATTTTGAAAGCTATTGTTGGTTCCTCTTTTTTGGTGCACCTGTTGATTTTTCTGCTCCTGCGTATGTTTTCTTTTGGATTAAGTTCAGATTTCATTTTATTTGCATCGTCCACTTTGAACTAGTTATCATGCAGATGTCACGTTTCACGTTTCCGTCTGCTTTTTCCAGCTGTTTTTCCTCAAGCGCTCTAAATCATGATGATCTTCAGGTTATATTGGCAACTCCTGGTTACCTGTTGTTGGGCCACATGACATGGGTTCAAAGAACATGTTCAAACCCGCCCTATACTACCGATCCTGGGTCATCAATCCAAGTTCCACAGACACCACAACGCCATCGATCACTTCCGGAGCGATCCACTTAAGAGGCTTTTGTGTCTGGGCAGAGCTTAGTTTAGTGTTGTTTGCAAACTCCCTTTTCTCTTTTTCTGGAGTCCCGCCGTAACTGAATTTCGTTCATGTGTAGTTTTTTTTTATTGTGAAAAGCAACTCCACTCTCCGTTGCCCAGTTCAAAGATCAGAGCGACTTGGTGGAGTGGCTTTACATCGCTGTATCTGTGGGAAAACGACAGAGTTGCTGTTGCTAGTCGCTAAGGAACATTCTAGCTTGTTGATTTTACTCTGGCTTTTCTTTCCTTTTTCTCCCTACTAACAATCTTTGTGATGAGTTACCGTGACTTCGTCCACCATCTTGTAGCACCCTATTGCGTGAGTCAGCGGCCATCTTGGTAAGGGACGAGAACACCACCTGATCTCGGCCGCCATCTTGGAACCCTTCTCACATTACCTAGCCAGCTTTGTTTACCACACACACAGTCCTCAGCATACATGTATATAAGTTGATACTCCTTTCCATTTAATGTTTATTTGCTTATGTTAGTCTACTCACCCTTTAGTTAGTAGATATCAGGATCTTGATTCAAGTGTTTGTTCATTTTAATACTTGTATTAATAAATCCTGATATATTCTAATGAGAGAAGTTGTTTGTGGTTATTTTACAGTTTTGTAACATTTGCTGGTTGCAGAGGTCTGTGCTCAGACTCACACCTTCTCTGTTGTTCTATAGCGCCACACCTGGTCACAGGCTGGCAAGCATAGACCAACAGCCATTTTGAGACTGATTGTGCCGTTTAGTCTTTGTTTCCTGATTTATCAGGTGGTGCCCGTTTCACTTTATTAACTTTTTTAATACCTTTCTGGTTATTATCAACTATCTCTTAAGACAGTTGGTAATAACCCCCATTTATGACTAAACGAGCACGTTATACGCACAAGATAATCTGTGTACGGTGAGAGACTCCAAGACACCACTTATGTTGAACTCCTTATAGGCACAACACTGTTTGACAGACATTAGAACGGGGGTGTCCAAAGTCGGTCCTCGAAGGCCCAGTGTCCTGGAGGTTTTAGATGTTTCCCTCCTCCTTCACACCCTGAAATAAGTGACCGTGTCATTAACAGACATGTGCTGACCTTGATGACAAGATGATGATGGAGACCATTAATTAGGATCAGGTGTGTTAAAGCAGGGAAACATGCAAAACCTGCAGGACACCGGCCCTCCAGGACCAAGATGGACACCCCTGCATCAGAACAACACAGAGATCACACAATCCTCTATTTGTCCATCTAAACCCCGTATAATTAGAGTTACATCTCTTCAGTGTCTACGTTTAGCCGTCAGGAGTTAAATGTAACACAAACCATATGAGCTGCATGATTTGTTCCAGCCGTCCTGCAGTGAGACGGTCTTTGCTGCTCCAGGTTTGGTTCCGCTTCACTCTGAACATCTATCTGAGAGCATCTCACTGGCCGTCTCCTCAGCATGGAATTTCTTGCTCAGATCAATACATCTACCGCCCAATAATAACCTGTGGAAATGCTGAAGCTGCTGTTCCACGCCGGTTTAATGTTCAGTCCACAGAAAAGGAGAAACTCATCTTCAGCACGAACAGGATGAGGCGATGAAACGCAAGTCACACACCGGAAAGTCCTCAACAGTTTATCGTGACTGCACACAGTTTAATAATGTGGAGTTTGACGGGAGGTTTCAGATCTGGCACGCTTTGGGGATGAATGGCCTGCAGGAGTTTCATTTTTAAAAATAGCCATTGTCTGCAAAGGCCAATATGTTTTTAATGTGGCGTGAAGCGCGGTGAGAAGTAAACTGAAAGAATCTGCTTCGCATCTGGAGTTCAACAGTCTGAGGGATCACAGGAGCAAGTTCTCACGGTAATATATTCAAATCAAAAGTGAACCACACAACACATTTTTTTTTTTTGCAGCAGCTCCCCAGCTACATGACGGGGCAGTGCAGTTTCTTTTTATGAGTCAGCCTTTTTCTCAGAAGTTGCAGTGCATCTGCACCGTTTTTCGGAGCCAAATGTCCTGAGTCGTGCATGAGAGGAACTTGAAGGTTTCCTCTGTTTGCTCTGGGAGTTTAGTTCATTTTCTAAATGTATTTATTTGAGCTGCGATGGACTGGTGGCCTGTCCAGGGTGGACGCCTGCCTTTCACCAGAAGAGATAGGCTCCAGCAGATCCCAGCGACCCGACATAGGATTAAATGGGTATGAATGATGGATGGATGGATATTTATTTAAGAATACATAGGATGATGTGCTTAGAAAAGTCTGGATTTAGAGGTTTGGGGCCTGAAAGCAATCAAACAAACCTTTAAAGTAGATGGATGACAGCTTTAGGTTCAGGGAACAAAATTCTGAGACGAATCCTACTGAAGATAATAAAAGTTAGATTCATATTTTTATTATTATTTTGTGCATAGTCCATAGAAGGGCTGAGCAATATGATCTCAAATAATGTCACAATTAAATAAAAATTTTAACTAAATTACGATTAATAAGCAATATCTTTCTTGTTTTATTTTTATGCCCTCAAGGCTTTCGTTGTCAATAAAAAATAAAAATGGGACATTTTTCTGAAGACAGACTACGTACCTTTGTGTATATGAACACAGTTTGAAAGTAATGGAATGCAAAATATTATTATTATTATTGATAATAATAATAATAACAATAATAACAATAATAATAATAATAAATATTTATAAAAAATAATGATAATAAATGAAAATTATAATCCGATTTATTATTTATTATTATTGATAATAATAATAATGATAATAATAATAATAAAAATACATCTGATTATATATATCACTGATTCTTGAGAGTTGGGACAAAACATGTCCTACATAGAAAAGTCTAATTTATATTGAAAATCAAGAAATTCATCATGGTTTACATACTTACAAAAGTTAAATCTAAAGGAACTGTGTATACCTATGTTCTTTTTATAATGCATTTTACACTTTTTCTGTGTGAATTTGTTTAAATGTATGGTCTGTAGTTAAGAGGTCCATGTTATTATACCTGTCCTCAGCAAGAGGTCACATTATTGACCCACCCAAAAAACCTTTAAAAAACTCTATGAGTGTGCAAATATATATATTAAATAACAAAGAGTGGTCTTAAATATATAAAACAATACATAAAGTGAACTTCAAACAATATTTTCCCTAAAATCCTGCCTATCAAAGTTCTGTCCTCAGATTCTGTCAACTCCGTCAGATTTTTTTACAATCCTCACTAAATCAGGAAATAGAATGGTCAGCTATATCCCTGAGGACCCCTTTTCTCTCCCTACCTGTTCTGAATGCAACGCTACCACACATACTCTGGTATGTTTTACATTTTTGGATATTTTAGACAAACAATGTTGATATTCCTATGGTCACAGCTGGAACATGTCAACACCGTCTCTCTGTTATGATAATGTTTTTAAACAGTAGTGGATTGAATTTAGGTATTTTAGTGAGATTATTGAGACAGCTAGCAACTGAGGAAAAACCAGCTAGCTGCAGTGAACAATACATGTTTTGGCGGGAAAATACATGCCCTCTTGTCAACTCCGTCAGACGTCAACTCCATCAGGTTCTACACCTGACGGAGTTGACGTGTAAGCTGACGGAGTTGAAAAATCCACCCATAACATCTTAATATGTTAATATAATATCATTTGTGAACATAGTAAAGAATTAAAGTATTATTTCAGGGTTTTATTTATACATAAATGTACACATATAGCATTAATTAAATCATTACATATTACATTATTTGACTTTGTACTGTATACCCTACACTTCTGACTTGTAGAGCATGGATGGGCTGTGGTCTGCTTATTATTGTGTAACTTTCCCAGTGCTTATATTATAATTATACTGTATATTACATTAAAGGACCAGTTCATAGATTTTGACAACATATCGTAGTGAAACTGAATATTACATTGAATGGTCATCTCTATGGAGGGATCCACTTCTATGTTCATAAAAAGGGCTAATACATGTTTCATTATTTCAATTGTATTGTAGAAAAGCATGACAAGACAGAAATTGTCAGTTGAGGAGCAAAAGAGAATAAATAGAGAGTATTAACGGAAGAGAAGAGAGAAATTAAACAGTGACCCAGAGAGAAAATATGAGATGCAAGAGAAGGAAAGACAAAGGTGGAAGAAGAGAGTTCAAGACAAAAAAACAATACAAATAGGTGACATGGGAGACAGGGCAAAGAGGCACCAGAGAAGGTATTGGAAAGATGCACAGAAAAGGTCCAGACAGCGAAGGTCCAGTGACAGTGCAGTGTGCTGCAAGAAGTCATGCAAAGATGCGACACACTTCTCATGCAACCTATTAAACAAGTTAAACCTGTTAATACTAAACTTATTTAGAACTAAACTAAACTAAACTAACTAAACTAATTAAACCTGTTGCTCAAGGCAAGGCAAAAATAAAATCTTAAGTAAGCTAATTGATCCTGTTTCTAGGCAAAATATTTTATGTGTTGCAAGCATTTTGAGCAGTTTTGTTGTTAAGGAATATCAATTTAAAATTTGAATCAAGCAGTGCAGGGCAGTCACACACACACTTTCTCTCTCTCTCTCTCGACCCCCCACACACGCGCACACACACACGCACACGGCTTAAAAAAGAGAATTTACATTATATTTATCATTATCTGATTTATGTTCAATATAAGACAAAGAGTAGTTAGTTCTTCATCTTTTGTCTCTTCCATCTTTTTAAAAACATATTTGTTCATTAATCAGTGATACACATCAGTTTTTTGTCAACACAGTCAGTTCTTCGTCAACACCGTCAGATGTATGTTTTTGTTCATTTTTGAAAATAATGTTTATTCTTTTTTCAGTCTATGTTGTTTATGTAATAAAGGACCATCTGATCTACATCCTCATATGTCTTATTTATCTAAATAAATGCTTTTTTTCATTTTAAAATTAAAAACAAAGATTGAAAATGCAGACATTTAGAAATCTGGGTTTTCAGAATAGTGTGAAATCACAGCATAAGTTTATATATTGTATTTTATTACATATCAGAGTAACTAAACACTATATCGACATACTTCAGGACTTTAGATTCTTGTTGGACTGGAAGAATTAAAATTGTATACTTTTTAGTGTGTCTGACGGAGTTGACACAAATCAAGTTCTAAAGTGAAGCATGTTTATTTTTTTTAAAAGTGTTTTTATTTAGAACCTGTTCCTTTACATGGTTAAATAGCTAAGACCCTTCTCTACAGAAATATACAGTTCCAATTAATATAGTGTGCATTTAAAAAAAAAGTTTTTTAAAACCTGTTTTGTCCCTTATCTGAAGAATCCCTGATATTTTTAAATTGTATGTATATTTTTAAAGACATTTAAATAATTGGCACAGGCAAGATTAAACCAGTTATCGGTTCTGAATAATTAGTTTTTTAATCTGCTGTATCTTCTGTTTCTGGTGATTCTCTGTTGTTCATTCCTGACTGTCCGGTCCTTGGTCACCTTTTAATTCTCTAGCACTGCATTAGATCAGTGTTTCCAGTTTGTTTAAGCGCTGACTTTATAAAACGAGCCCGTGCTTGGTGGTATCATCAGTATTATGGTTTCCTCTGAAGCATAAAGTAATTTCAGCAAAAAAGGCAATTCGCTGATATTTCCAGCCATCATTTCCTTTACACGTGACTTTAGAAAAGGGCCCAGGAGGTCGAGGATGAAGTGCGTCTTCACTTCTACCAGGTGAAGAAGCGGTTCTATCAGAGCGACTGCTTTTATTTTGAAATCCAAAAAGCCTCAACCCGATTGGTCCATTTTGACATGACGTGTACACCGGAAAAGGCCACGCAAGTTACTGCGATCATAACATTGCATTTGAAGTCTCAAATCACACTCATGTCGCCTGAATATCACAGTTTCGTTTCGCTTTTTTGACAGCGGCTATATTTAAAATATCCCAGAGGCGGAAGCGACATAAAAAAGCGGACATTAAGCTCAGAGAGCAGTGAAAATATGCGAGTGAACAACCAGCAGCAACGAGCGTCGGCTGGCAAATGGCTGCTGGGCGGTGATGTCCGCCGACCCACCAAGTAAGTCGACCACCTTCACTTACTGTCGCTCATTTAACGGCTTTGAGCATCTTCTACCTGCTGTATAAATCACCTGCTTTTCCCACCGTCATTTAAAACGGAAAACTGCAGCTCGATGCTTGATTTCGCGGGTGAATCATTGAGTGGATCACGAGGAGGCTCGACCCTTGATCCTCTTCATTTCCTCCAGTTTAGGGTTTGATGTTTTGTGTTTCTGTGTTTTTAGATGACAAGAGGACGAGTTGGTTGTATCAAAGCTGGGACTTGTAGAATGAAACTACCAGCAAACAGCATGTGACTCAAAAACGGACAGAAACGGTGGATCGAGATGCCTCGTCTGGAACAAGTGGCCAACGTGGCCCTGAGGGTCCCCAGCATCCTGGTCCTGGACCTGCTCTACAGATGTGACATCGAGGGCCTGACGGAGCACCTGAAGGCTAAAAACGAAGACATGCTCTTCAAGTACAAATATGTCATCTGGAACTTGTACTATCTCGGTAAGTCTGGTTGGAAAGAGAGGATGAAGGAGAGCGTTCCCATCCTTCACTGGTGCTGGAGCTGACATCCCAGTATCAGTGGCATCATTTTCAAAAGTCCTTGTTGCACACAAATACAGGACATCAGAGCAAAAGCGCCTCATACACAGTTCAAGGAGATTAGTGTTGCTGTCCAGCATGTAGCCATCGCACCATAATTACAGTAATAATCACATTTAAATTAAAAAAACAAGGGAAAAGAACACGAGAGAACAAGGAGATTGTGATATAAATAGATGCACATCTGTAATATCACATAGAGAGACACAGCTTTTTCTTTTTCTCTCACTGACGTTAAATCAGACTCAACTTTTCCTGTTTTAGGTCAGTTAGGATTATCAAAATTATTTCTTTTTGCTAAATGCCAGAATAATGAGAGAGACTGAATCTTTTTTTTCATTACTTTCTTCAGAGTTAGATATTTGCACACACTGAGATTAATATTCCTATAAACAAGACCAGGTGGTGATTTCAGGGCTTTAGATGCTTCTGACAGGTCCATTGTGCATCATTTTTTCTTTTCTTGGACATGTTGGGGTTAGTTTGTAAATGTTGTTTTCTTAAAGGTGGGGTAGGTGATCTTTTTTTGCAACACTTTTTGCAATATTACCTGAAAACCTTTTCACATTCCCATTGCACCCACTGAAATAAAATGTTTGCAAAAAAAACGAAATGTTTTGGTCCAGTCTAGAGGGTATAATCAGAGAAAAACTCTGACCAATCAAAATAGTGATCATCACTATTTTGATTGGCTGCATAATACGTCCATCAAATATCAATGCACTCCCACCCACCCCTCCCTCCCTCCCTGTGGTTCATGTAGTCGTGAATCGTGTGAAGGCGTGGTTTCGAGGGGTGAGCTGAAGAGGAGGAGGCGGAGCCTTTGGGAGGAGGGAGGGAGTGTATATTTTCAAAATCTCACTTGAGTTGGATTGATGGAACCGTTTTTCAAACAACACCTACACCACCTTTAAGTCCATCAGTTCTGAAAAATCGTCTTGCTCATAGCGCCCATTATCGTTGTGGGTAACGACGAAATGCATGATGGGAGATGTAGTTTATTGTAAATATGCACTTTAAAGCGGTTTAATCTTATTTTAAGTCTTAAAATATTCGTTTAAAAAGCCAATAATGCACAAGCTCTTGAGGGCCACATACAATGACGTGACGGGCCACATTTGGCCTGCGGGCCTTGTGTTTGACACATGTGGTAAAAGGACTGTTTTATGTTCTCTTCAGCCCAGCGTTTGGTTTGTTTTTCCAACTGATTGTTGGATTCTTTCAGAGCGTTTCTGGGATTTTTCTGGTTCACGTTCCTCTCTGGTCTGTGGGGATTTCTCTGATTTATGTTTCCAGTGAAAAAATGAACTCTCTTCAGTTTTGGCAGTTGTCCAGTAATCTGAGGGCGTTCTCATCTACTGTTACATCTGTCTTTTTAGATGCATTAAAAAAAAAACCTGTACATTCCTCTCTGTCCTCCAGGTCATCTGATCAACGTGGTGGTGTTAATCCTGCCGTTGAGACACATTGTGACGCTCTACCTCCATATTCTCGTTGCCCTCCTCCTCTACATGGGGCATCAGATTTCTAGGTGAGTCTCTTAACTTCCAAGCCCTCAACTAACAGACCCAGTACAGTTTGTGCATAATTACAAATCCGTTTCTTTTTATCAGGGATTATGTTCGTGATGAGCTGCAGTATGGATATGAAGGAGCAGTGTACCTCGACTCTCTGGCCTTCAACAGATTTGTTTCCGCCATGACTAGTGAGTAAAATCACCTGTGCTTTGTTGGAACTTAGTATAACTAAGTCGAGAATTCAACAAACTCATTGCACAGAAGTTGATAAAATGCGATTGTAAAATTACGTTGGATAAAATGCAAAGTAATTTGCCGTCATTATAAGCTGGCCTGGCGTACCAGGATTTATCAGCGATTAAAGCAAATGAATGTAGATCACAAAACCAGCACTGCCGCTGCCCTCAGAGACTCTGCAGATAGCTCCCAGACTTTATTTGGCTCGGTGTCCACAGTGAGTAATAGGAGTGTGAAAAAAATAGATTTGGCAATATATCGTGATTTTTGGCTGCCCAATATAATATTGATTTTTCAACTCCTAATATCGCTTTTTAATTGCTGTCATTATGTTGTAATGGTTACTTAAATGTGCAAAAACACTAATAATAAACAATAAATAGGTTGTTTTGAAGCAAATAGTTTTGACTCAATTTGTCCTCTGAATGATCAATATCATCTGATGAATTTTGATATTAACTGGGTAGAATATTGTAATGTATCGTGATACCGTGATAATATCGTATCATGATACATGTCGTATCGCGAGGTCCTTGCCAATACTGACCTCTAGTGAGTAATGTTTTTTAACTGAGTTCACCTGCAAATGACCTGTCTGTCCACAGTAACGTTCACTTATCTGCGTCTCGGTTGCGGAGCAGAGGCTTCAGCCAGGGACGTCCAAGGGTGAACTCCAGTTCCTTCCTTAACCCTTAATCTCAACCCTCAATCTCAAAAATGTGCGCTCTCGTGAAGTGCCAGTGCTGTTCCGATTCTTAAAACGTCAAGTTGAGGGATAAGTGTGAGGGCTGTATCGCCCTCAATATTGAGATTCTCTGGCACCACCCTTGAAAGTAAGGGCTACCCAGAAGGCATTGCGTATTTTTGACAAGACGTCTTCGAAAAAGATGGCACCTAAAAAAAGCTAGCCAGGAAAGTATTTTCGTAGTTAATAAAGATATAAATGTTACAAAACTATCTTTTTGTCTTCGTTATATATATTTATATTATCTTATTCTTCTTCTACGTCTTCTTCTCCTTCTTCATTGTCGTCGTTTTCTTGACAGACTAGATGTAGCTTTGGCGTAAGGCCGCCCCCACAGTCTGAAGACGTAACTGCACTCAAGGGGTGTCTCATTTCTAAATCACAAGCTAGCGCTTACACGTACTTTCGAGGGCCAAGATTGAGGGCCAAAGACTGAGGGTTAAGGGCGACGGTTGAGATTGAGGGTTAAGGGAGGAATTGGAATTGGCCCTAATTGACCTTTCGCTAAGTACCGACCCCTTCCTAGTTACTGTTGCTAGGTCGGAAAATCTTGCTGCTCCTGCTAGTGCTGGGCGATATGGAAAAAATCATATATCACGATATGGACTATTTTATATCACGATAATGATATATATCACGATATACCATAATAAGTATGTTTTCAGTTATTCTCTGAAAAGTTTGACAAAAATTTCATTGCTTACTTTTCAACTTTATTTTGAAAGGACATTTAGCTGAACTGTCACAAACATACATTTTAGTGCAGCAAAAACAGGTAGGTACAGAGGTACAGTAGCTTTCACATTTTTTTTAAAGTGCACAACAGTTTCTGAGAGGAAAAACACATTTTTGCACTAAAGTTCAGCTATAAAAAATAAACACAAATTATTTTTCAACTTTCTGGAATCTGTAACCTTGTAGTGCAAAGTTTGCAAACCAATATAAAGTGTCTAAAGTAAACATCAGGGTTGAAGAGAACTCTGTTTAAGGCATTAACCATGAATAAAAGTGCAAACATAAAAGGCTACTTTGTAGAAGTAGATATGATTCTATCAAATTTATCGTTGCAGGTTATTTAATTACATATTTGCTGTAATAATTGATCAAATTAGGTTAGAAACGATAGAAGAGAAATGGCACGATACACACTTTTATATTGTCCCCACGATATGTATCGTCATATTGCCCAGCACTAGCTCCTGCGTTAAGGACTGTGTTAATTGGCTATATTTCCGATGTGTATCATCAGTGTTAATATTATACTATAATAACGCCTTGATGAAATATTGCTGCTGGGGACCTGCAACAGTGACTCGAGGTGTCCAGAATGTTTGGAGGGGACATTTTTATTCCCTTTAACAAGCCGAAACAAACAGTGCTTTTCGGTGCTTGTGTGGGTGTCCGTCCACACAAGCAACTGAACGTGGGGAAAGTTACAAAACACACCTACATTTGCTCCAATGTAAGTTTACTTTGTTTATTAGATGATTGATTTAACCACCGTTTAGTAAAAGTAATAATATGATTTAGCAGCAGGGAGGGTGATGAGTTCTCTGTTAGCATTAGCTCTGGTCCATAGGTCTGTCCCACACCAGAGCTATGTTAACATGAAACAGTCACAGCATTGTATTAATATAATTAATAAAGTGACGTTAACATCACTAGCCTCACCTTATACGTAACAAAATAAATATCCAGGGTCATATATATTTGTAGACAACAAGGCAGGCTAATAGCTGGCTAGCGAGCTCTGGTCCATAGTGGAGAAGTCATTGACACTATGGACCAGAGCTAATGCTAACAGAGAACTCATCACCCTCCCTGCTGCTAAATCATATTATTACTTTTACTAAACGGTGGTTAAATCAATCATCTAATAAACAAAGTAAACTTACCTTGGAGTAAATGTAGGTGTGTTTTGTAACTTTCCCCACATTCAGTTGCTTGTGTGGACAAACACAACTGAACCTACAGCTGCATTTCCAGCATTTGTTTTGGTTTGGGAAAGAGAATAAAAATGTCCCTCCAAACGTTCTGGACACCTCGAGTCACTGTTGCAGGTCCCCAGTAGCAATATTTCATCAAGGCGTTATTATAGTATAATATTAACACTGATGATACACATCAGAAAAATAGCGAATTAACACAGTCCTTAACGCAGGAGCAGCAAGTTTGTCCAACCTAGCAACAGTAACTAGGAAGGGGGCAAAAGGTAAATTTCACCCTCTGGTATCTGTGACTATAGTTTTCAGTCTCTATCCACAGTTCGTGACTGCAGGTGACAGTAGCCTTGCGTTTTACCCGACTTGTGAGTAAGACCCCATGTAACTTGAATTCATCAGGGTCATTTCAGCTGAAATAGGGAAAAAAAATAAAAACTTTACACTGTGGAACTGTAGTTGTCATCTTTCTTTCTTGCTCAGGTCAGATTATTCTCAGCACGCTTTGTGCCTTCCTGATGAAGACCAGAAAGGTGTGGTTATTCTCTGCTCACGTGCTCCCCCTGCTGGCTCGCCTCGGCGCTGTTCCTTACTCCACGCTGTTAACGGTCAGCGTTTTCTCCATGGGCCTGACCGCAGCAGGGATGCTGCTGTTCCTCCTCATGAATATCTTTGTGCCATATCGCCTGGCAAGGGCCGCCTACTCAGAACTGCTTCAGCTTGAGGTACTTTTATTCTGAAATCTAGAATTTTCCGTCTGTGTAATCAGTGGTTGAAATGGCATTATGCAAAACTGTTTAGTTTTTTTTGTTTTGGTTGTTTCCTCCTCATCACCGTCAGGTGTCTTGGCCCTCAGGTGATGGAGCTGTACCGACTCCTGGCCGTGGGAATCTCTCTGTGGAACCAGTTTGCCGTTCCAGTGCTCTTCAGCGTCTTCTGGTTCGTCCTCTTCGTCGTCCAGCTGTGCTCGGACACCATGGCCGCCAGTGCCTCAGCAACACATCAGGGAATCGCGTTCTCTCTGCTCGCGAGGTGCGACGCGACTGCAGCAGGTTTTGCGTACCGTCCGTTTGCGCATGCACGCTGTTGACAACGTGGTGTTTCCTTTGCAGTGTGTCTGATTGCTGTGCCACGCCCTACTCCCTCCTGGGCCTGACCTTCGTGGTGTCCTATCTGGCTCTCGGACTTCTCAACCTATGCAAGTTCTACCTGGGGGGTTATGCGGCCGTTCAGAACGAGAATGTCATGCACAGGTGAGGCGGACGTCACCAGTTAACTCGCTTCGGCCCACTTTCTCTGTTCAGATGCACGACAGCTAGTTTCTATCGCACCTTTAAGCTGATCTAAGTTTAAATTTAGCAGCAGTAACTGTGAAATCTGATTTTTCTGATCTGTCAGCTCATCCTGATGATGCAGTCTCTGGGAGAAGTGTCTGAACTGTCAGAGTTCATCCTGTAACATTAATAGAGCTGAGTGATTTTATCAATTCTGCGATATATATTGATATTTGATTTTTCAGCCGCGAGTATCGATATTCTAAGCTTCTTTCAAAACCCCCGTGTCCCACCTTTAAAAAGCTTGGAAGCAGCAAATTGCACTGTTTAAAAAAATGAAACTATTTTTCTCAACAATTCTTTTATTCATTTTGTCCAGCATTTGCAATAGGGGTGAGTATTGGCAAGGACCTCCCAATATGACATGTATTGTGATACTTGGGTCATGAAGCGATATTATCATGATATCGCAATATCACGATATATTGCGATGTTCTAAAAAAAATCACGTTGCTGTATACAGTGATCCCTTGCCAATTTGTGCTTTAAGTTCCGCAGGTTTAGTTATGCACGGATTTTTCAGAAATTTTTTTTTTTTAAATCAAGAAAAAATTGAGGAAACATCACAGGATGTTTTGTGCGTTCTCTCACAGTGAATAAATGTTGCGAGCCAGCCTGGCCCCTTTAAGAAGGTGGCCTTATGGGTAATGGTGTGGCCTTATGGGTAATGTAGTGTGTGTGTCGTGAGACAGCAGAACAAAAACAGACTTAGATGAAAAGTGGAGTGAGCATCAACAGCAGCCCAGCGTGTATAGATTTACATTCTCTGTTAACCAACAGGAGCCCAACAATACAACCTGTGTGATGTTACAAGTTCCTGCAGTACCAGAATAAATGCTCGTTCCATGCAGAGAAAACCAGACTTTTTCTTTTGTTGTTGTTAGCGTGTTAGCCGCTAATTACGAGCCAAAAATAGCACAATACCAGCGGTTTGTTTACTACGGTTCAGAGACCAGAGGCTGTGAAGGTAACAGAAAGACCACAGTTGAGCCTTTGTCTTGTTTTGCTGCAGTGTCTCGCTACTTTTTTGCAGTTTTTAAACATATTTTAAACACATTATTGAGGCTCGGGGGGCTCCGGCTCCAGTTCGTGGATTTTGATTTTCGCAGGGGGGCGCCGGTCCCCATTAATCGCAAAAAATAAGGGATCACTGTATGTGATGAGTCAAAACTATTTGCTTCAAAACAACCTATCAATATGATCAATATAAAAAAATCAATATGAGGAGCTGAAAAATCTATATTATATTGGGCGGCCGAAAATTGCGATATATTGCCAAATCGATTTTTTTTCACATCCCTAATTTGCAAGCTGCCTGTCAGCCATATAATGTGTAATTAATGCTTTCAGTTCAATTAATTCAAACACAGTCATTGGAACACTCACAAGATGTCACCAAAATCACTTTGTCCCATCTTTCGGAAAATGATGTAAATGTATTGTAAAATGAATATTGATATATATCATACTGTGAGCCGAATATTGTGTATCGTATCGTATCGTGAGATTAGTGTATCGCTACAGCCCTAGACATTAAGATATCCAATAACCAACATGTTTGGGATAAAAAAAAAAAACAACCTAAAACCTCATCACTCTGTGATGTTTCCTGCCCTTCTATAATTAGTGAAGAACTGTAATGAGCTGCAGTGACGTGGTTCAGAGGCTGGTCATCCTGCTGGAGGTCAGGACGGAGGTCGCATCAACATTTCATTAATGTGGTGCTGGAGAGCGTCATCGCGAACGAGGCGGCTGGGTGTTTTGGCGGCTTCACCAACAGACAGGGTACCAGAGTTATTGAAACACCCTTGTGTTGTTTTCGGTCGTGAGTCGGTGGTCTCAGGGAGAGATTTCAGGCGTCAGTGATCCTTTCCCGCCCTCCTCCACTTCCTCCTCCACCTCACCTGCTCCTAGACGATGGTGAGCTGCAGGAGCTGCTGCTGCTGGTCTGCCTCTGCAGTATGAGGTGCTGAGAGTCTGCAAGCTCTCTGCTGGACTCTAGTGGTGCCTGTAACCTAGTTCACTCCACAATTAAAGACTGGGATTTTTATGGTGTTTAACATTTGTTTTTAATTCTTCTAATACAGTTATTCCCAAAGTGTGGGCCGCGGCCCCCTGGTGGGGCGTCGTGGTACTGCAGGTGGGCCGTGAGAGGTCATTAAAGTTAAACAAATGTGTTTTAAATCCTCTATCTTTTTTAGATATGTTTTTAACTACTGTAAAATATTAATGACATGATTTAAAACCATTAAGAAGCAACAAAACAAACCAGTTAAGTGTTATACTACCGTCATCTTAACTTAATATGACAAGTGTCACCTTATTTGTTGACCCCTTACATTAATGTCAGAACACAGCTCCTAGTCCTGAATGTTGGTTAAAGGTTTCGGTGGGCTGCGGATATTTTTCACATTTCAAATTGGGCCTTGGTATTCTGAAGTTTGGGAATGGCTGCTCTAGGATATGGTTTTATATATACTGGCTGTCTAAACTGGTGTAATAACTTTTATAGCATCAGTTTGCTCATCCCTTCTGTTTAAATAGTCACATCATCTCTGCAGGTCATTTTTATAGATCACACCCTTAAAAAAAATAGTGGTATGGGCCAACAAAATTAATATTTAGATTCAATTCAATTTAATTTTATATGTATACCGTCTGTTACAATGTCAGTTGTCTCTAGGCGCTTTACAGAGACCCCGTTAACGCAATAATAACGCGTTAACTTGCCCAACCCTAACAAAAACACAAAGGTGCTGCATTGAATGACAACGAAGAAGTCCGTGGGGGCGGAGAGGTTGGATGGTGCTCTTCTTGGTTTATCTATGCATTTAAACGAGGTTCAGACTGGTTCCAGACTGGTTTCCAGCTCCATTACGGAGACTCGTTGCGAAGTGTTCAGCAAAAACAGTCGGTTCATAAATCAGATGTGACGCAGACCTGTTCACTCAACGCTGCAGCTCCTTTCAGGGGACCTGCAGGTTTGTTCATACAGGAAACTTGGAGGAAACTTAAGAATGTATTTATGGAATTTGTATGACTTGCAGCAAAAAACATATTAAATGTGAACATTTAATCTCTTTGAAAAATATTTTTTTGTGCTATTTATAAATGGAGAATGAAGCTGGCGTTGAATTGCGTTTGAGTTTGTCACTAACTGATGCACTTCCCTCTCATCTGTCGTGCTTCCTGTCAGGGGCGTGACGGAGGGCATCACCCTGCTCCTGCTCGCCCTCCAGACGGGCCTGTTGGACATGCAGGCCCTGCAGCGCACCTTCCTCCTCAGCATCATCCTCTTCATCGTGGTCACCTCCACCTTGCAGTCCATGATCGAAATAACGGATCCGGTGGTCCTCGCCCTTGGAGCATCGCGCAACAGGTGACGCGCCGCCGAGATGCCAGGCGCCGCTCCGTGCATGAGCTCCCCTGACCTTTTGTCTTCCGCCGTGTGCTCCCAGGTGTCGGTGGAAACACGCCCGCGGCCTCAGCATGTGTCTGTTCCTGCTGGTTTTCCCGGTGTTCATGGCGTTCAAAATCTCTCAGTTCTTCCACATGGACTTCTGGCTCCTCATACTGGTGTCAAGCTGCATGCTGACCTCCCTTCAGGTGAGGATCGGGGGTCTGGGTGATCTAGAAAATGTGAAAATACTAGGGCTGGGCAAGTTGAACGCGTTATTATCGCGTTAACGCATTAATTCATTAATTCGACATTTATTTTGTCGCGCGTTAACGCATGTTGCTCACGTGCTTTTGTTTTGAAAAAGTTTGTTACTGGCTGCTGTGGAAACGGAAAATAATTGGCAGGCAAAACTAAAACAGACATGAAGAATGGTAAAAATCTGTGAACTTTACAGTTCATGGGTAGCAAGTCAGGTAGCAATATTAAAATCTTCTGTCTGGAAAAAAAAAACTTTCAAACTCCTTTGTTCAAGACGATTGCGTCATTCCTCCATGTTCCATCAGATCTGCTCCATGTGTTCACTGTCCTGCTGTTCTCTAGCTGGTTACTGCAGTGCGGCTCCATCTAGTGGCACAGATGTGTAACGACAACAGAAAGTCTGTTCCTTGATTATAAAACAAAGTCATTTCTGGGTCACGTAAACCAGACAATAAAATATTAAAAATAAATTCAGTCCCGTGGTCCTGTTTGCTAAAATTGAAATATAAAAAAGCAGGCATTTTTTGTGTTAGATTGAAAAACTAGAAAAAAAATAAAATGTCACATTTTAATTTTTTAAATTTTTAATTGACAATCGAAAATGGAAAAAAAAAAACAAATGATACACAGATAATTACGGATTGATAAAGTTACAGAACTTTAACATGGACATTTTCATTTTCAAGTTCTCCCAGATGGAGGATTCAACAGAAACAAGGTTATTTGTAACAACTGACAAGTTAAACTTTCTGTTGAAGTTGAAGTTTCTGCTGTTACCTCTGAAATTACCTGTTTTAATGTTCTGATTGTACTGAGCCACAATCATTTTGTTGGATTTTGTTTGTAGACTTTTTTTTTATTTTCTATAAAAACAGGATGACATTAATGCCCTGGCAGTGGCAATAAGCTTTATTTTATTTTACATTTTTTAAGATGAGATTTACACTAAATATGTGTTACTGACAAGTGCTGATGTTAAAAGTGTTTGAACAACAAATGTTATGGCACTTTAGTTCATATGGCAGCAGAACATTTAAATAAAAGTCCATTTTACACTACTTTTGAATTCATTTGATTTTGCGTATACAATGCGATTAATTGTGATTAATTAGGGAAATCATGCGATTAATTGCGATTTAAAAAATTTTAATCGTTGCCCAGCTCTAAAAAATAGTCAAGCTGGATGGGATTTAGGTCAATGTGGGGTTTTTTGGTTTTCATTTAGTTAAAATAAGAAGTACAAAGATATATTGGTCCTTTTCTATGATGTATCCATCTCCAGTTTGAGCTGCTCCAGGATGGCCAGATTAGGTTTTGTCCGCTTTTTTGGGTCCCTTTATTCGAGAATTCAAGTGACTTTCATCGTAGTTGGTCTGAGCAGTTCAGAAACTGCTGGTCTGCTGGGATTTTCAACACAACCATCTCTACAGAGAGCGGTATCCAGAGAGCGGCGGTCGCCTTGTTGATGTCGGAGGAGAACCAGCAGACTGGCTGGAGGTCATAGAAAGACAACAGTGACTCAAATAAGCATCTGAAGAACAGCAGCTCTGAAATGCACAGCACGTGGAGTCCTTGAAGCAGATGATCTACAGCAGCAGAAGACACTCAGAAAACTGGACAGTAGAAGATTGTTAAGACGCTGTCTGGTCTGATGAGTCTCGATTTCAGATGGTGGAGTCAGAATTTGGAGAAAATGACATGACAGCACGGATCCATCCTGCCTTGGGTGAGCAGTTCAGACTGCTGCTGGTGTAATGGTGGAGGAGATGTTCTCAGCTGATCATGTTTAAACACCACAGCCTACCTGAGTTTTGTTGCTGACCATCTCCATCCCTCTATGACCACAGTGGACCATCTTCTGATGGATACTTCCAGCAGGATGATCATCTCTAACTGGTTTCTTGAGCGTGACGGTGTGTCCACTGTCCTCCAGCGGCCTCCATAGTCTCCAGATCTCAGTCCAGTGGAGCACCTCTGGGATGTGGAGGAACAGGAGATCCTCGTCATGGACGTGCAGCAGATAAATCTGCAGAAACTGGTGCAGACATCACAAATTTTGGACAATTTTGAACAGAACCTTTTAAATTGTGTAATTTTCAGCTATCGGGAAAGGAATGAGTTTAGTTCCTGGTGTAGAGGAGGAAAACTCCTACATTTGGCCTCCTTTATTGGTCGTATCAAAAAAGGGCTCTGTGGTTGATGTGCAGGGACGCGCTAAACACGCATGACCGATAAGGCTGTAGCGATACACTAATCTTACGATACAATACGATACATGATATTCAGCTCACGATACGATATATGTCGATATTCATCTTAAGATACATTTACATAATTTCTGAAAGATTTTAAAGGGACAAAGTGATTTTGGTGACATCTTGTGAGTGTTCCAATGACTTTGTTTGAATTAATTGAACTGAAAGCATCAATTCCACATTATATGGCTGACAGGCAGCTTGTAAATGCTGGACAAAATGAATAAAAGATGTGTTGAGAAACATAGTTTCATTTTTTTAAACAGTGCAAATTGTTGCTTGCAAGCTTTTAAAGGTGGGACACGGGGGTTTTGAAAGAAGCTTAGAATATCGATACCCGCGGCTGAAAAATCGATACTCGATAAAATATCGATATATATTGCAGAATCGATAAAATCGCTCAGCTTTAATGACCGAGTCAGTAAAGTTTAAAAGCCCAAGCGTTTGAGTGGATCATCAGCTCCAACACAACGAAACAAGACCAAAGGAAACCTGTTTTACTCTGTTATGGCTGGACGTGTGACCCGTTTCCACCTTGCGTGACGCGACTTCCTTATCACTAGTTTGATGAATGTGTGCTTTTCTTGGCAGCAAGATGAAACCTGTTTTATTTGAAGACAGACAATACAGATTTAATCTTAGCCACGAGGAAGCACTGTGTTAAGGATCTTTGTGCACGAAGCAGACTGCTGTCACCTTTGTTTGATAAACACATGTTGAAAAGCTGCAAAATCTTCTGCAAAACTTTGAGGAAAGGGGCCAGGCTGGCTCACAACATTTTTCTGCGAGAGAACACGCACAACATCCTGTGATGTTTCCGCAATTTTTTCTTGATTTTTAAAAAAATTATTTTTCTGAATATTATTCAGAAAAAAATCTGCAAATAACTAAAACCGCGGGACTTAAAGCACGAATTGGCGAGGGATCACTGTATATCACGATTTTCGCCGCCGCCCAATATAATATCGATTTTTCAGCTCCTATTATCGATTTTTTTCTATTTTTTTTTTTTCGAAAACACTAATAATAAACAATAAATAGATTGTTTCAAGCAAATAGTTTTGACTCAATTTGTCCGCTGAATGATTAATATCATCTGATGAACATATACAACAACTTGATTTTTCATCTGCTTTTAATTTTGATATTAACTGAGTAGAATATTGCAATATATCGTGATATCGTGATATCGTAACCCAAGTATCATGATACATATCGTATTGCGAGGTTTTTTTCAATACTCACCCCGAGAAACAGCTGTATATAGAAACAGCAATATATCGTGATATCGCGATATCGTGATAATATTGTATCACGATCCAAGTATCATGATACATATCATATTGCGAGGTCCTTGCCAATACTCACCTCCAGAAACAGCTGTGACTGTCTTTTTTCCAGGTTACAGGCACAATGCTGATATACTTCCTCTTCATGGTGGAGCTCTTCCGTCGCGACCCGATCGAGAGCCTGGACGAAGTGATCTACTGGGTGCACGCCGTCAGCAGGGTGCTGGAGTTCCTGGTGGCGCTCTGTGTGGTGGCCTACGGCACCTGGGAGTCGCTGTTCGGGGAGTGGAGCTGGATGGGCGCCTCCGTCATCATCATCCACTCGTACTTCAACGTCTGGCTCAGGGCCCAGTCCGGCTGGAGGAGCTTCCTGCTCCGACGGGAAGCAGCCAAGAAGATCAACTCGCTCCCCACAGCCACCGCCGAGCAGCTGCGGCAGCACGACGACGTCTGCTCCATCTGCTTCCAGGTCAGTCGGAGGATACTTTCTGCTCTGAGTTTCAGAACCACACTAGTGTCATAAGCTGCTCTGACTTTTTATTTTTTTGTCACTCAAACAAGGCGTTGGCCTTGACGGAGACCGTTATCCCTGGTAGGAAAATAACATCACGGCTGTCTTACATCTGCTCGTTCTTCTCTGATTTACCAGCGAATATTTTCCATTGCTTCATTAACATTCTTATTGAATTAATCCAAACAAAAATTGTTTTCTTGAGTTAGTTGCAGCAGGATGAGCACGTGATAAAGCCAAACCCAGACGAGCCTGGAAGTGAGCAGGACTTGGAGTAACTGATAACCGAGCCGGACGAATATTTGTGCCGTGTGAGCGTCTAAAAGTCAGGACGTTTGGAGGGAATTTTAGTACACGGTACACATGCAGAAATAAGTTTGAATGGTAGTGAAAGTGTTTCAAACTATACAGTAATTATGAACATGATACGATACACGATATTTGGCTCACGATACGATGGCTTGATACTAAACATACGAGGTAGCTACTAGCCATTCTAGCCACCAGATTAAGTAAAAACAAACCATGGTAGCCAATAATTCAAGTCCAAGCTATCTTAAAGCACCCATCTCAGCTGGGGTGTGAAAAAAAATCTATTTGGCAATATATCGCGATTTTCGGCCGCCCAATATAATATTGATATTTCAGCTCCTAATATCGATTTTTTTTTTTTTTACAATGCTGTCAGTATGTTATAATGGTTACTTAAATGTGCAAAAACACTAATAATAAACAATAACTAGGTTGTTTTGAAGCAAATAGTTTTGACTCAATTTGTCCTCTGAATGATCAATATCATCTGATGAACATATACAGCAACTTGATTTTTCATCTCTACATTTAATTTTGATATTAACTGGGTAGAATATCGCAATATATTGTAATATCGCGATATCGATAATATCGCATTGTGACCCAAGTATCATGATACATATCGTATTCTGAGGTCCTTGCCCCTACTGTTGAGTAGAGCTGAGCAATTTTATCGATTCTGCGATATTTATATATATATATATATCAATATTTTAATTTCACAGAGAGTATCGGCTGCGGAGCTCCTTTCAAAACACTTTGCAGGAAGAACCATAAAGTCGGCCAGCTACTCTGCTGCGATTAGGGGTGAGTATTGGCAAGGAACTCGCAATACGATATGTATCATGATACTTGGGTCACGATACGATATTATCACGATATTGTGATATATTGTGATATTCTACCCAGTCAATGTCAAAATTAAAAGTAGAGAGGAAAAATCAAGTTGCTGTATATGTTCGTCAGATGATATTGATCATTCAGAGGACAAATTGAGTCAAAACTATTTGCTTCAAAACAACCTATTTATTGTTTATTATTAGTGTTTTTGCACATTTAAATTTTAAACAATTTAAATGTAAAAATTTAACAATTGTCCTTTAAAAAAAAATCGATATTATATTGGGTGGCCGAAAATCGCGATATATTCCCAAATCGATTTTTTTCCACACCCCTACTCAACAGTAATAGAAATAAAAGCTTCATTACCAAAGTCCATGTGACAGCTTCAGATCTGTGTCTCTTCGCAGGAAATGAGCTCCGCCGTGATCACAACCTGCGGGCATTTCTTCCACGGAAACTGCCTGCGGAAGTGGCTGTACGTGCAGGAAACGTGTCCCATGTGCCACCAGAGGGTCCAGCAGACACCGGCGGGTCAGAGCCGGGCTCCGGGCGACGGTCCGGCGGCCGGCCCTCAGAGGGACGCGGAGCCGGATCTGGCTGCACAGGGAGGTGAAGAGGATCAGGACCCGGACAGAAGCACAACGAGGGAGATGCACGGCGACGGTTTATCTCCGGACCCCGCGGAGCAGCAGGAGGGGAGTGACAGATCTGAGGATGAGGAACGGGAGGACCATCTGTCTGAACCTCGCCGTGAATGTTTTCACTCCAGCGGAGACTCTGTTGAGTCCGTGAGCCTGATGTCTTCAGGGTTTCCCTCCAGTTCCTCTGTCCCCCCAGGTAACACTTCTCCCGACGTGAACAGCACTGACTCACCTCCGCCAGCTCCTGCAGCTGTGAAGGAGAGCACAGAGGAGGACCGGTCCAACTCTGAACTGTCAGGACTCAAAAACATTTCTACTTTCCACCCTGGCGGCGAAGGGACGACTAAATCGGGGGGACAGCTTTGATCCACCAGAGGCAGGCGAAACTGACACGGATCGAGAGGATGCATCATCTTCGACCGCACAGCATCTGACAAATCACGTAATCAGAAACCAGAGCTCCTGGACTGCACAGACCCTCCTAAAAGTCATCGCTGTAACTGCACGGACCCTTCAGGGGTCCACGGGCCCTGCAGCCGTCCTCAGACGCCACTCGCTCTGGTAAAAGCACAGACAGCAGTGACCGGCCGCCCTGCATCAGTGCCTTCACGGATATAAAAGGGTGATTCTCAAACACGTTTGCCTTCTTAATGGGAACCATTGTGAAAATGAAAAAAAAAAAGCATCGTTCAGCTTTTTACTTTAGTGCGTATATATCTATAGATATATATGTATGTGTGTGTGTTAATATGAGACTGAATCATCTGCAAGGGAAGAAAACTTTCATTAAAAGTTATGAACCATAAAACTAAATGGTCTTGCATCAGTTTACACTGAAGATGTTTACTTTGATTTTTTTTTTCTTTCTCTAATGCCCCTGTAGATTTAATGACATTTTTGTAAAAAAAAAGTGTCAAAAATTAAAAGCATCAGTCATCTTTCATACTCCGGAGTCACCTTTGTTGTCGTGTCCAGTTTTCCAGAGTTTTACTGCGACAGATTTACTTTAGTTGAATAGAAACTGAGCCAGAAACTCTTAAGGTTTGCTCTCAGGAGGACAAGACTTCTCTCGATAACTCAGGTTAACGTGATCTGAAGGTAGGGGTGTGAAAAAAAAATTGATTTGGCAATATATTGCGATTTTCAGCCGCCCAATATAATATCGATTTTTTTAATGAAAATACTTAAATGTGTAAAAACACTAATAATAAACAGTAAACAGGTTGTTTTGAAGAAAAAAGTTTTGACTCAGTTTGTCCTCTGAATGAGCAATATCATCTGATGAACATATACAGCAACTTGATTTTTCATCTCTATTTTGAATTTTGATATTAACAGGGTAGAATATTGCGATAATATCGCACCATGACCCAAGTATCATGACACATATCATATTGCAAGGTCCTTGTCGATACTCACCCCTATCTGAAGGTGTGTTTAGTTGTTTTCCCTGAAATAAAGGCAGGAACGCAGTCACTCACCTGCTCGTGTGAAGTTATGTGAGAAATGACCAAAACTTAAATTAAAAAGAAAAATCATTCTGGTTACTTATAAATGAAACTGGCATGTTTGCAAATAAATAATAATCATGTATTGCAGCTTTTTGTGGCTCCAGGTTCACTTTTTAACAACCTGAAGCTAAACTGATTTAATGTTGAGCAGCATTAGAAACCTTGAATGTGAGATTAGAAACCTTTTTGTTTTAGCAGTAAACTGGTCAGACATCATAGCCGACAGTCCTGTTGGTCCTGAAGGTGTCGAACTGATAAAGAAGGTTCTGGAGGCTGTGATTGATGCTCCATAAAGAGATAAAACATCACGGACGAGTCTGAGCATCCACTAATAACTCAGTGGTTCAGATCTGCTGCAACACAGACGGCTACAGGAGATCCTTCCTGGACACAGCTGGACACAGCTGGAACCTTCTATCAGTCTCTGGAGAGACTTAAATCATGACGACGACTCCAACAATTCATTTCCCTTCAGGAATCAATAAAGTATTTTTTAATTTGTAATAACATTTTACTGCTAAGTGCAGCACCAGTAATAAAAATCGTTACAAGCTTCCAAGTACAATATATATATATATATATATATATATATATATATATATATATATATATATATATATATATATATATATATAAATCTGAACTGAATAAATAAAATATCCCAAGAGGAGACCCATCCCTCAGAATTAAAGATATAAAGACGCCACCAAATATAAACCAAATTAACATCCAGAAACAAATGTATGTGCTTTTATAAGAAAACCAGATGTATTAAACAAACATGTGTGAGTATACACTGTATACAACGTCCAGGTGACTCAGTTCAGAGTCAAATTAATAATTTACCAGATCTCTCTGCCAGTGCGAAACAGCTTTTTTTCCTGCCGTTGACTCTCGTTTGGTGGACTGGATGATTGAAGTCTGAAGAAACAAGACACACTGTGGATTTAACAGTTCATTTAACAAGCAGGAGCCTCAGCGGTGTGGAAGAACCGTACACGGCTACAACAGCCTGGCCCTAACCCTAACCCTAACCCTCCTAATGCTGGTCCACCTGCTGGGGATGAACATCCCCATCTTCATCCAGTCCTTGTTGCAAGTCAGCCAACGTTGTTGTCCAGATCCTGGAGGTGGTCTCTGATAAACCTGCTCTGTGGAGGGCCAGCATTGTCATCTTGGAGGACAGTTTGGTCCCTGGCTGTGGAGACATGGGATTGTTACTGGTTGCAGAATTTAATCTCGATGGGTCTGTACTGATAATACCTCCAACGATGATGAGCCTCAGTTTTTCCAGTGAGGAGAGAGATGCCAGCCCCACACCATCACACCGCCTCCACCAAAACATGATCCTCTGTCGGTGCAGCGATCACGTGTCTCCGTGTCTTCTCCACAATCCTAGAGCTGTAAGTAGAGTCTGGAGCACATGTGTCAAACACACGGCCCGCGGGCCAAATGTGGCCCGCCACGTCATTTTGTGTGGCCCTCGAGAGCTTGTGCATTATTGGCTTAAATTTTGAACCAATATTTTAACACTTAAAATAAGCTTACGGCGCTTTAAAACACATATGGACAATAAACTACATCTCCCACAATGCATTTTGTCGTTACCCACAATATAACAGTATATAACCATGAGCAAGACATCAATACGATTTTCAGAACTGACGAATTTAAGAAAAACCTTTACAAACTAACCCCAACATGTCCAAGAAAAAAAATTGATGGACAAGGAAGGTAGTTTCATGAACGATGGGAAAACGAATACAAGTTTGTTCCTCAAGGTGCAAGAAACAGCAGGCCTGTCTTTTGTGTTATGAGGCGGGTGTCAGTCGTGAAAGAGTTTAATCTACGTTGGCAGTTTTACAGCAAACACGGAGCTAAGTATGCTAAATTTAGCCTTTAAGAAAAACAAAGAATCGCTTCTGCTTCTAACCATCACGTGTGCAAGAGCAGGTTTACAACCACAAACCCTGAGTTTGATATAGTAATTGTTATAATAATAATTATAATAATTGTTAAATATTTGACACTTGAATACTTAATAAATACAGAAACCGTTATTTAACAAGGTGTAGTTTAATTTATTTAGATTTATATTGCATTTTGTTACATTCATGCTGTCAGTCTGGCCCTTCAACCATGATGCTGATGTGGCCCTCAGTGAAAATGAGCCTGACACCCCTGGCCTAGAGTCATTGCTGGTGCACCTTGAGGTGCCACATGTCAATAGCAACAGGCATTTAAAAAAAGAAAAGAAAAGAAAAAAACAAGCTATTTGTCATTGGCAGAGAAGATTTGGCAAATCTTTCATGGGCACAACCCACATCCTCAGTACTGCTACTCGTCCCAAAAATACATGACCCTTACAAATGTGGCACCATTTAAAAGGGAAATAAACATGCTTTCCAACAGTGCCAAGACGCACTTTTAGAACAAAGACCTAATCTACCAAACACAAATCTCCGTACTTTCTGTGCTTAATTTAGTTTGAGGGTGACCGGTAAAATGATTTCCTGCGTCTCTTTGGGTGATTCAGTTCCGTGAAGATCCTGTTTTTATTTTATTGTTCGTGGTTTGGGGATGTTGTTAATTACACCCGCGCTGCTTCTGCTCAAACATGTTAAAACATTTCTGCTGTGAAAAGGTGACACGACCGTCCGCCAGCTGTCACACCATTCCCATGAGACGTTCATGGCCCGTGATGCGTTCACTGAAACGGAGTTTAAAGTTTCGAGATTAAAAAAAAAACGGAATAGAAGAAAAGGAAAGAAAAACCTGATAATTTAATTAGAGTAATTAAACGATGAGATTCCGTGGGTGGTGTGTCATAATTAATATGTTTTCCCCTCAGGCTTGTAACCAATCTAGCATCACATCCGCCAGTCAGCAGCCACCACCGCCTTCATGTCATAAAGCTTCACACTGACGAGCGCAGCCGCTAGTTGGCCACCGACATCGGACCGAAAGCAAAAGGAAGGGAGCATTCTCGACCCGGGTTACTTCGCCTGGCACACGTACTCGTCATTTTAGATCCACACATTCGGACACAAGACGCTGGAACTGCGCGGAAGAAGGAGGTTTATCGGAGGAGAGACCAGCGTCCGCTTTGAGGAGAAGTCCGCCTTTACGTAGTTTTAGGTCGCTCGCTAGCTAACTACGCTAGCAGCAGGAGGAAGGCCGTCAAATTGGCCCAGCGTCAATTATTATCCGGAATATCGCAGTCCCCGCTCTCTGCTTGGATCGCAAAACCTCCTCTGGAAAGCTAAAGACCAGAACACGACGACGGGATGGCTCTGAAAAGGATTCACAAGGTGAGATGACGCCGTAAATGTTCGTTAACGGCGTTAGCTCGCCGGGCTAGCCTCCCACAATGGAGCCGAGAGCAACGAGCGAGGCATGTTCGAGGAAGTGTCAACTTCACGGTTCTTCTCGTCGGAACCATTTAATCTCTCGTAGAGTCGATTGAAATGGTGGTAGTTGTTTTTTCTTTTCTTTTCGTTCTTATTTTTTGAACTGCTCGTGGCGAGCAGCGCCGGCGGTTGCGGGCTTGCATCAGACAGCCGGATAGCCATTGTTAGCCGCTTCAGCTGCGGTTCGGTTTGTTCATCGAGACGAAAAGAGGCCGCATGGCTCAGCCAGCGCTTCGGACCTCATTTTCCCCCTTTACGTAAGGCACATTTTGTTTTTTTTAAACATTTAATTTCACTAATCCATCACACAAATGTCACATTAACGTCCGTCTTGCCGCTTCCTCGTGTTTAAACGGTTATGTTCGTGTTACGAGAATCCATGACTCATATCAGTCGCTGAATCTTGTCCTGGTTTTGTAAGAATTGTGTTTATGATGCACTTCTTTGGTATGTGAGTTGTGTTTTGTCGGCCTCTACGCATTTTGTTGTGTGCCTGAGTCTGTCCTGACAAGTTTTTTTTTTTTTTTGTTTTGTTTTTTGAGGATTTATTTTTTTTCCTCACCAGTGAGTAACATCAGTGTTTGACAACCCGGGCTCAATGTCTTCACCCTGCTGTTTGTCTCGAATATTCTTTTCAAGGAAATCCCTCAACTTGCTTTTGAAATGCAGTCTGAAGGCCAGGGTGGGGCAATGCCTCCACTTCGCTCCAAAATAGCTGTACACCTAAAAATAACGGAGGCCCGTAGTGGACAGTATAGGCATAATTCTAGTTTTGCTGTTTACTGAAGGAGCTGATGGCGAGCTGCCCCCCCCCCCCCACCCCACTAAAGAGGAGCAGCATTGATGGATGTTGACCAAGAGACGCACACAAATCCCCCCAGTGTCTTAAACGTTAATGCTCAGGGTGCGAAGAGCCACTCGGACCTGAAAACCGATTTTCTCGTCGCCTCAAGATCAGTGTTGGATTGTTGTTGTTGTTGTTTTTTGAAACTTTCATCATATAGGTTTTCTTTGTCTTAATTCCAGGAGCTTAATGACCTGGCTCGTGACCCTCCAGCACAGTGCTCAGCTGGTCCAGTTGGTGATGACAGTAAGTGTGTTTGTCCCTTTTCTGTTTTTTGGTTTCGTTGTGTTTTTGTGCAAAGGTCCGTCACTCAAATCCACTCAGAACGTTTCAACAAACCGTCAGATGACATTGTTGGCACGAGAAGCGGCTCGTAATTGCCGTAAATGTGCAGCTCTATAGGTTCGACGTGTTTCTCTAAATTTAAACGGATCAAGCTGTATTTTGTCACTCAGACTAGAGGTAGTAAAGGGGGAACTGTAGAAGTGCTGTTGGGGCAGCGAGGAGGAAATGGCATTCCTGGGAAGCTGCGAGGACGGGTCAGGGGCCTGATTCCGGTCAGATCACATATCTGTGACCTTTCACCGTTTCTGATATTTACTCTCTCTGTTTTACAGTGTTTCACTGGCAAGCTACAATCATGGGACCTGTAAGTACTTTACGAGCGAGCCGCTGCTCTTTGACTGTAAAGCAGAACGGCGTTAATATAATCCTTGGGTTTGTTCCCTGCAGCTTATGAACATATCCCTGAAATAAATGTTGAGTTTTTGCCTTGAAGGCGAGTCGCTGCAGGAAGGAGGTGTACATTTTTTATTTATTTATTTATTTTAATGTGTTCTTTCCTTTCAGAGTGACAGTCCATATCAAGGAGGCGTTTTCTTCTTGACAATTCATTTTCCAACAGACTACCCCTTCAAACCACCCAAGGTAAGTCAGAGCAGGTGACAAAAATGTTGTTTTTCTCTTTCTCTCAAGGATTTAATTAATGGTATCTGTCCTGTAGAATATATTTATGTAAAAACAGTTCTTGTGATTTGGCACCACAACCTCACGGTTAGAAATTCCATGAATCATTACCTGTCATTAAAGAAGCTGACGGACAGCTCTGAGGAATTTAAATTACACAACACTAAGATGTTGTGCTGCTCTGCGTTATCTAACATCTCCTCATATGTATTTTTTTTTTCCTTCTTTGCTTCAGGTTGCATTTACAACAAGAATTTACCACCCAAATATTAACAGTAACGGCAGTATCTGTCTGGATATTCTCAGATCACAGTGGTCTCCTGCACTTACTATTTCTAAAGGTAAGAATAAAAAGTGACGTGCCCAGTTTGTATGTCAGTTTTTTTTTTATTGTAGACAACCTGATTTAATGGAACAGAAGATGTAAAACACTGACTTAAAGCGTAGCAGAAATAAAATGCTTGATAGTTATAAAACATAAGATTAAAAAAAATAATAATAATCATTATTTTCTTCTAGTTCTTCTGTCCATTTGCTCACTCCTATGTGACCCAAACCCAGATGACCCACTAGTGCCAGAGATCGCACGAATCTACAAAACAGATAGTCAGAAGTAAGTATGCAAACTAACCAGTTTTCTCTCTGAACGCAGCTTAGAGCCCTTTGGTGCTTATCACTGATCTTTATCTGCTTAAAGTTGAGCTGATCTGAAAAGTTCACTTGTCATATGGTCAAGGGCCATTTATATGATGTAGTTTCACTCTGTCAGGTACAATAAACTAGCTCAGGAGTGGACAACAAAGTATGCCATGCTTTAGGGTAAGGCTGACGACCACCGCTGCACACTGGCGTTACGGGAGTGGATGTGTTGATGCTCTGATGTCACGGCCGTAACCAAAGGCTTTGGGTCTGTGTTGGAAAATGTCTAACTGCTACAGACTCCTGCACTAATCCATGTGAACGTACTGCTGGTAGAAAAGGCTGAAAGAACGACTAGCAAACGACAGAACGTGGGAATTTATGTTGCACCTTGAATGCAGCCTGCAGCACAGCGTGCTGATAAAAACAAACATGGTGGTGTGAAATTTCGTTAAAGTTTCAGAAGAAGATAGTTTGGTGGTTATTTGTGACGAATGCTCAAAAGCGAATTCTACGAGGAGGGAAGCACAAGCTTTAATACGTAAAACTCGATCGGCCACCTACAACATAGCAATCGCTTCCATGGAGTTTTGAAATCGCACTAACGTGAGCTAACGGAAGCTAATGCTAATGTGCGCAAGCCAGCAGCAGTCTCCCCTCCCCTCATCTCTCTCATCTAAAGTTTCCATGGGATTAAAAAATAAAAAACAAAAACTACTGAACCTCATTTACTTTAATTAAAGGTATTAATTTAAATGAAACCACAAGTCAAAATCCTTTAAATGTTTTCAGTTTTTAATTTTGATGGATGTATTTCCATCAGTTCAAGGAGCCTTTATTTTTTATATCAGTCAGTAATGAACCTTATTTAAGTTGAATGTGAGATATCAAATAGGTTTGTTTGATAGCTTTACGAAAATGTTTGAGAGGCTTGACAATAGTTTTTCATTGGAAAAAATAAATATCTGTTCATTTAAAGAGTCAAAACTGTTTTTGATTTTGTTCATAGTATTGATGTAATGATCTTAGGTATGTGTGTTATTGGTTATCGTTATCAGTCTTAAGGAGCTGAAAGTTATTGGTTTTTAAAAAAAACAGTTATCGTGCATCCCTACTTAAAAGGAGTCGGTTTTATTCTGCTTGGGGAAAATCAACTCGCGGAGACTTTGAATAGTAGCTGGACTGCATTTACCTCTGACTGTAGTTGGATGGTCAAGGTTTTTTTTTTTTGGTTTAAAAAGATGTCAACAATTGGTTAAAAAGAACAGCCTTTCCCTTTGTGAGCCTTTACAGTGTAAAGTGATGCAGTTTGATGGGTTTCGTGCATGTTTCTGAGCAGATTGTGAAACCTCATGTCAGAGCTGTGTGATATGACCTGAAATCAATATCCGCGATTAATTGAACAAGTTGCCTCCAATTACGATTTAACGAGGGACTATTCCTGTATCATTTTATTGTTTGCCCTCTGATGAGCTTTTTGCTGCAAATCAACTACAGTGATCCCTTATTTTTCGCGGTTAATGGGGACCCCCCTCCCCCAGTTCAAAATCCACAAACTGGAGCCAGAGGCCCCCGAGCCTAAATAATGTGTTTAAAATATGTTTAAACACCGCAAAAAAGTAGCGAGACACTGCAGCAAAACAAATCAAAGGCTCAACTGTGGTCTTTCTGTGACCTTCACAGCCTCTGGTCTCTGAACCGTAGTAAAGAAACTGCTCTTTCATCTAACCTCGTTTTCAATCTGCCATCCCACGACACACACACTACATTACCCATAAGGCCACACCATTACCCATAAGGCTGGCTCACAACATTTCTTTGCTGCGAGAGAACACACACAACATCCTGTGATGTTTCCGCAATTTTTTTTTTTTGAATTTTTTTTTATATATATTAAATATTTCTGAAAAAATACGCAAAAAACTAAAACCGCGGAACTTAAAGCTCAAATTGGCGAGGGATCACTGTATTTAAAGCTGGGATTGTTTTTTCCTCCCCCTAATTATCTGGATTTCAAAATAAGTGAAAGATGAACTATATATGGTCAATAAATATTTCAAAGAGAAATAACTGATGTGAGAGATTTAATAGATTATTGGTCTGAATAGAGCTGAGCGATTTTATCGATTCTGCGATATATATATATATATCGATATTTTATTTCCCCAGAGAGTATTGATTTTTCAGCTGCGGGTATCAATATTCTAAGCTTCTTTCAAAACCACCGTGTTCCACCTTTAAAAGCTTGCAAGCAACAATTTAAACTGTTTAGATAAATGAAATTATTTTTCTCAAATCTTTTATTCATTTTGTCCAGCATTTGCAAGCTGCCTGTCAGTCATATAATGTGTTATTGATGCTTTCAGTTTAATAAATTTAAAGAAAGTCATTGGGACACTCACAAGATGTCGCCAAAATCACTTTGTCCCGTTAAAATATTTCAGAAAATGATGTAAATGTATTGTAAGATGAATATCGATATATATCGTATCGTCTATTGTATCGTAAGATTAGTGTATCGTTAGTTCTTAATGTGTTAAGTTTTCTATTAATTTCCCAGCCCTACCTCTGGTGTTGATTTTCACGAACAAAATAAAACTAAAAATAAAAACCTACAAGCTAGTTGGCTGCATGACACTGGCTGCGGTTACATGATGTTTCTTAATTCGGAATTAAAATTAGGAATTAAATAATTCCGAATTAAACTATTTTCCTTCGAGTTTACATGGAAAAAGTAATTCCGAATTAAGGTTTACATGGAAAACACGTTAGTTCGGCTTTATCCAACTCCGCTTTAGGTCTGGGGGTTGGGAAGGGTTCTGATTGGATATGGGGGGTGGACGTCTTTACATCTACCGGAAGAAAACAAACTTAGCTAACTGGTTAGCAACAACATTTCACTTATTTTTGACCTGGGTGGCGTCTCTATCTGCGAAACCTCCTTCATTTAACCTGGCCGCTTTGAAAAGCTCACAATTTTTATGTTTCCTGCCATCTGTTCTTTTAATTATTTCCAGTTCCTCCAAGCTATTTATTAAATAAATCGTCTCTGCTCTTGAACACCGTTTACTGCGTGCTGGCGGAATATAAGCGTCATCGCGACAGACGGGCAAGAGAACGAGCATGGGCAGAAAGACGGGAATTAATTTAAACAGGAATGAGTGTATACATGACCGCGGAATTACTTAATGTGGAATTAAAATGGGAATAAACCAGCCACTTACTTCGGAATTAAGTTAATTCGGAATTGACATTTTCATATGGAATTAAGTGTTTACATGGTAACTTTTATTCGGCTTTTACTTTAATTCTGAATTAAAGAGGAATTAAACTTCCCATGTAAACGCACCCATTGAAACATTAAAGACGACTGTGTGCTTTTAGCTCAGTTGGGTACAAAGCTGTCATGTAACTTTTGAGCTTGTTTTGTCCAATGTTTTTTAATTTTCTTTTAATTATTTTTCAAACTGAATTAAAGTAATCTGGGCCACGGTTTGAAGTTTTATTAGCAGAACAACTTTCAGTCAACATTACTGGGTTACAAAGTTCAGACGCAGAGTTGACGGCGCATGCAAACACGGCCACTAACTTCAGCATGACACTGTCGTTCCCGCGCCACGTATCTGTCATTTATTGATTTGGTTTGGAGAGACGCTGCCTGACTGGCTGAAGGGATGCTGTCCAGTATTTTTGTGTTTTTTAAGCGTATGAATACGTCCTCTGGAAATGCTCATTTGGCTTGAACTGACCATCGAAATGTGTCGTGCAAAAGTTGCATGAGCTTCAAGGAGTCCTGAATTAAAAATGCCCACTGAATTCTGCGTGAGTCTAAAAATAACAGTTGCAGAAGAAATTAACTTTTCGTTTTTCCTCCTTTCTCTTTTTGCAGATACACCAAAATGGCAAAAGAATGGACACAAAAGTATGCAATGTGATGGCATTCTTTGGAAAGCTGGAAGATGTTGTCGCTGGTTTAAACTTAAAATCATGGGATTCTGTTTCTTTTTCACTATTGTTTGGTTAATCTGAGCATTTTACCCCATTTTTTTCTTCTTTTTTTTTTGTTTTTCCCACCTTTGCGCTCATAAGAAGATAGTGTTTTCTCTTTACATGCCAGTTTCTTGTAACGTTTTGGTTTTTTTTTTTCTTTTTCTTTTTCTTTGAACGCCATAAAAAAAAAACAGGGGTTCTCAGCACTCAGCTTAAGCATGCTCCAATAAGGTTTTCAACCCAAAATTGGTGAGCTTAAAAATCGTACTCTGCACACACTTTGAATCTGATGCCACTGGTGTCCTGACGTTGACCAGCGAAGATCAACACCAAAGACGGTCCTGCTGCTGGACAGCCCGGGGGGGTTCAAAGCGTACTCGTAGCAAAGCCCGTCTTTGGCCAGATCCTAAATTTTGACGTTTCAAATTGGTGTAATTCTGCTGGATTTTGTTTGAAATCTGAATTGGGAGGATTAAAAAAAAAAAAAAAAGTTCTCTGGAAGTTTGTGGAAACTGGTTGGTGGCTACTGTATCTCTGCTGGACTGGTTACATCAGTTTGTTCTTCTGCTCAATAGTATAGGAATCTTATCTGAGGAAAGAAGTGTATCTTATTCCACTATCAAAGTATGTGTACAGAGAATCACAGCAGTATATATCAATGTTAAGGAAACAAAATATAAGAACTTCAATGTTGTATTTTATGCATGTTAATAAAGGTAGACTATATCTGTTTCTGCAAATTAAGTGGATTGTAAGATTGAACAGTTGGGAAAAAAAAATTGGTTCCCCTCAAAGGCTCTTTTCTTTCTTTATTTAGAAGCCAGTAGATGAGCAGTTAGTTTTATGCCCACTTAAACACTGTCTTCTTGTAGCCCTAAAATATTGATGCAGAGCTAATGGTTGATTATCAATCTGTGGCTCTGTTTCTTTTTAGTTTTCCCTTCAATAAAGTTACTTAAACCATATATGAGTGTTTGTCTTTTTTCTTTACTTCTTCCTTGAGAGGGGAAAGCTGATAGATGTTCATAAAACCCCAAACAGTGGAGCAGTTTGGTTTGGTTTAAAGTCTTCAATAGTTGAACATGGAGACTTGAGTCACATGAAGTAAAAAAATATAAGTATAAAAAATACACTACTTATGAAGACTTGAGTTGTTAAGATTAACAGTTTTATTTATATTATACGTATACATAATTATTTAACGCAACTTGTGATTTATATCTTGATCTAAGGTTTAAAAAAAAATTACAAATTCAGTTTGTTCCGGAATCTTCGCGCCAACACTTCCTCTCCTGTAGTCAGCTGACATCACGGGTAGGTCACGTGACAAGGAAGCGCCTCGACAACAAGGAACATTTCGGAGATTCGCTTCGTATATTTCCGTACTGGCGATGGTTCCGACAGACTGCGGAGCATGTCGCCGTGTGTGAGCGCTCTCGGCTGCCTGCTGCTGTGTGTCGGTTTGGTCCCGGGACTCTGTTCGGGGACGGAGCTGAGTCTGGACGGTAAATGGAGGCTGCTGAACTCCAACGGGTCGCTGTCGC
The DNA here is from genome assembly GCA_018398805.1 of Hirundichthys speculiger. Taxonomy (NCBI): domain Eukaryota; kingdom Metazoa; phylum Chordata; class Actinopteri; order Beloniformes; family Exocoetidae; genus Hirundichthys; species Hirundichthys speculiger. Next base: position 677,934 of record JAGFBZ010000083.1, on the reverse strand, counting down.
TGCCGGCGCGTGTTCCCGGCTGTGTTCACTCAGCTCTGCTGCAGCAGGGTTTCATCCAGGTGAGACTCCCAGTTCATGACGCTTTCTTTTATTAACGCGGTTTTACTGACAGAAACCCCTCCAAATCTGTAGACAGCAGCCCTTTTTTTTCTTTCCTAACTGACTTTAAATCAGACTAAACTTCTCCTGTTTTAGGTTAGTTAGGATTACCAAAAATAGTTTGGTTTGCTAAATGCCAGAATAATAAGGATTTTTTTTTTTTTTTTAAATAATTGCTTTGTTTACAGTCGGAGGCTTACATATATTAAGGTAAATATTAGGGCTGGGCAACTATTAAAATTTTTAATTGCGATTAATCGCATTATTTCCCTGATTAATCACGATTAATCGCATCGTATACGCAAAATCAAATAATGAATTCAAAAGTAGTGTAAAGATCACTTTTATTGAAATGTTCTGCTGCCATATGAACTAAAGTGCCATAACATTTGTTGTTCAAACACTTTTAACATCAGCACTTGTCAATAACACATATTTAGTGTAAATCTAATCTTAAAAAATGTAAAATAAAATAAAGCTTATTGCCACTGCCAGGGCATTAATGTCATCCTGTTTTTATAAAAAATAAAAAAAAAGACTACAAACAAAATCCAACAAAATGATTGTGTCTCAGCACAATCAGAACATTAAAACAGGTCATTTCTGAGGTAACAGCAGAAACTTTTAACGGGGAGTTTAACTCGTCAGTTGTTACAAATAACCTTGTTTCTGTTGAATCCTCCGTCTGGGAGAACTTTAAAATGAAAATGTCCACGTTAAAGTTCAGTAACTTTATCAATCCGTGTATCATTCATTCTTTCCATTTTCAATTGTCAATCAAAAAAGCCAGGAAGAAGACATTATTCCAGGAGAGACAGAAAAATGCCAAATTACTAATTAATTATTAATGATCACAGGGACAAAGACGTTAATTTCTGGAGACATGTCCTGGTCTGATGGAACTAAAACTGAACTGTTTGGATATAATGACCATTGTTACATCTGGAGGAGAAAGACCTGAGGACTTCATCCAACTGTGAAGCATGGGGGTGGCAGCATCATGATGTGGGGGTGTTTTTCTGTAGGAGGAACTGGTGGACTTCACAGAATAGATGACATCATGAGGAAAGAACATTGTGTAGAAATACTGAAGCAACATCTCCAGACATCAGCTAGGAAGATAAAACTTTGACACAAATGGGTCTTCAGATGGACGATGACCCTAAACACACCACCAGATTATTTACTAAGTGATTTAAGGACAACAAAGTCAATGTTCTGGAGTAGAACAAGGAGACCTACAGACCTGACTCAGTTCCTCCAGCTCTGTCAGGAGAAATGGACCAGAATTACAGCAAACTACTGTGAGAAGCTTCTGGAAGGAAACCAAAACCGTTTGACCCAAGTCAGACAGTTTAAAGGCAACGATACCAAATACTGAAGCGATGGATGTAAACTAGAGATGCGCGGATGACGTATATTTTAACCCGCAACCGCTTCTTAAAATCTCTATCCGCCCGCTATCCATTTGCAGGAACGTTTTTTCACCAATTTTCAAAACCGAACCGATCCGCCATCCGCCGATTAGTTTTTAAGTTGAATAAAGTTTCCTCGGCTATTTGAGGGCCATCTTGCCAGTAAGCTTTGGAGGGAGAATAAATATCTAATTTACAGCAATTCCAAAACTATCTCCATCCATTGCACAACGTGAAAGTGTAGCCTATTTGTTAAAGCAAACGTTTAAACCTTAAAAAAAATATGCACCTCTTTTTCGATCATTTGTTTAGTATCACAACCTACTGTTGAGGTGTTTAGTCAGATGACAATGGTTGGTTTCATTCATGTATTTATTGACTCCAAGTGAGCGCGCGCTTGGCAACTTTTCCGACACGCGTTGAGCTGAGAGAGCAAGGAGATGTATCGATTAGACAAAATGCAGCGCATAGGCCTGCTTTAAGTATTAGCTTAATAGAAAAAACAGACTTAATTCGTTACTGCTCTTAAGTCCAAATAAAGCTATCAATTGCGCTAACAGTTTGGTGTTAGTGAAGTCGCATGCGCATGAAGTCGCACGCGCAACTCCACGGTTACAAAATAACTTATTTCCCATGGGAAATAAGTTATTTTGTTGCTGATCATTAGTGATCATTAGTGATCATTAGGCCTATAAGGAAGACACACCGTGTCCTTAAGAGGCAGACAAATGGGAGTTAGAGAGAGAAATGTATAATCTAACACGTCGGGTGAGTGACAGATAACCTGCCACTTTTGACACGCTCTCAAAACGCAATTCCTTAATGCCAAAGTTTACGCGATGTCGCATCCATACATATGACAGTCGTGAGCCCCGAAATATGCTTTTCCAATGTGAAATGAAATAAAACGTAGCACAAGTCTACTTGAGAATAATCGTTTGTTTATTTATTTATTTCTTTATTACTGGGGTTGTAGTAGGAAGACATAAAAACTCTGACCCCTAAACTTTACTGATGTGGGCCTATCAGGTGCCACATCTATCAACCAAAATGCGACACTGTAAATAAACAGGCCAAAGAAAATAAAAAATGTCCCACGGGTTTGCAGTTGGCAGTTGCACTTGTGCTTTGGGATAGGGCTAATAAAAAACGAAAAAAAAAAACAATTAACCTCCGATATACTGCATATAGGTTATGCCTCGTACTCAACAACTTCTTAACTTCGGAGTAATTAAGGCAGTGTGTACCGATTTAGAAATTAAAAAACAATAAATAAAGAAAATAAACGGCCAATCACCAGCCTTCAGTCATGCTTGGAAATATAGCTCTATGCCTACCGCTTTCAATAACTTAACTTTCAATAACTTCAACAACATACAGCAGGCTATAGAAAAAGAGCAAAACACAAAAAATGCATCTAAATGTTCTTCTTCGCACTGTGCAGGAATAAAATGGCATCTACTGTATCTGGGTTCAGGCGAGACCGCCTTGCCTCAATAATGCGCCCTGCTGCGCTGAAGGAGCGCTCGCTCGCAGCACTCGTTGCTGGGATACATAGAATTCGCTTGGCAAGATGCTGCAGTTGTGGAAATGATCGGCTTTGATTGTCCCAGAAGGAGAGTAGATTTTCCTCTGCTGCTGATCCATCGACATGGAAGTTTGTAGAGGCATACTCTTCTACTTCATCTAATCCACCGGCGCTCATATCTTCCTCCCACTCCGAGAAGTCAATCCTTGGCATTTTCGGATGAGCACCACCAGCAGCTGTACAACATACAGATAAAATGTAATAAATACTGTATAATGTAAAATAAATAAGCTGAATAGAATCACACAATAACACAGCCCTAGGCTATTTCAATTCTCCACACACCTTTTTCTGCGTTGCGTTCTTCTCCCCCGTGCCTGATACGCCCGCCTCTCTCAGGTAGAAGTTCCCGAACTTGCTTGATGACTTCTTTTCTGTCCTCTTCGGTCAGCATTTTCAGAGACTTAAATTTCGGATGGAGGAAAGTGGCGATTTTGTGGGTGGCTGTGAGGCGCATCTTCTCATCAAGAAGGGCAGACGCACGGGAGCGGAGGCTTCTCATGTAGGGCACGTCTCCAAAACTTGGGCTCACAGTGTTTCTTAAGTTTGGAAAACCAAAGCAAACACACCATGTGAATAGTTGGGTAATGTTCCCCCTCAAGCTCACCAATCCAATTGCTACCTTGAAAATGGTGGAGAAAGTCGATCAAGTGAGAAAGTTGATCTAGGTGTATGCCATCTAAGCGATGCTCTTGGCCCTTGCTCTCCAGCAGATCACGTATGTCCTGGTATTGGGAGCGTATGGATTCCAACATGGCTATTTTGCTGTTCCACCGAACATCACATTCTTGGTGCACAGTGTGCTTAAGGCTGGCCACCGCACCGGTTCTCTTCAAGTAAGCAACAAGCTCCTTGCAGTAGTCGAGTGTGTCCAATACATCTTGAATGCCATCGACATCTGCGTCCTTCGTACTGAAAGTGTGTTTCAGCACCGTGTTGATGATATGGGCGGAGCATGGAATCCAATGGTAGCTTCGGAGTGCAGCCTTTATATTTGAGCCCTGATCGCTGACAAAAACTATTTTGTCTGTCGGGATTCCATAAGAAGTTAGCACACTCGTAATCTGCTCATGGAGGTTTTCACTGGTTTTCAGGGTAGGGTCGAATTCCACCGTGGCCAAGGTACGACTGACAAGCTGCCATTCACAGATGAAGTGGCACGTGAGGACGGTGTATGCCCTCTTCCTAAAGTCATCCGTCCACATATCGGTGGTTATGGCAATGCCACCGTTGCTACTGAGAGCTCTCTTGATGTCGTCCGAAAGCTTCTGTTTATCAATGGATGCCTGCTGCTTAGCCCGATCACAGACAGTTTGCCTATGTGGCAGGATAGCAGCGGCATCAACGGAACCGTACTTGGCACCTATATCAATTAACGTTTGCGCCACTTGATGGAACCCTTCACCTGATACTGTGTCGAATGGGCGCATATCACGACAGCACAGGTCCACACATGCATCTGTTAGCTTAGATGTTACATCTTGTGGCACTTTCTTGTGGTCACGACGGACGAAACTGGCTAAGGTGCTTGTCTGCGGTTTAGCACAGCGGTGATGAACCATGTTCGATGTGCCCGTCTTGTGACTTTCAAATGCATAAACGGCTTCACACGTTTTGCAGATAACAAAACCTGCACTGGTGTTATCTAAATTCCTCACCTCCAAAAACCGTTCCCAGACAGTACTTCTCCCCCCTACTTTCGCCTTCGTTTTTAGTTCGCCGGTTTTCAATTTCTCACGCACCGACTTCGCTGCCATCTTTGTCTTGTCGAAAGTAGTGAATGACCAACAGATTACAAAGTTTTTGTATTTTATTCGTTTAGTTTTTTAAAACTTTTTAATAATATGTATATATTTTTTCTTATTATTATTTGAGTGCTTCAACCGCAACCCGCCCGAATTTAATTAAAGTATTATTTTTTGACGAATCATCCGCCCGATATGCGGATTATCCGCTCCGCCCGCGGGTGGGCGGTTCATCCGCGCATCTCTAATGTAAACATTTAACTTTGGAGAAAATGAGCCTTTTCACAGCCTCATGATTTTAAACTGAGCACTGATAACAGTCCAGATTGTCCCTCTGCCCTTTAGTCAGGACGATGACGAGTCTTGTGCTTTGCCTCAGTCCATTTTAAACGAGCTTCGATCCACAGAAGATGTTGGCGTATCTGGATCAGGGTCAGATATCGTCTCTACGTTGTGTGACAGAGCTTTACCCTGCATCTGTGGACGGTCCGGCCAGCTGTGCTCCTGAACCCGTGCAGTGTGATGCCTCTGAGGATCACAGTCACCTGACAGGGAGTTTTGCAGATAGATTTCTCCAGATTCTCCAAATCCTTCGGCTGATATTATTATTATTATTATTATTATTATTATTATTATTATTACCTTTATTTAAACTCGGAAATACATTGAGGTAGAGACCTCATTTACAATGCAGCCGAGTGAAACAACAAAAATAAAAATAAGGGCACTTAGACACAAAAAAAAAGCCAAAGACAAACTTACATAAAAGTGACAACTAACAATTTAAAAAACACAATAAAATTACAATTAAAATGTGAAAAAAAAAACATGAATAATGGATAAATTAATTAAAATGTAGAACACAATAATCAGGTAAAACAGGAACAGCTAGAAGTAAAATGTGATACAGTTAAAGATTTAAATTGCCCTGTGGGTAAAAATGATGAAAGCTTTAAATAGTTCTGCATGTTATTCCAAGTTGCAGGTGCACAATATGAAAAACTGGATTTTCCAAGTTCACTAAAAACAGCTGGCACCTGCAGCGTAACCCAATCACTAGACCGAGTTTGATAAGAGCCCTCATTAAAAGAAAGCATGGAACTGATGTAAGGAGGGAAAAGACCATTAAGAGCTTTATAAATAAATAAAACCCAGCGTCTTTCACGTCTTACAGAAAGAGAGGGCCACCCAACATTAGAATACAAGTCACAATGATGAGTGTCATAGCTGTCTCCAGTGATGAATCTTAATGCAGAGTGGTAAACAGAGTCCAGGGGTTTAAGAGTCGCAGCAGAGGTGTGCATGTACAAAATAGTCCGACACTGATAAAAAAGTTGCCTCAACAAGCATCTTCCTGCAATGTGGCGGAAATGAGAGCCTGTTTCTATAAAATAAACCAATTTTATTTCGTAAAGACGTCACCAGCTTAGAAACATGATGTTTAAAGGAACTTTTAAGAATTTTATAAGAAACCTTGAAGCTGCTTCACACCAAAATTGCACTTGTTTTAACTGAAAACCTTTAATTTTATTATTTTTACCATTTTATTGTATTTAATGCTCAAGTGGATTTGTATGTTTGTGTTTATTTGTCATTGTAACTGTTTTTGGCTGCTGTCTTGGCCAGGCTTCTCTTGGAAAAGAGGTCATTGTACCTCAATGGGACCGACCTGGTTAAATAAAGGCTTAATAAAAAAAAAAAAAAAAAAAAAAAAAAGGTTAGTTTATCATCTAACCAGGTACCAAGGTACATAATTGGTAGAAATGATGAGGTCATCATGTATACCATTTTTTTTATCTGGTTAACAACATGAATTTAGTTTTGCCTGCAGTGAGAACCAGTTTATGATTATTGAGTGCAACTTGGAAATCAGAAAAGCAGTGTTGGAGGGAATTTATGGCTCAGTGTGCATCATTGGCAATACAAAACAAAACGGTGTCATCTGCATAAAGATGAATATTACACCCAGTGACAGCTGAGTTAATATCATTGATGTAAATCGAGAACAGAATGGGCCCTAAAATTGAGCCTTGTGGCACACCTTTTGGTAATTGGACATATTCAGATTTAACATTACCAATCGCAACACACTGCTGCCTGTCGCTAAGGTAACTCTAAAACCATTTAAAAGCTAAATCATCAACTCCAAGACTATGAAGTCTTTTTAAGAGACTTAAAATATATCATGTCCTGTAGACGATGAGCTCTTCAAACTGCCTCACAACTTGTTGATCCAGTTGTTCACAGACGATTCCGCCCATCTTTTTATGTCCCGTTGTGAATTAAAACACGAGATTTGCGAGTCGTTGCATCTTTTACAGCATCGTGACTTTTGTGGAATTGGGGTTATGTTTTGTTTACAGTGAAGACGTGCTCAAAAACTACAGATAAATTGAAACGAAACCTTCTGACTGCATTTCCAGGACCCGTATTTCAGGTTTAACGACGTGTCCTATCGGTGGATCGCGCTTGACAACTGGACGTACACCACCTGGTTTACTGCTCCTGCCCAGCTGAGGTCGGTGTCCTGACGTTGACTGTTTCCTTCCTGTTTTTAAGACTTTACAGTTCCTCGTACCTGCCTCACCTGCGTGTTCTCTGCAGGGTCAAACAGGAGGTTCTCCTCGTCTTCGATGGCGTGGACACCATCGCGTCCGTCACTCTAAACGGAGTCGCAGTCGGAGAGACGGACAACATGTTTCGCAGATATGTGCGTGAAGTGGAAAACGAGTGAGTGCGTCGCCCGTGAGCTCGTCCTGAACGTCCTCTCTTGTCTCTGGCGTGCAGGACTTCCCAGTCAGGGAGCTGGTGGGGGACGGCGATAACGTGCTGGAGGTCCGTTTCCTGTCCCCGGTCCTCTACGCCTCTGAGCGGAGCAGAGCTCACTCGTCCTACAGAGTCCCTCCTGAGTGTCCTCCAGACGTCCAGAAGGGCGAATGTCATGTCAATTTCATTAGAAAAGTAAGAACTGTCGTCTGGAAAAGTGTTGATGTCGTCTTCACATCTCTGGTCTGGTACTGACTGTACTTCCTGTCCCGGTCCAGGAGCAGAGCTCGTTCAGTTGGGACTGGGGGCCTTCGTTCCCCACCATGGGCCTCTGGAAAGGAGTTCGACTGGAGGCGTTTGACGTCCTGCAGCTTTTCCAGCTCTCCTCTCTTCCTCTGTACGGTACGACCCCTGCTGTCTCCATCTTTAAAAGTGGGGATGCACCATAACTGTTTTTTAAAACCGATAACCGATAACTTTCAGCTTCTAAAGGCCAATACTGATAACTGATAACACACACATATATCTAAGATCATTACATCAATACTATGAACAAAATAAAAAATTGTTTTGACTCTTTAAATTAACAGATATTTATTTTTTCCAATGAAAAACTATTGGCAAGCCTCTCAAACATTTTCGTAAAGCTTTAAAACAAACCTATTTTGATATCTCACATTAACTTAAATAAGGTTCATTACTGACTGATATAAAGAATAAAGGCTCCTTGAACTGATGGAAATACATGCATCAGAATTACTAACTGAAAAAGATTAACATTTAAAGGATTTTGGCTTGTGGTTCCATTTGAATTAATACCTTTTAATTAAAGTAAATGAGGTTCAGTAGTTTTTTATTTTTTAATCTCATGGAAGCTTTAGATGAGAGAGATGAGGGAGAGGAGAGGGGAGACTACTGCTGGCTTGCGCACGTTAGCATTAGCTTTCGTTAGCTCACATTAGCGCAATTTCAAATGGAAGCGATTGTTATGTTGTAGGTGGCTGATTTGACGTATTAAAGCTTGTGCTTCCCTCCTCATAGAATTCGCTTTTGAGGATTCGTCACAAATAACCACCAAACTATCTTCTTCTGAAACTTTAACGAAGTTCCACGCCGCCATGTTTGTTGTGATCAGTACGCTGTGCTGCAGGCTGCATTCAAGGTGTAACGTAAATTCCCACGTTCCCTCGTTTGCTAGTCGTTCTTTCAGCCTTTTTATATTTTTTTCTTTTTTTATGTGTAACATGAGGGGAAATACTGCGAATATCAAATCAAGTCAGCAACTACCAAAATTATGACTGAGTTAACGATTTATTTTCTGTTTTCCTACCCATAATATCTTCCTATCACCGGTCATTCAAGGCTCAGAGAGAGCGAGGCACTGCTGTGTTGACAAAAATATCAGGGCTATTCGTCGTGATATCAGACTTATCGGGATGACGTCATAATTTCCTGTTATCGGCCTGATAGTTACTGTGCACCCCATCCCTAATTAAAAGTTACGCACACGTTGCGCGGCATCTGTGTACGGCATCTGTGGGAGGCGGGGTCTCACAGAGGCCCCGCCTCCCACAGATGCCGTCAGGTCCCGTCACGTTGCTTCCTGTGGAAGTCCAGCGACTTGCAGGTGTTTTTATTCCAGTTAAATCCAGAGGCTGATCCATGTCATTCGGTGCGACCTGTTTCCAGATCACAGCCTCTCTCAGTGGCGGCTGCAGGTTGAGCTCCTCGTTCACGCCGTCCGGCCCACCAACGCCCGCGTCAACCTCGCCGTGCCTCAGCTGAACTCGGAGCAAACCTTCCAGATAGAGGTCCTACAGGGAAAGACCACGACGAACCTCACGCTGCACATCAACACGGTGTTTGAAGCGACTGCATTCTTAAATTTAAAGTCCATCCTGATATCAGTGATAATCATTATTTTTACAATAAATGCTTTTGTATCCAGAGCAGCCAGGTGAAGCTCTGGTGGCCCAGAGGACACGGCGACCAGCCCTTTTACCATCTGTCTCTTGAAGGGTTTGTGGATGGATTTTTAACCCTGAACACACAATCTAAGGTCAGACTTTGCTGCCTTTTCCTATATTTTATTGGACGTTTTGTTTCTAAAATGTTTTCAAATCTATAGACCACATATCAAGACAGAAAGACATTTATACAATTTATGACTTTGTCAAGGATTCAGCTGAACAATAAACAACTGAGTGAAATCACATGTTGGGACTAAAAATAACCTGTTTTGCATGCTTTTCCAGTAACATTAATATTTTTTTTTGGTAAATTTGTACAAAAATCTGAAAGCTGTCGATCTCACAAAAAAATAAATAAATAAAGCTCTTTAAAAATGAATAAATAAATTTCCCGAAGCAACTTGTGTCTTAAAGCCAGTCTATAGAGCAATACCACCTCTGGCCACAGGGGGGCATTTAGATCTGCTGAGTCAACAGAAGAGGTGATACCCTGCTGATGAGCGGGGACTAGAGGTCTTCACGGGTCCACTTTCATGGACCTGAACCCGAATGAACCTGTGAAAATTCAACCCAAAACTGACCCGACCCGAACTATTATCATAAGTTCAGGCGTCCAAACCCGAATGGACTCCGCAATATTTGGACCGGAACCGACCCGACCTGAGTCTTTAGTTTCCGACCACGAACCGAACTGAGTTACTCGAATAGAACCGAAACAATCCAGCCCATAGTTGCTCATGTTTAAAGTTGTCTAGCGTTGAATAAAACTTGATTTTCTTACCTAAAGTTGTCTTCCTCTACCCGGTTCAGTTGCTACATAGGCTACGTGATGTAAACAACAATAAATCCACGTTGTTATTTTCTTTGTGGATACAGATGCTATTGGTAGCAACTGCTAACACTAACAGCCTACACCGGTCAGGACGTGTCGTGAATATGTTCTATCATCCAGTGTTGTCATGTTGGTGATCCGTTGTGCTTTACAGCTGCCGGGCAACAAACCGCTAATAACACGCTACGAGAACATGATTGTTTCATGACAAACACGACACGTTAATTAATAATCATTTAACTGCCCCGAGTCCTGACATTGGCTGCCACCGCCAATATCTTTACCTCTCTAGAGTAAACACGGACCCAGCCTGTCAGAGAGCACCGACCGGACCCGAGACTAACTGTACCGATTCTGACCCGAACCCGGAGTCACATCTTTAGAATGGACCCGAGACCCAAGTCGGGTCGGAACCTCGGGTTTTCGGGTTGTCGGGTTGTTCATAAGACCTCTAGCGGGGACGGATGATACGCTCCTCCTGCTGGTCAGAAGTGGTACTGCTGCATCGAGTGGATTTTAACGAAAGCATCCGTTGCAGGTGTTTTTTCGTACCGTTGAACTCGTCCAGGAGCCGGTCGTCGGATCTCCCGGCTTGAGCTTTTATTTCCGCATCAACGGGAGGCCAGTTTTCCTCAAGGGCTCCAACTGGATCCCAGCACACTCCTTCCAGGATCAAGTCACCCCTGCTGTGTGAGTTTAGCTGCCCCTTTGAAAACCTCCCTGCTGCTTTGCTGAAATGATTTTTTATTTTCTGATTTGAAGTCTGTATATATGAACTGTACATGAGCCTTTATACTGAAGCTCCTGTTTGGCTCCGTCTCGCTGCGTTGCAGCTTCAGGAACTTGTTGCAGTCGGCGGTGGACGCCAACATGAACGCCCTCAGAGTCTGGGGAGGAGGAGTGTATGAGCAGGATCTGTTCTACGACATCTGTGATGACCTGGGGATAATGGTAACTCCTGGAACCCTATTCTGATTTTCCCATGTTAACATTAATCATGAAAAAAAAAGAAACTGCAGTGTCTTTTAAAGCCTCACTTGTCAGCAGACTGGTAGGATCGTTATTTTATCGATATTTATTTACCAGAGACTAAGCCATGAGTTCATCAAACTAAGATCTGATATTTTCCATCACACCCAGAGGTATTATGCTCTCGTTGATGATGCCCCTTTAAATCAAACATTTAACAGTTGGTTCCTCACTTATTCCCATTTGCAGTTTATACCTGATCTTAAGCTTCTTTTGAACCACATAGATGCATCTACATAAGCTGTCCTGATATCTGGATGATTTATCTTCCCTCTTACTTTACTCCTTTTGGACCTTTTAATTCACCTCAGTTGGTTAAAACTAGGGGTGCACGATAATTATCGATAACAGGAAATTATGACGTCATCTCAATAAGTCCGATATCATGACGAATAGCCCTGATAACATATATATTTTTGTCAACACGGCAGTGCGTCGCTCCCTCTGAGCCTTGAATGACCGGCAGTGAATGTTATGTTTAAGTTACGTCGCCATAATCAGAAAAATGATTACTCAATAAGGAAAATCAAGAATACCCCCTCATGCCAGAAAACAACTTGTTAATTCGGTCATAATTTTAGTAGTTGCTGACTTGAATTGACATTCGCAGTATTTCCCCACATGTTACACATAAAAAATAGAAAAAATAGAAAAGGCTGAAAGAACGACTAGAAAATGGGGGAATGGAGGAATTTACATTACACCTTGAATGCAGCATTGCGCTGCATTCAACAACAGTGTGCTGAAGTGCGCAACAGTGCGCTGAAGAAAAAAAAAACCAACAACAACATGGCGTCGATCGTATGGAACTTCGTTAAAGTTTCAGAAGAAGATAGTTCGCTGGTTATTTGTGACAAATGCTCCAAGCGAAGGAGGGAAAAATAACACAAGCTTTCATACGTCAAACCCGACCAGCCACCTGAAACATAACCGTCGCTTCCATGGAGTTTTGAAATCCTGCTAGCGTGAGCTAACGCTAACGTTAGCAAGCCAGCACCAAGTCTCTCTCTGCTTCTCGCCATCCATGAGATTAAAAAAAAACAACTCAAAAACTACCGAACCTCATTTACTTTAATTAAAGACATTCATTTGAATGGAACCTCAAGCCAGAATCCTTTAAAATGTATTTTTTTGATACTATGGAGCGAACTTTTTCAGTTTATTTTCACAGACAAGTCTAACTTGTGTCAGTACATTATGCACTGTGCATTATTTTTTATTGTCATTTAGGAATGCATTTTTTTTTTGTTTGTAATTCTGATGCATGTATTTCCATCAGTTCAAGGAGCCTTTTTTTTTTATATCAGTAAGTAATGCACCTTATTTAAGTTGATGTGAGATATCAACTCGGGGAACTCGGCATCATTTGGATTTTTATTTTTTTTTTAAGCAAGCATGTTGTCAAAAGTGTAAATGTGTGTTCGTGTGCGGTTGACTCACCTCTGAATCTGATTCCTCGTCGTTTTGTTTTGGACTGATTTTCCTGCATGTGTTTGTTCTACCTAACGTTGCCTCGACGTGACGTTTGGTCAGATCTGACAAAAAAAATGTAAAAAAAATCAGTGTAGGACAGAAGACTGTGTTCATGTGACAGCGGTACGAAGCAGGAGCATATTGTCCAACAGATGGCTGCTCACAGCGTTAAACCCCGTCTGTAGGTCTGGCAGGACTTCATGTTCGCCTGTGCCACGTACCCTGCTGAGGACGGCTTCATACAGACAGTCAGAGAAGAGGTCACCCAACAGGTGAGCACAGGCGTGATCTCTGCACCCGTCGATCTGGGATGAACGCTTTCACTCAGTCTGCTCTTTTACCTGTCAGGTTCAGCGCCTGAAGTCCCACCCCTCCATCATAATCTGGAGTGGAAACAATGAAAATGAAGCCGCTCTCGCCACTGACTGGTTCAATATCCCAGAATCCCAGAGGCCCACGTACGTAAAGGACTACGTGACGCTGTACGTGGACAACATCAGGGAGATTGTGCAAGAGGTTAGAGTCCCATGATGTTTAAAAGGTTCCTGATCAGTCAAAAGGCGGTCTTTTATTCTATAAATGTATTTATAGCACTGTTTTATTTAACTCTATATAACCCAGTAGAAACTGGACTGTAGGGTGTGATAAGGATACACATCTCTTCCAGGAGGACCCAAGTCGCCCGTTTCTCGTCTCCAGCCCGACCAACGGTGCTGAATCGGAGCAGGAAGGATGGGTGGCGAAAAATCCCTACGACGCTCACTACGGAGATGTCCACTTCTACAGCTACGAGCTCGACTGCTGGGACTGGAGGACTTTCCCTCGGACACGGTTTGCCTCCGAATACGGCTTCCAGTCCTGGCCTTCCTTCTCCACGCTGCAGCCCGTAAGAGACCTCTAGCTTCTTCCTCTGGCGGGGCAGCCAGGGTACCGTCTCAACCAGAGCTGAGCGATTTTATCGATTCTGCGATATATATCACAACATATTACAGATATCGATGTTTTATTTCCCCAGAGAGTATCGATTTTTCAGCCGCGGATAACGATATTCTAAGCTTCTTTCAAAACCCCCGTGTCCCACCTTTAAAAGCTTGCAAGCAACAATTTGCACTGTTAACATAAATTAAATTATTTTTCTCAACAAATCTTTTATTCATTTTGTCCAGCATTTGCAAGCTGCCTGTCAGTCATATAATGTGTAATTGATGCTTTCAGTTCAATTAAGTCAAACAAGGTCATTGGAACACTCACAAGATGTCACCAAAATCACTTTGTCGCTTTAAAATCTTTCAGAAAATTATGTAAATATATTGTAAGATGAATATCGATATATATCGTATCGTGAGCTGAATATCGAGTATCGTATCGTGAGATGAGTGTATCGCTACAGCCCTAGTCTCAACCCGTTACAACCTGAGGCTTTGTATTAAAAGACCTTCTAGATCCTGAGGACCTCTAAAACCTAAATATACTTACCTTTTGGTACAAAATAATTCAGCATCCTTTAAGACAATTTATTATTATTATTACTAGGGGTGTGAAAAAAAAAACGATTTGGCAATATATCGCGATTTTAGGCCGCCCAATATATCGATTTTTTTTTTTTCCAAAAACACTAATAATAAACAATAAATAGGTTGTTTTGAAGCAAATAGTTTTGACTCAATTTGTCCTCTGAATGATCAATATCATCTGATGATCATATACAGCAACTTGATTTTTCATCTCTACTTTAATTTTGATATTAACTGGGTAGAATATCGCAATATATCGTGATATCGCAATATCGTGATATATCGTCATTGGATTAACTTGGTGGTGGCGTTAAAATGGCAGTTTGTCGCAGTTCAGAGCTCCGCGGGATCGTTTCATTCCCTCTCCTTCTCGAAGGTTTCCGTTGAAGAAGACTGGAGCTACAGCAGCAACTTCACGTCGCACCGTCAGCACCACGAGTCTGGAAACCAACAGATGCTGCACCAGGCGGTGCTTCACTTCAACTTGCCAAACTCAACCGACCCGCTGAAGAGATTCACAGACACCCTCTACATCGTCCAGGTAAAGCGCACAAACGCTCCCGACTCATATCCAACACGTTCAGGGTGGCAGGACTCAGGTCTGCAGACGGAGACGGAGCAGATCTAAACTGGGAGTGGTCGCCACCTCTGGACTCTGCTGGCGCCCGGCGACCCTGAACACCGCTGATGATGTCACACGTCCAGGTCGCGCAGGCTCAGTGCGTGAAGACGCAGACAGAATTTTACCGGCGGAGTCGGAGCGAAATCGTCGAGGGCCGGGGCCTCACCATGGGCGCCCTCTACTGGCAGCTCAACGACGTCTGGCAGGCGCCGTCCTGGTCCTCCATCGGTGAGCCAACTGAGACTTCAGCTCCTTTTATTCTTATTTGGCTCTGTGTTCTGGTCCTGACACCTCATCTGGGGTCATCATGAGTAATTTGGTGTAATCACTGTTGCACTTCTGTGCAGAGTTTGGAGGGAAGTGGAAGATGCTGCATTATTTTGCACAGAGCTTCTTTGCCGCCGTCCTCCCTGTTGGGTTTGAAGATGACGACACTCTGTTCGTCTACGCCGTCTCAGACCTGAGCCGTGACCTGATGCTCAGAGCTGTGGTAGGTTCGTTGGAGCACATTTGCAGTTATCTGTCAATCATTTAAACCCTGTATTCAGTCGGAAACAAGTACAGAAATAATATCTCAGATCTTGATACTTGGAAAATGCTCTACATGATCAAATTGTACTTCATGTATAAATGCAAATCAAAGCTCGACCTGCACCATCCATTGTGTATGGTGCCATTTTCTGCAGGGAAATGCCACATTTAAATATATTTCTTGTCTAATATTCTTTAACTTGAGCTTTTAGAGTTGAGTCCAGAATTCCTTTGACTGAATCGAATCCACTCCCTCTCTTTACTGTACTTTATTTTATCGAGCAAATTAGTGGAGGAAATCCCATCATCATATTAAAAAAAGTAGGGCTGGGCAAGTTAATGCGTTATTATTGCGTTAACTCATTAATTTATTAACGCCGACATTTATTTTATCGCGCGTTAACGCATGTTGCTCACATGCTTTTGTTTTGAAAAGTCTGTTTCGGGCTGCTGCGGAACCGGAAGAGAATTGACGGAAAAACGTGCAGAAAAGCTAAAACAGACATGGTGAACGGTAAAAATCTGTGAACTTTACAGTTCAGGTAGCAACTCAGGTAGCAATATTAACAATTCTGTCTGAAAAAAAAAATTCTAGACTGCAACAAAACTTTCGTGTCATTCCTCCATGTTCCATCAGATCTGCTCCATGTGTTCACTGTCCTGCTGTTCTCTAGCTGGTTACTGCAGTGCAGCTCCATCTAGTGGCACAGATGTGTAATGACAACAGAGAGTCCAGTCCTCGATTATAAAACAAATTCAGTTCTGTGGCCCATTTTTTCATTTCGTAGTTTTGATCCAAGTCTAAAATTGAAATATTAAAAAAAAAACAAAAAAAAACTTTTTTCCGGTTTTTTTTTTGTGTTAGATTAAAAAACGAAAAACATAATAAAATGTCACTTTTTTATTTTTTTTGATTGAAAATGGAAAGAATGAATGATACACGGATTGGTAAAGTTACTGAACTGTACCTGTTTTAATGTTCTGATTGTGCTGAGACACAATCATTTTGTTGGATTTTGTTTATAGACTTTTTTTTTTTTTTTAATAAAAACAGGATGACATTAATGTCCTGGCAGTGGCAATAAGCTTTACTTTATTTGACATTTTTTAAGATGAGATTTACACTAAATATGTGTTACTGACAAGTGCTGATGTTAAAAGTGTTTAATTTCATATTTTTGATCCAAGTCTAATATTGAAATATAAAAAAAAAAACAGGCTTTTTTTTTTTGTTTTTTGTGTTAGATTAAAAAATGTAATAAAATGTCACATTTTAATTTTTTTTTTCCAATTTTTGATTAACAATTGAAAATGGAAAGAATGAATGATACACAGATTGGTAAAGTTACTGAACTTTAACATGGACATTTTCATTTTAAAGTTCTCCCAGACGGAGGATTCAACAGAAACAAGGTTATTTGTAACAACTGACAAGTTGAACTCCCCGTTAAAAGTTTCTGCTGTTACCTCAGAAATTACCTGTTTTAGTGTTCTGATTGTGGCTCAGGATTTTGTTTGTAGACTTTTTTAAATTTTTTTATAAAAACAGGATGACATTAATGCCCTGGCAGTGGTAATAAGCTTTATTTTATTTTACATTTTTTAAGATGAGATTTACACTAAATATGTGTTACTGACAAGAGCTGATGTTAAAAGTGTTAGAACAACAAATGTTATGGCACTTTAGTTCATATGGCAGCAGAACATTTAAATAAAAGTGACCTTTACACTACTTTTGAATTCATTATTTGATTTTTCGTATACAATGCGATTAATCAGGAAAATAATGGGATTAATTGCGATTAAAAAATTTTAATCATTGCCCGGCCCTAAAAAAAATTGATGCAAGTTATAAAAACTGTAGCTTTTCTAAAGTTTTATACGAGTGTCCCGTGAAGGTTAAATATGCTGCTATTTAGCAGCTGTTTAGTATATGGATGAAATAGTTTCTTTTTTACCAGAAAACAGCCGTCACCGTCTCATTTTGAGCAGCTGCCTGTGAACGTCCATGCATGTGAACTCCCTGCAGTACTGAGCAGACAAACTCCCAGATGTCCTCTGATAACGAGACCACCCTCTTTGGATATAAACACCCCCCCCAAAGGCAGAGACGACCACATCAAAATGAGTCACTCCACATGGGATGATGTGGTGTGATGTTGCTCAGGTGTGAACCTTTGCTGATGTCTCTCTCCTCTTGTCGATCAGGTGACCGTGTACTCCTGGTCTGACCTGGACTCGGTCTGTACGCGGACCTCGGACCTGCTCCCGGTGCCCGGGGGCAGCGCCGTGGCGGTTTTCAAGCAGCCCGTCGCCGCCCTGCTGGCAGGATGCGGACGCTGCACGCGCCTCTCCTGCCTGCTCACCTTGCACCTGGAGGACGGCGGCGGGAGCCAGCAGGGCTCCTCCAACCACCATTTCCTCTGCTCGCCCAAAGACGCCCAGGGCTCCAGAGACCCAACATCACTGTAACTATTTCTATTAAATCCATCTCGCCGCAGCATCCGGTTGGCGTGCCGCTGACGGGACTGGTCTGTGTTTCTGCAGACGAAGGTGCAGGAGGACCAGACCGGCTTCACGGTCACCGTCCGCTCCGACGCCGTGGCTGCTTTCGTCTGGCTGGATGTGGGAAACGTCCCCGGACGCTTCAGTTCAAACGGCTTCCTGATGGTTTCCAGGAACAGGACCGTCGGCTTCGAGGCGTGGCGTCCCACCAGCGCCGCCGAGCTGTCCAGATCCCTGACCGTCAGGTCTCTGAGGGACGTGTACTGACCCGGACCCAGTTAAAGGAGCTGCAGAGGTCACGGCTGGCTCTGTCTCTGCTCCCGGGTCGGCTGCTAAATATTCACCTTTAAGGGTGGATGATTGAATGTGCAAAAGATATTTTTTCATGTTTTTTTTCCGAAGCCTGTGATGAAATGATCAGCTGAGTAATTAAAAATCTTTTCTGAAAGCCTTCAAAGTGAAGTCCATTAAACTGAGCTGCTGCAGGTCGAGAAACAGATTCTTTAACGTTCATTCACGCATAAACCATCTAAACGGTGAAAGTGTGTGGTGTAGCGGGTAGTCCTCAGCTTAAAGGTTGCTGGATTGATCCCCAGCCCCATCATGTGTCCCTGGGCAAGAACCACGTGTTGCCTCGGCCTCTGGTGGCACCAAGAAGGCGTCCGGAGTAAAAACTGTGCCAGATTAGCAGTTACTGACATGTATCGGTCCGGTTGGCAAACATCTCAAATCATGTTCATCTGCAAACCAAACCAACGCTGCCAGCTTTGATGGAAGAAACTAGGTTGGTAGATATGAGAAAATAAGTCCAGGAGAAGAGAATAGGTTCGAAAAACACAACAAAACATAAAAAACCAATTCAATTTAATTCTATTTTATTTATATAGCGTCTGTTACAATGTCAATTGTCTCCAGGTGCTTTACAGAGACCCAGATCATGACCCCCGAGCAAATATCATTAACTAAAAAATAACATTGAATCCTAAACAAGGATAATGGCAGGTAAAAAAAAAAAATACTCCCAGAGGGAGAAAAAAAAACCCTTTAAGCCAAACAGTGGCAAGAAAAAACTCCACTTTCAAAGGAAGAAACCTTGAGCAGGACCTGGATCATATGGAGGGACCTTCCTGCCTTATATGTGAGAAGCAGAATTTTAAACTCAATTCGAAATTTTCACGGGAAGCCAATGGAGGGAGGCTAACACGGGAGAGACATGATCTCGCTTACGGATTCCTGTCAGCACCCTCGCTGCTGCATTCTGGATCTGTTGGAGGCTATTCAGCTAGTTTTTCGGACATCCTGCTAACAACGCATTACAATAATCCAGTCTAGAACTGACAAACGTGTGGATTAGTTTTTCAGCATCACCCTGGGAGAGGATGCTCCTGATCTTGGCAATATTTCGGAGATGAAAAAGTTAGAGGACATCCAGGACTTGTTGTCATTAAGACACCCTTGAAGTTTAGCCAAAGGTTTTTTTTCCTCTGGTTTTTATAGATAAGTACAGCTGCGTATCATCAGCGTAGCAATGAAAGTTTATGCTATGGCTCTGGATAACTTTTCCCAATGGCAGCATGTATAAAGTGAAAAGGATTGGTCCCAGAACTGAACCCTGTGGGACGCCTTAGCAAGCAGGTGATCTTCCCAACTGCTCTGAGAAACCGACACTGTAGCTCACACGTGTCAAACACATGTAGCCCGCTACGTCATTGTATGTGGCCCTCGAGAGCTTGTGCATTATTGGCTTAAATTTTAAACTAATATTTTAAGACTTAAAATAAGATTACGCCGCTTTTAAGCGCATATTGACAATAAACTGCATCTCCCATAGTGCATTTTATCGTTACCCACAATGATAATAGTAGCTGGAGGTTCGTCCTTCAGCAGTGAACGTCTGGCAGTAATGTGGTCAGTCTGCTGAGTACGAGGACCCGCTGGGTCAATGACTATAAATGCTTCTTTATTTACATACATTATTTAACTAGCAGTCATTTCTGATTATTTTACCTCATGCATCCTGACTCTCGTTGCACTGTTGCTTGAAGGAAAGTCCTGCTCCAGTCCTCCAGATCTGCCTCATCTCATATTCATTCACCTGAACAGAAACATTGAGTCGACGAAGGTTCACGGCTGCAGACAGACGACGTCAGTTTCACACGTGTATTAACGCCAGGGGGACCAATAATATTGCACGCCCCACTTTTCAGTTTTATTTGTTAAAGTTTAAAATAAACAAATTTCGTTCCACTTCACGATTGTGTCCCACTCGTTGTTTTTTGCCAAAAAAAATTAAATTTTTATCTTTATGTTTGAAGCCTGAAATGTGGCCAAAGGTTAAAGTTCAAAGGGGCCAAAAACTTTCTCAAGGCACTATATCTATATATTATGTAACAAAGATAGTCAAAAAGAAGGAAATCATGGGAAATACTAAGTACCCTCCTGAATCAACAGCTTGTAGATTCACATTCAGCCAAAAATAACTTGAAGTAGTTGTTTCCTGTTTAAATGTATGTTTCGGTTTATTCTTCTGCACTTTTAAGATCTTCAGCGTTTGTCTTGACTCGAGGACAATGACTGGTCCATTTCAAAAACCTTGATCCTTTTGTTTTTCATTCATTCTGGAGATTTTCCTGCTGTGATTCGGACCATAGTGATGCTGTATTCAGACCAAACTCCTGTCGGACAGGTGGCCTCGTGTTTACCTGTAGAATACTGAGGAGCTCAGGGTCGACTCAGCACCTGCAACACTGCTGACTGACACTCTGCTCCTCTTTAAACCGGTCTGGACCGCACGGCTGGACATTCAAGCCCGTGTGACTCAGGTGAGGTCTCAGTAGAACCAGAGCTGTTCTGGTTCTCTGGCTCCAGTTGTGGGACAGAGGAAGTCTGAGGAAGATCAGAAAAGAAAAAAAAGGAAACAAAGAAGAAACGCAGGGAAAAGAGGGGAAAAGCTTCAGAGAGGAGACATAATTTAAAAAAAAAAAATAAAAACAGTTAAAATAAAGTAATGAGGAAAAAAAATCATGAGACTCTCCTGACTTCCTGTTTGCCTCAGACAGATGTCAGCGATCCTCTGTGACAAATGTCCAAACTGCCAGAGCTCTTGATAGAGCGGGACAAACTAGATGCACTGATTATTATTCAATACAGAGAATAAAAATGAAACGCACGCACCACATTGTACCGGACTGTTTTTGTGCGTCTGTGCTTCATTCTGTGTGTGTTTACGTGGACGTAGCTGAGAAATTCAAAGTTGAAAGAAAAATTAATAGTAAATTAGATCCAGGAAAAGTCAAGCTGTTGATCTGATCCTCAGTCTGGTAGTAAATACGACTGTTCCAGTGTTCTGAAATTTCTTCCTACAGTAGCGGAAAATTATAGCCTCATCTGTAATTTTTTCCTACATTGTAACAATATCCTACCAGCACGTATATCTGCTCTTCTCTGGTTTATGGGTGGTAGCAACAAAAATGAAATATTTAGCTTAAGGTTTGTGCAGAAAATGTTCAGATGTAACTTAAAAAGTAACCAGAAGTCACTAATTTAATTACGCATTTTTCTCGCATAATGTAACGGATTACAATTATGTTTGAGATTTATCGTCTTGCCAACGAATATACGAAAAAACCCTGTAAAGCAGCGATTCCCAAAGTGTGGGCCGCGGCCCCCTGGTGGGCCGTCGTGGTACTGCAGGTGGGCTGTGAGAGATCATTAAAAATAAACAATGTTTTAAATCCTCCATTTTTTAAAAAAATATATTCTTAATTACTGTAAAATATTTATGACATGATTAAAAAAATATTTAGAAGTAATAAACCCAATTGAGCATTATTCTACTATCATCTTAACTTAATATGACAAGTGCAACCTTATTTGTTGACCCCCTACATTACTATCGGGACATAGTTTCTTGTCTTGTATGTTGATCACAGTTGTGATAAAAGGTTCAAGTGAGTCGCAGAGATTTTTCACATTTCAGATTGGGCCTTGGTATTCTGAAGTTTGGGAATGGCTGCTGTAAAATAACCTCCTGAACAAGGTTTGTGAAAGAAAAATATCTGTCTATGCTTTGCTATGCCGCCTTCCCCCTTCTCTAGCATTTGTCTCCTTTTTGTTAAAATGAAAAATGTTCTCATGAAACTGCACCCACAATAAGTTACATTTACTCTATCCTCCTGTTTCTCAAGTGACCTTGCAACATGTTGCAAACTATGCTATGTATGACATCACTATCTGCCCAGCAACAGACTTTTTCTGAGGTGTGTCAAATTTTAATAAAAGCAACCTGCAGTTGAGAAACTGCGGAGAACGCCATCAGAAACTCAGCAAACGGACCTCGTTGTCCACTTCTGTGTTTCTCTCGGTTTCCCCTTCTGCAGAAGCAAAAACTGACATCAGCTGTCTCTCTCGTCTCATTCCTAGTTACGTGAACAATAGTTTGAAGTGTAAGGTTTGGACCTAACAGGTTTAATACAGCTGGAAAAGCACATTCACTCACACACAGGCATGTGCATCATAAAGACGTGCATCTGATTTGTCTGTCAAACCTACGTTATATAAATGCTGTGCATACAAAGTATTAAATGTTAGGCATTCGGCGCATTTCATTTGTCCCTCAAATGTATATACATTAAATACTGTCCATACAAAGTATTAAAAATACAAGAAACTAACCTTTTCTCTTCTGTGATAACGGTCAGGCAACAGAATATTATGGACTTCTGAAGTTGCTGCTGTACGCATGCGCTGTCAACTCAAGTAGGAAGAAATTTCACAACACCTGTGACATTTTAGTGGTAAGATAAAACATGGGTTATTCTATGGAGCCCACGTTTGGGTCATAATTCAATGAATTAATTAGTCTATTATGAAATGCAGGCATTTATTATTATGAAATACGTATCCATTATTATGAAATATATGTGTATTATTACACATATATTATTATGAAATATTTCCCATTATTATGAAAAAATGTAATTATTACGAAATATATTTTTATTATTATTTAATCTTAGTTTAATGCATAATAGTTTATTTCAGAATGGCTTTTTTTCTAATCTAAGTATGAGTTTTTACATAATTGCTTCGTTTTTTTATAAGAATTAGCTTTTACATAATAATTTTGCCACTGGGCGGGACCAGTGGTTGACCTGCACGCTCATTGGCTGATCCTTCTCCATTCTACGCTCTGACATCGACTAGTTTTGGCCGTGAGGTCCCGTTAGCAGCGGGCCGTGGCGTCATCAAGGTGCGCTCCTACTGTCCGATTGTAGCTATGGCAGCTTGGACTGAGCTACGGGAAACCTGGAGTATATACATTGCACCTCTCGCCCACTATCGATATTCACTGTTCTGTTGCTTCTGCCTGAATGAAAGAGCAGCCAATCACATAAATGGCTCCGCCCTCTCTGCTGTGATTGACACACAAATCATTCTTATGAAAAACAAAGCCATTATTATGTAAAAGCTCATTCTTATGAAAAACCAAACCATTATCATAATAATGGGAAATATTTCATAATAATAAATAATTAATAATAATAACATAATAATATTAATAATAATGGGAAATATTTCATAATAATGGATTCGTATTTCATAATAATAAACGCCTGTATTTCATAATAATAGACTAATTTATTCATTCAATTATGACCCAAACAGGGCTCCATATTATTCAGGTCTTTAAGGAAAATGCATATGATTAAAACAAAGGAATTGTTTATCTATTAATCTGTTATCTTTGGTCTATTGTTTGATAATTGTTCCAGAAAGTAAGCTGGACATTTACAGGATATTTCAACAGGATATTTAATGCAAACGTTGCGTCCGTTTACCTGCATTGACGGTCTCCGGCCACCAGGAGGCGCCAAAGCCCCGTATTCACACAAACCCTCCATACAAACCTCGCGTGTTTGTGTTTGTTTGCTTTCTTTCTTCTTCCAGCTGTTTCGTGCTCGAACAAAAGTGAGCGACGCCGACACAGAAACAGCCCGCGCGCATCTCTCCACCTCATCCACCCCGCCCCCCGCCGGGGCGCGCGCAAAAAAAAAAAAAGAAATAGAAGAAGAAGAAGCAGTGAAATAATCTATCACAAAAGAAAGAGTGGGGTCGGCCACCTCCATTGCTCGGCTCCATGTGTGATCTTTGAACCTCCTGCCTCAACACAGATCCATGTGAGCAGCGGCCGGAGCGCGTGGAGAAAAAAAAGAAAGAAACCCTGTAAAAACCCAAACTCATCTTGCGCCATGCGTCTGTGATTTCTGCGGTTGACTAAAATGCTCCCCGCGCTGTTCTAGAGCAGATTCAGAGAAAAGCTCCGCTGCTGGTCGAGATGTTTGGTCCCAGACTGGTTTTTACGGGCGTCCTGGTTCTAGCCGCGGCGTCCCAGAGCGTCAGAACCATCAGCCAGGAGGACGGGTTCGAGTTTCTGGAGAACATTTTACACTTCTACGGTGAGAATAAGAGCATTTCTACCGAGAACCTGGAAGACCTGCTGCTGCTGATCTCAGCCAGGAGGTCTCACCTGGTGTCAGAGGGAAACCCGCTGGAACACAAACAGGTACGTTTTTACCTTGAAAAATCAGAAACGCATTTGTGACTTCATTTTTTTTATTTATTTATTTTAATTTTTTTATTTGCATCTAAAGTTTCAGCAAAGCGCCGTTTTTTATTTAAAAAAAAGGCACATAATGATATCAAACCTTCAGTGTTCAGTTTTGTTTTTAGTTTGAATGATTAAGGCTCGTGCTGTGTGAGTCACGTGCTCCAGGGAACTTTAACAGCAGAGCCGGTGTGTTGTCAGTGTCCCTCTGCAGAGCAGATCCTGTCCCAGTTCGGCCTCAGGAATGTCACGGAGCTGACTGCGGGACATCTGGGGCGGATCTGCCCGGCGGTGTTGACCCAGGTGCTGCTGCCCTCCTGTCCCCACGTGGCCTCCAAAACCCTGCCGCCCCTCGACTACTCTGGTGAGTTGCTTCATCCTTCAGAGCTCGGTTGTTTGTCGGGACTCCCGCCACTCGGACAGCGGGGTTGTTGCTCCGAGTTGAAAGCCTCTGAGCTGACTCTAAAGCTGCAGGTCTGCAGAGCAGTGGTTCCCCAAACTGTGGGCTGCGGCCCCCTGGTGGGCCGTCGCGGTACTGCAGGTGGGCCGCGTAGAGGTCATTAAAATAAACAAATACGTTTTTAAACCTGTATTTTTTTTTTTTTTTAGGGCTGGGCAACGATTGAAATTTTTAATCGCAATTAATCACATTATTTCCCTGATTAATCACGATTAATCGAATTGTATATGCAAAATCAAATAATGAATCCAAAAGTAGTGTAAAGGTCACTTTTATTTAAATGTTCTGCTGCCATATGAACTAAAGTGCCATAACATTTGTTGTTCAAACACTTTTAACATCAGCACTTGTCAGTAACACATATTTAGTGTAAATCTCATCTTAAAAAATTTAAAATAAAATAAAGCCTATGGCCACTGACAGGGCATTAATGTCATCCTGTTTTTATGGAAAATTAAAAAAAAGTCTATAAACAAAATCCAAGTTCAACTTGTCAGTTGTTACAAATAACCTTGTTTCTGTTGAATCCTCCGTCTGGGAGAACTTTAAAATGAAAATGTCCATGTTAAAGTTCAGTAACTTTATCAATCCGTGTATCATTAATTCTTTCCATTTTCAATTGTCAATCAAAAATTAAGAAAAATTAAAAAGTGACATTTTATTACGTTTTTCGTTTTTTAATCTAACAAAAAAATGAAAAAAAAAAGTATTTTTTTGTATATTTCAATTTGAGACTTGGATCAAAAATACTAAATTTAAAAATAATTGAATTTGTTTTATAATCGCGGACTGGACTTTCTGTTGTCATTACACATCTGTGCCACTAGATGGAGCCGCACTGAAGTAACCAGCTACACCAGCCATTCCCAAACTACAGAATACCAAGGCCCAATTTGAAAAGTGAAAAATCTCCGCGGCCCACCGAAACCTTTAATCACAACTGTGATCAACATACACGACTGGGAACCATGTTCCGATATTAATGTGGGGGGTCAACAATAAGTTAAGATGACAATAGAATAACACTTAATTGGGTTGTTTTATTACTTCTTAATGTTTTTTAATAATGTCATTAATATTTTAACAGTAATTAAAAGCATATTTATAAAAGATCGAGGATTTAAAACCCATTTGTTTAATTTTAATGACCTCTCACGGCCCACCTGCAGTACCATGACGACCCACCAGGGGGCCGCGGCCCACACTTTGAGAATCACTGAGCTAGAGAACAGCAGGACAGTGAACACATGGAGCAGATCTGATGATAAATGGAGGAATGACGCGAAAGTTTTGTTGCAGTCCAGAATTTTATTTTTCAGACAGAATTGTTAATATTGCTACCTGAGTTGCTACCTGAACTGTAAAATTCGTTCTCCATGTCTGTTTTAGCTTTTCCATGTTTACCTGCTAATTCTCTTCTGGTTCCGCAGCAGCCAGAAACAGACTTTTCAAAATAAAAGCATGAGAGCAACATGCGTTAATGCGCGATAAAATAAATGTCGGCATTAATAAATTGATGAGTTAACGCGTTAACTTGCCCAGCCCTAATTTAAAAAAAAATGTTTTTAATTACTGTAAAATATTTATGACATGATTTTTAAAAAAAATGTATAAGTACTAAAACACTGTCATCTTAACTTAATAGGACAAGCGTCACCTTACATTAACATCAGAACACAGCTTCTAGTCTTGTGTGTTGATCACAGTTGTGATTAAAGGTTTCGGTAGGCCGCAGAGATTTTTCACATTTCAAATTTGGCCTTGGAATTCTGAAGTTTGGGAATGGCTGCTCTAAACATACATACTGGGGGATTCTTCTCAAAGAAAAATAAACAGCAGCACACACGTTCACTTTTCTTTTTTACATCCCAACAGAAAGAATAGACTGTTAATTCTAATTAATCTTTTAAGTTATAGTCATACAATTAAAAAAAAAAAAAAAGTATTGCTCATGATTGCCTATCAGAGAAATCCCACATGTGCTAAAACCTTTTTCATGACAGCAGTAATCCTCTAAACGACAGACACGCTGCACACTGAGCAGGTAAAATCAGGAAAGGTTTGGTCTGTTTAGAGAAGTCTGGAGTAAACTGCAGACCCTCGGGACGTAACATCTGCTGACATGTACAGTCTAAAACACACAAGCGCTCCGTCTCACGGTGAACTCGACCTCCGCTCTGTTTGCACATGAAAGTCTGCAACAAAATATCATTGATAAGGCACATCCTCGAACAAAAAACCAAAAACAACTCAGACTCAGGGCTCTCTGAAGATTTATTTAGCAGCTCAACATTCTGTTATCAGACGTGGTAACATGTAGTTAATGGAAGTTATTTTAATCTGGAGGAAAGAAGTGCATTAAAACTAAACAGCTATATCACTACTTGGTTATTTTTTTGAGGCATTAACTTTATTGATGGAAAAATGATATTATTCATCCGTCAGATTCGATCAGCTTTGCAGGGCGGAGCCTTGTTATTGATTTTCATGAAAAATATCAGCTCATTTTGACTTTGACGGCAGCAGGATGCTGTTCATCATTGTGGAGCATCTCCTCTTCTGACATCTGTCTGCATCTTTTCTTTTTAATGCATTGAACAAACCTGACCAACCCCCCCATCGTTCGTTCTACATGCAAACTTGTGAACATTTTGGAGGTGTCTGGGAGTTTATTTGCATCACTCCGGCTCTGTGAAGCTATCATATACCCCCCTGTAAAACTCTGGGGTTGGCAGCGAGTAAAATCAGAGTAGTATACGTGTTCAGACCTGTTGCATCATCAGCTGGGATTTGTTTCCTTCCTCTGAACAAAACCGGCTGAGTTAACTTCCTCCGAGTTGACCGAGGGAGATGATCCCGTAGCGGTTTTTATTTTTGTGTTCGTTCTAAGCAGCTTATCGATACGCTGCGTTACTGTCAGCTCTCCAGTCGTTTCGCCCACATCTGTGAGGGTGGGGGGGCAGTGCAAACCTGCACCTGAGTCAATATTTTTTTTGCTGAAAAGGTCAATGAAAACAGATAGTTGTGATCATCGCGTAGGGGACCGTTTTATTCAGTCAATGAGGTGGCAGCAGGGTGTAAAGGTTCGTCTGCTTTTCTTTGTTGCTGAGTGAACGATCGTATCTGGGCGATCAGTTCTACAGGTCAAACACTCTCAGCCGGGTGAACGGCAAGGCAGGTTTATTTGTAGAGCACAATTCATACACAAGGCAATTCAAAGTGCTTTACAGATGCATAAAATCACAAGAAGGCAAATAGAATCATTCAATACAAGCATAAAAATAATCTAAATCTGGTTTAGACTCTATTCCTTTGATTCTGGCAATGTTTGTAGATGGTAAAAAGCTGCTGATGTTTTTGCTTTAATGTGGCTGTTAAAGTTCAAGTCTGAATCCAATATTACCCCTATTAGCTGGCCTAATGGAAGCATGTACGGATTAAACAATAGGGGTCCCAGGATTGATCCCTGTGGAACCCCACAGGTCATGGCCATTTGGTCTGAGACACAGTTACCAATTTCAACAAAGTATCTCCTGTCCCTGAGATTAGGGGTGCACGATAACTATCGGGCCGATAACAGGAAATTATGACGTCATTCTGATAAGTCCGTACATACATACATCATACATAAGCTGTCCTGATATCTGGATGAATTATCTTCCCTCTTACTTTACTCCTTTTGGACCTTTTAATTCACCTCAGTTGGTTAAAACTAGGGGTGCATGATAATTATTGACTCGATAACTATCGGGCCGATAATAAGAAATTATGACGTCATCTTGATAAGTCCGATATTATGACGAATAGCCCCGATAACATATATATTTTTGTCAACATGGCAGTGCCTCGCTCCCTCTGAGCCTTGAATGACTGGCAGTGAATG
The DNA here is from genome assembly GCA_018398805.1 of Hirundichthys speculiger. Taxonomy (NCBI): domain Eukaryota; kingdom Metazoa; phylum Chordata; class Actinopteri; order Beloniformes; family Exocoetidae; genus Hirundichthys; species Hirundichthys speculiger. Next base: position 648,895 of record JAGFBZ010000083.1, on the reverse strand, counting down.
TTATGTTCAAGTGACGTCGGCATAATCAGAAAAACGATTTCTCAATCAGGAAAATCAAGAATACCCCCTCATGCCAGAAAACAACTTGTTAAGTCGGTCATAATTTTAGTAGTTGCTAACTTGAATCGATATTTGCAGTGTTTCCCCTCATGTTACACATAAAAAAGAAAAAAATAGAAAAGGCTGAAAAAACGACTAGCAAACGAGGGAACGTTGGAATTTACGTTACACCTTGAATGCAGCCTGCAGCAGCACAGTGCTGATCACAACAAACATGGCGGCGATGGCATGGAAGTTTTGTTAAAGTTTCAGAAGAAGATAGTTTGGTGGTTATTTATGACGAATCCTCCGACTGAATTCTACGAGGAGGGAAGCACAAGCTTTAATACGTCAAACCTGATCAGCCACCTACAACATAACAATCACTTCCATGGAGTTTTGAAATCGGGCTAACGTGAGCTAATGCTAACGTGTCGCAAGCCAGCAGCAGTCTCCCCTCTCCCTCATCTCTCTCATCTAAAGCTTCCATGAGATTTAAAAAACAAAAAATCACTGAACCTCATTTACTTTAATTAAAGGTATTAATTTAAATGGAACCACCAAGTCAAAATCCTTTAAATGTTAAATCCTTTTTCAGTTTGTAATTCTGATGCATGTATTTCCATCAGTTCAGGGAGCCTTTATTTTTTATATCAGTCAGTAATGAACCTTATTTAAGTTGATGTGAGATATCAAATAGGTTTGTTTGATAGCTTTATGAAAATGTTTGAGAGGCTTGACAATAGTTTTTCAATGGAAAAAAATAAATATCTGTTCATTTAAAGAGTCCAAACTATTTTTGGTTTTGTTCATAGTATTGATGTAATGATCTTAGGTATATGTGTGTGTTATCAGTATCGGCCTTAAGGAGCTGAAAGTTATCGGTTATCGGTATCGGTTTTAAAAAACAGTTATCGTGCATCCCTACCTGAGACAGGACCTGAACCAGTTTAAAGCAGTTCCAGAGATTCCCACCCAGTCTTCTAACCTCGGTAATAAGATCACATGGTCAACCGTGTCAAAGGCAGCGCTTAGATTCAGCAGAACTAAGACTGAGACGTTGCCTGCGTCTGTGTTCAGGTGAATATCGTTTGTCACCTTGATCAGGGCTGTCTCAGTACTGTGGTGGAGCCTGACGCCTGACTGAAAACTATCAAAAACATTGTTGGACAGGAGAAAGTCAGAAAGACTGCGATGCCCCAGTTAGTTTGGTTCTGGTGTGGTTTTAACGCTGGGTGACCTTTAATGTGTTTTCTGAGATGAAGCGCAGCCTCGCAGGCTCAACTGAAAGGAGGAAAAGCCCCATAATACCTGATGAGTTCCAGTGCAGGGAGCATGGATGTCCCCGCTGACCTGCTGATCTTCTGGACGTCCATGAAAGCCTCTGCACGTGTTGAATCACAAAAAACAAAAAAAAACAGCCATTCAGGCGTTTATCCTATCCATTTCCAGAAAGATGCCAAATCATTTCAGAATGTTAAATTGTAACTGTTATGTTGCAACGCCGACTTGTTTCCTGGCAGTGTGGGGTTACGGGTTCCTGGCCGTGACCGTCATCAACCTGGCATCTCTGCTCGGCCTCCTGCTGATCCCCTTCACCAAGAAGCCGTACTTCCCCAAAGTGCTGACCTACTTCATCGGCCTGGCCATCGGCACGCTCTTCTCCAACGCCGTGCTGCAGCTCATACCGGAGGTCAGACACATCTGGAGTCACTGAGCTCAAAAAAAAAAGCATGTTTTTGGAAATGCATTCACTCTTCATGAGTCTGGAATGGTAGATATTGTACAGACTGCTAACGAACTCCTCTGATCCTACAGGCCCTGGGTTTCGATCCTAAAGCAGATGACTACGTAGTGAACGCAGTCTGGATATTTGGAGGATTTTACCTCCTCTTCTTCGTGGAGAAGATACTGAAGATGTGTCTGGGCTTGGACCACGAGGTACGACAAGACAGCAGTGAGGGAGTTTACGAGATGCAGAGCAGAGCGGTATTATTTATTACAGCTGTTTATCTGCTCTCAGATAGCCTCGGTTTATTGGCCAATTTAGCATGTAATGACATGTCACGTTGCTCTTTTATTTTTAAATTGTTAATTGTTTTATTGCATTTCTGTATTGACTCGTTATAGATGTATGTCAGGCCTGCATGGACGCGTTGATCTTTAGCCTCAGATAATGCAAAAACAGTAGGGATGCACGATAACTGTTCTTTAAAACCGATACCGATAACCGATAACTATCAGCTCCTAAAGACTGATACTGAATGAATGAATGAGTTTTATTGTCACTGAGCCAGCGTCCCAACACAGCAAAATTATATGATAACCAATAACACACACATATACCTAAGATCATTACATCAATACTATGAACAAAATCAAAAATAGTTTTGACTTTTTAAATGAACAGATATTTATTTTTTCCAATGAAAAACTATTGACAAGCCTCTCAAACATTTTCATAAAGCTATCAAACAAACCTATTTGATATCTCACATCAACTTAAATAAGGTTCATTACTGACTGATATAAAAAATAAAGGCTCCTTGAACTGATAGAAATACGTCCATCAAAATTAAAAACTGAAAAAGTTTAACATTTAAAGGTTTTTGGCTTGTGGTTCCATTTAAATTAATACCTTTAAAGTAAAAATGAGGTTCAGTAGTTTTTTTTTTTTTTTTTTTTTTTTAAATCTCATGGAAGCTTTTAGATGAGAGGAATGAGGGAGAGGGGAGACTGCTGCTGGCTTGCGCACGTTAGCATTAGCTTCCGTTAGCTCACATTAGCAAGATTTCAAAACTCCATGGAAGCGATTGTTATGTTGTAGGTGTCTGATCAGGTTTTACGTACTAAAGCTTGTGCTTCCCTCCTCGTAGAATTCACTTGGAGCATTCTTCACAAATACCCACCAAACTATCTTCTTCTGAAACTTTAACGAAGTTCCACGCCGCCATGTTTGTTGTGATCAGTACGCTGTGCTGCAGGCTGCATTCAAGGTGTAACATAAATTCCCACGTTCCCTTGTTTGCTAGTCGTTCTTTCAGCCTTTTCTATTTTTTCTTTTTTTATGTGTAACATGTGGGAGAAACTAATCCAGCCATGGCACGTCACACGTGAGGGCTGTGTATACTCTTGCAGCAATGTTTATACACAGATAAGTTATTGCATTCGTTCAAAAAAGAATTTTTGCCACCAAGTGCTGTTGAATTATTTGACAAAAACTGCCCAAATGAATAACTCAGATGTAGGTATGCTGAGTGTTATACCAGCCTGATGCAGTACCACTGACGGCCTCTAGGGCTCCAAAATATATGTTTGACCTTCCAGTTAGAGTCCACCTGCCGCCGTGGGAAGAGTCGGTTCACCGCGGACAAATATGGCCGCAGCACAGAGTTAACTGCCAGGCTCGCTCCTCATCAACGGCGTGTGCGTTTACCAGCAGCGTTTTAGCGGTGTGGTAGTGAGAATCTGAGCGTCCAGAGTCTAGAGCTCAGCTGTACGTACGTCCAGACTCCCAGAGCTGATGGCGTGGTCGTCCACCCATCCATCCATCCATCCGTCTGTCTGTTTTCTGTACCCATGTCACCCCGTTCAGGGTTGTGACTCATCCAGCTGTCATCAAGAGTTGGTGTCACCATCACAGGCAACTTTTATCCAGTAACACTGCACCACGTGCTGCATAACGTGGGCACCCCTAGCTCCATCTTTGCCACCTCCAAAATTTACTCGATGCTAATCCAAGTTTCCTGCGCACGGCCACCGGCACCTCCTTCCATCAGGTTAACCTCAGAATAAAAAGATAACCAACTCATCAACCATATCTGCTCGTATCTCATTACCCCCCTGCAAAGCAATCAGCCTGATTGTGTCATGTTGCGGGGAGCCGATGCCTGAGACAGACAGTGAGTCTTTACTGAACTCTTATCTGCAGTAACCGTGTGCTTGATAGAGATTTTGCTGTTCACCACATTCCTCTATCAATGAGAAGATTTCATCATGGTCATTAGGGCGTGTGTGTGAGTGAGAGATAAGTATTTCAAAAGATGTCGTTAGTTAAGTGTAAGTGTGTCTCCTACACCTCCTCCAGCTGGGCTACTATCAGTTAAATGAAAGAAAATGATCTGTGTCCAGATTGAAGTGCTTGTGCTCCACATCTCTACTAAATTTACTGAAATTTGCTCTTGTGTTTTTTTTTTTTTTCTCAGTAATCTTGTTGACAGACAGGTAATACACATGGCTGATTTTATACAAGGTTTTAAATAAAAAAGTGCTTCTTTCTTTCTAACCTGATTTGGACTGTTGGCTCAGGTGTATCTATTAGAAAAATGTATCGAGCTGTTATCGGTGACCCGGGGCGGGCTGTTAATATTTAACAGCTGTTTTCGTGTCATGTAGAGGAATCTGCTTCAAAGGCGTCTGTTGGACCGGCCTGACCGGCCGAAGTGCGATTTAGAGATGTCCCGTCTGATATGTGCGTCTGTCTGTCTCTTCAGCACGGCCACAGCCACTTCTCTCCTGCAGAGCCTCAAGAAAACCGTCTTCACAACGGAGACGTCCGGGAGAAGAAGGACTCTGTAGTGTTGATCAACGTCACCACAATCACTGCTGATAAGGCCGGCCCGAACCTTGAGCCCCCGCAGGCAAACACGGCACCGACTCAGGTACCGTTGTGCTTTCCACGTCTGTCCCAACGGTGCATTTTGGAGGAATTGTTGAATTCAAGCGTGCTGTGAGCAAGAAACCTGTTGTAAATGTGTTTAGCGTCTATGGAGGAGAAATATTTAGTTTAATAGTGGCATCCTTTGTCTCATCTGGAGGAATCAGATCTTTTAAGACATCAAGACGCTGAACAGAGAGACACGTTGATGACACACAGAGATCCAGTAGTGAAACTAAGCTTTGAGCCTCAGACCCCCCACCCCCACCGCCGTCCTGGTAAATGCGGGGATTGTCTGGCTTGGACACAAAGACGCCTTGTTCGCCCGTGGCAACTAAAAGCTCCGTTTTGTCTCTGCAGAGTAACTCCAACCAAATACCAAAGGTTCTGTTTGTGTCCGTCTTTTTTTCCACATTTCCTGTTGGCATCACACGAAGCATTATATTCGTAATTTAAGAATACTGTTTCAAACGCATCTCATCCATTTGGAGAAAAATAATATTTCCTGCAGTTGGTTATTCGGTATCTGTTACATTTGGTGGACATCAGATAGATATGAGGCATCAATTTTCTAATTATGGCCCTTCTTTCTGATTGGATGGTCGGCCGTTGTCGTCCAAGGGCCAATTCCAATTCCTCCCTTAACCCTCAGTCTTTGGCCCTCAATCTTGGCCCTCGTAAGTAAGGGTTAGAGCTATTTTGTGACTTAGAAATGGGACACCCCTTGAATGCAGTTACATCTTCAGACTGTGAGGGGCGGCCTTACACCAAAGCTACATCCAGTCTGTCAAGAAGACGAGGACAACAAAGAAGTAGAATAATAATAAGATATATTTATATATATAATGAAGACAATGAGATGATTTTGTAACATTTATATATCTTTATTAACTACGAAAATACTTAAATTCATAGCTCGCTTTTTTCGGCGCCATCCTTTTCGAAGATGTCTTGGCGAAAATACGCAATGCCTTCTGGGTAGCCCTTACTTCCAAGGGTGGTGCCGGAGAATCTCAATTTTGCGGGCGATACAGCCCTCAAACTTGTCCCTCAACTTGACTTTCTAAGAATCGGGACAGCACTTGCACTTCACGGGAGCGTGAATTTTTTGAGATTAAAGGTTGAGATTGAGGGTTAAGGGAGGAATTGGAATTCATCCTTTGAACGTCAAGTTGAGGGACAAGTTTGAGGGCCGTATCGCCCTCAATATTGAGATTCTCCGTCACCACCCTTGGAAGTAAGGGCTACCCAGAAGACATTGCGTATTTTCGCCAAAACATCTTTGAAAAGGATGGCGTTGAAAAAAGCTAGCTACGAAAGTATTTTTGTTATTAATAAAGATATAAATGTAATGAAACTATCTTATTGTCTTCATTTTATGTGTTTATATATATATATATATATATATATATATATATATATATATATATATATATATATATATATATATATATATATAAAAATCTTATTCTTATACGTTTTCTCCTTCTTCTTCTTCGTCGTTGTTTTCTTGACAGACTAGACGTAGCTTTGGCGTAAGGTCGCCCCCCACAGTCTGAAGACGTAACTGCCCTCAAGGGGTGTCCAGTTTCACAAGATAGCCCTTACACTTACTTTCGAGGGCCAAGATTGAAGACTTGAGGGTTAAGGGAGGAATTGTAATTGGCCCTGAAGTCTCAACTTTTAAATTCTGTTAGATGAAAAACTTGAGTGTTGATATTCTTCGGCTTTACCTTGTGTTTTAGTGTCCAAACATGCAGTAAATTTGACCATTCGAACAAAATCTTTACTCTAAGTCTCACCATTTATTTTGCTCTCTATAATTTGTTGTATTGACATAAACTCTTGAAGGGTGATGCTAATCTTAAGTTTGATGGTTTGACTGCGTGACTCTAACCCGTCTTGTGGATTCTCCAGGAGGTCCAGGTGAACAGCGTGATGTGTCCACTGGCTGCGTGGGCAGCGCATCAGCAGCATCAAGACGGTGGCGTGGATGATAACCCTGAGCGACGCGCTGCACAACTTCATCGACGGCCTGGCCATCGGGGCGTCGTTCACTGTGTCCGTGATGACGGGGTTCAGTACGTCCACCGCCATCGTCTGCGAGGAGTTTCCCCATGAGCTGGGTGAGTGAGCAAAGACGCTTTAAAGCCAAATCAGCCTGAACTTCGTTTGACTCCATTTATGAAGAATTCCTTGTCGGTGGTCCCTTCAGTTCCCCTGAAGTTAACCACTCCTGCGTTATTTCTACAGTCGTATAACATAATTACATCTCACACTGTGTGACTTGATTCTGCGTAATCTTGGGTGTGAAGTCAAGAATGGCATGTGATGATGAGACCTCCTGAATAATAATAAAGCCATATACCAGCGCACACTCACCGGCCGCTTTATTAGGTACACCTTGCTAGTACCGGGTCGGACCCCCTTTTGCCTTTGGAAGTGCCTTAATGCTTGGTGGTGTAGATTCTTTGTGGCATGATGCATCATCCTACTGGAAGAAGCCATCAGAAGATGGTCCACTGTGGTCATAAAGGAATGAACATGGTCAGCATCAGCACCGAGGTAGGCTGGGGTGTTTAAACCATGGTCAGTAGGGGAAACTGGAGTACAGCCCGAGTCCTGCAAAAATATCCTCTAGGTGGCAGCACTGGTCGTTACTGCTGCATTTAGAGCTTTTACAAGATGTGTAAACTTCCAGTGACGATGCAAACTCCCACTGATTTGGAAAGCGTTGGTTTAACGTGGGGGTTAAGAACAAAACAGGGAAAAATATCGACGTGTTGAACCTCAAAGGACAAGGAACGGGTCAACACTGACTACCATGGTGATCCTGTCCACTTGGTCTGGAATAACTGGAGGAAGAAAAGAAGAGGGGCGCATGTCTGCAAAGCCTGTGAGGGATGCAAGAGTATTCTGCAGTACTTGGGGCCCCCCTGTTGGCACTGAGGGGCCTAGAGCATGCCAAGAAAGTACCCCCACACCATCACACCACCACCAGTCTGAACCGTTGTTACAAGGCAGGATGGAGCTGTGCTTTCATGTCTGTCATTTCAGATTCTGACTTTACCACCTGAATGTCACACTGAATTGAGACTCATCAGACCGTACAATGTTTTTCCAGTCTTCTATTGTCCATTATTTTGATCACTTGTGGGAAATGTAGCCTCAGTTTCCTGTTTGTACTCAGATCAGCCCTCCTAGCACTTAAATCCCTCTTCTTCTTCTTCCCCATTCTGATGTTCACTTTGTACTTCAGCAAGTTGTCTTAATCCCATGGCTACATGGCTAAATGCAATGAGTTTCTGCCATGTGATTGGCTCATTAGATATTTGTGTTAAGAAACAATTGAACAGGTGGATTTAATAACGTGGTGTGTATATATATATGTATATATATATATATATATGTAGTAGTAGTATATATATATATAGTATATAGTATCTCTATATATATATTTATTATATTATATATATTATATATATATATATATGATATATATATATATATGTATATACACATACATGTATACATACTGCTTCATAGAGCAACCCCAACGACAGCATTCCCAAACATGCAGAACTAACGCTGCTTTTATCCTGTTTCTTCAGTCTGCTTGTATTAATGTTTTCGTCTTTCGGCAGGTGACTTTGTTATCTTGCTGAATGCTGGAATGAGCGTCCCGCAGGCCATTTTCTTCAACCTGCTGTCTGCCATGTCCTGTTACGTTGGCCTTGTGTTTGGCATCCTGCTCGGAAGCAACTTTGCCCCCAACGCGATCTTCGCCATCGCAGGAGGAATGTTCCTTTATATTGCACTGGCAGACATGGTGAGTTGGTTAATTTATCAGGAAAAAAAATGTCTGAAATGTTTGTTTGTTTGTTATGAAAAAATCCCAAGCAAGCGGACATCCCTGCTGCTCCTGAAGCTCTCAATCCCAAACTGATCCCTAAAACAGTTAAAGCTGCCCTGGTTATTATTCCACTGCCAGGATTGAAGGATATGCAGAGACCAGATGGCAGTTAGTGAACTTCTAAACTTCAGAAACTTCTAAACCTTCAAAACATATCCTGCATCTACACAAGGAGAGTTTAACTGCTGTTTAAAGCTCTCTGCTGCCCTCCAGTGGTAGGATTTCAGACGACAGTCATGAAACAAAAATATCCTCTATTCCAGTGATTCCCAAAGTGTGGGCCGCGGCCCCCTGGTGGGCCGTCGTGGTACTGCAGGTGGGCCGTGAGAGGCCATTAAAATTAAACAAATATGTTTTAAATCCTTGATCTTTTTAAAATATGTTTTTAAATTACTGTAAAATGTTCATGATATGATTTAAAAAAAAACATTAGGAAGTAATAAAACAAAGCAGTTAGGTGTTATTCTACTGCCGTTTTAACTTAATATGACAAGTGTCACCTCATTTGTTGACTCCTTACATTAATACTGGAACATAGCTTCTAGTCCTGTACGTTGATCACAGTTGTGATTAAAGGTTTGGGTCGGCTGGAGATTTTTCACATTTCAAATTTGGCCTTGGTATTCTGAAGTTTGGGAATGGATTATCAATTCAGTTCTCAGATTTTATGTATAAATATATTTCTGGGGTGAAGAAAATTTATCTTACTTCATTTTAAGTTAATTTTCAAAATAAGATTTTGATCTACAATATGTAAAAACGTTGGCAAATAAGATTTTGATCTACAATATGTAAAAACGTTGGCAAATATTACCCAATTTGTAAAAGCGTAAATATGATGTAGAATTAGTGAATTTATTTCACCTGATTAGAAACTATCAAACTATCTTTGATAAGCCTTTTTTGTAATTTTTCACATGGAAAAATACCATCATTTGACCACCTTTTGAAATGCTTAAATTACCACCAGTTTTATCATTATTTGTGTTCACTTACAGGTTTGAACAAAGGAAACATTGTGATGGACTCGACTAGACCGTCTACAACAATCGTGATTGTTCACGATTTGTCAGTCTGACACGTTGAGCTCCTCTGGTTTCCAATATATTAAAATTAATTACGTACAATAATGTTAGGAGTGAACATCAGCAGTTTTTCTTTTGTAGAACCTGTAAAGTCATATTTTGACAGTATTTTATCATTTCAGTACATGCTCTAAATACTTTCATCCACCACTGACTAATTGAGACTTAGAATCTGGAGACTGACTGCTCATACCACTTATTCTGGGTAAAGTATATTAAATACGGGGGGATGTCAGTTGATCCGATCACTAGGGATGTATGATAATTATTTTTTAAAACTGATACCGATAACTTTCAGCTCCTAAAGGCCGATACCGATAACACACACATATACCTAAGATCAGTACATCAATACTATGAACAAAACCAAAAACAGTTTTGATTCTTTAAGTGAACAAATATTTATTTTTTCCAATTGAAAAACTACTTGTCAAGCCTCTCAAACATTTTCATAAAGCTATCAAACAAACCTATTTGATATCTCACATCAACTTAAATATGGTTCATTACTGACTGATATAAAAAATAAAAGGCTCCTTGAACTGATGGAAATACATGCATCAAAATTACAAACTGAAAAAAATTTACGTTAAAAGGATTTTGGCTTGTGGTGCCATTTAAATTAATACCTTTAATTAAAGTTAATGAGGTTCAGTATTTTTTTTTTTATCTCATGGAAGCTTTAGATGAGAAAGATGAGGGAGAGCAGTGGAGAGACTTGCTGCTGGATTGCTCACGTTAGCATTAGCTCACATTAGCACGATTTCAAACTCCATGGAAGTGATGACTAAGTTTCAGGTGGCTGATCCGGTTTGACGTATTAAAGCTTGTGCTATTTTTCCCTCGTGAAATTCGCTTGGAGCATTTGTTACTAATAATCAGCCAACTATCTTTTTCTGAAACTTTAACAAAGTTCCATACAATCGCCGCCATATTTGTTTTCATTAGCGCGCTGTGCTGCAGGCTGCATTCAAGTTGTAACGTAAATTCCCACGTTCCCTCGTTTGCTGGTCGTTCTTTCTGCCTTTTTGTTTTTTATATTTTTATGTGTAACATGTGGGAAAATACTGCGAATATCAATTCAAGTCAGCAGCTACCAAAATTACGACGATTTTCTGGCATGAGGGGGTATTCTTGATTTTCCTTATTCGCCTTTTCTGATTATGCTGACGTCACTTGAACATAACATTCACTGCCAGGGTCTCAGAGGGAGCGAGGCACTGCCCTGTTGACAAAAAATATGTTATCGGGGCTATTCGTCATGATATCGGACTCATCGGAATGACGTTATAGTTTCCTGTTATCTGCCCCCTAAATATCGTGCACCCCCACCGATAACAAATACACATTTGATTGAAACCTACTGAGCCATTCAGAAGAAATGGTTTTCACACTTGGATAGTGAACTGCACTTTTGGATAGTGCTACCGTTTCTACAACTCAGTCATTTCATCAGAGGAATACACAACGGCCAGAAACTTAACAGACACTTTTAAACCCTTTTTGTTATACTACACTTGTGAAATTTGCTTATGAACACTTTCTCCGTCTGCTTAAATGAATGAGACCCGCTCAGACTCACAAACCAAGTCATTCCTCGTTTCCTTTTGACGCAGCAGCGTAAACGAATTTCCCGTTACGCCGGCCTGGGAATGGTGCTTGATTATACCGGACACTTTGGTTCTGCGTCATACAGCTCTCTGCTTGTCATTCCTCGTTTCAGTTTCCAGAAATGGACAGCATCGCAAAGGAGCATCAGAAGACTTCCAAGAAGATCGTGTTCTTTCTGATCCAGAACGCAGGGGCTGCTCACCGGGTTCGCCATCATCCTGCTCATCACCGTTTTTGCTGGAGAGATCAACCTCAGCTGAAGGGATGGAGAGCTCCGGCCTCTTTTCTGCTCACACGTCTGGGTGGGAAAGTCAATGTAAAGTGAACGTTTTGTACAAACAAAACCAAATGTTTTTCTACCTTTGGACGATCAGTTTAGTGAAAAAGTTTACTCTACAAAAAAAAAAAAAAAAAAAAAAAGGAAAAATCTTTTACAATCATGTATCCAACTTGATGGGAATTATTTTAAGGAGACAATAAATTATTTTTACAATCTTCATATATTGTGAATTGTTAATAACATTTTTCTTGTGACGTAGAGAGATATTAACAGTATACTGGCCACTTTTAATACTGAAGACAAAAAGATTAATAACAGAAATTGACTTCACATCTTCCTCAGCCAGTGAGTCCTCATTACATCTCGTACAACTTTACAATTCTTACACTGGAGAAATAAAAACTTAAAAATCCTACACACACACACTCACACATATGTATATATACTTTTTCCCCCCCTCTGTCTGAAATTAAATCAGACCACACATTTTTTAGAGATTTTTTTCAAAATGACTTTCTTCACAGTCGGAGGTTTCACATCCATCTACTCAGTATTTGTATCGTTGCCTCTAAACTGTCTGACTTGGGTCAAAGGTTTTTGGGTTCCTTCCAGAAGCTTCTCACAGCAGTTTGCTGTAATGTTGGTCCACTCCTGCTGACAGAGCTGGAAGAACTGAGTCAGGTTTGAAGGTCTTGTTCAGAGGCCTTCTCAGCTCTGCCCATAAATGTTCCACAGGACTGAGATCAGAGCTTTAAATGTGCATGAACCGACTCACTGTGGCGGCCCCTGAAGGGAACAGCAGAAGAGAAAGGATAGATATACAATACCCCAACTACAAAAAAAAGTTAGGACGCTGAGAAACAGAATTGACGTCCTTAAAAGTATCCTGGTTGAATTAGAATTTTAATATAAGGCTGTGATTTTGATGGAATGAATAACATTGTATGAATCTTACTTTATTATAATTATTATTATGGACTGCTATGTACCTCAATATTGTAATACTGGAAATGCTTTATAAAAATGTGGTTTCTTTAAAAAAGAAAAAGAAAAAAAGAAAAAGATTTTTTCAGTTTACATTTCATGGGCTAAACGCACACAGGAAGTGATGCATGTTACGTTCACGGCGCATCTGTCATTTTACAGTCCGTCCAAAACAATAGAAAGAAAACGCTTGTGTATTGATATATAAGCCAATGTTGTCACATATTAAGTAAAAATCAAAATTTGCAAACGCTTTAAAGTAAGTCAGAGGCAGTGACGGCTAAACAGAACCCCTGTATTATTATAAATTCCCCCCACAATAAAAGTATATACGTCAAATGAGATTCTTCCGATAATTTGAATGCAGCACAATCTAGTTTTGAACAGCGGTCAGTGTCCACGAGACACTGAAGAAGAATCAGACGGTGGCGACAGGAGTGTAATTTAAACATCAGTGTCGAGAATTACCTGGAAATAAGTAAGTTGTGTTAATTTTCCTCCTTTTATCAAACTCTCCAGAGAATCTGAATTGACTACCCGACAGCTTAGCTGGTTAGCTAATATAGTTTTTCTTTTTTCGTGTCTTTAAAGGACGCTAAACCTTTACTGGCTGATAGTGTACATACTTTAATGCTGAATAACAGATAACGTTTACGTAGAGGTTAAGTGTAAAGCTTGCGTTACTAAGTTTGTCATTAAAACCCGTCCAGACTGACTCGTGATCTTCGTCAGGGTTGGTGGTCGGGTGACGTCACTGCAGGTTTGATTGAGTTCCTCGCGACTTTGGTGATGGGACTGATTTTAACTGAATGATGTGTGCAAAGATCAGGATGTTTCCTGGTCTTTGTGCATCATCCTGCCCGGCTCAAAGTTGGACTTAATCTACATATTTGGAGAATTTGTCCTCTCACAAACACCACATGAAGATCTTATAATATGAATTTATATTAATCTAATTATCCAATTAATTAAGCAAGTTCAGATCCAGATTTAAATCACTTTATTAGTTGCCCAAGAAGTACAATTCATTTGCATCTTTTCCCGCACGAAAACACCCAAAAATGTTTGGTTTGGTGAAGGATGAGAAAAAGGTTAAATAAGATAGAATATATATATATATATATATATATATATATATATATATATATATATATATATATATATATATTAGGGCTGGGCAACGATTAAAATTTTTAATTGCGTGGTTTCCCTGATTAATCACGATTAATTGCATTGTATATGCGAAATCAAATAATGAATTCAAAAGTAGTGTAAAGGTCACTTTTATTTAAATGTTCTGCTGCCATATGAACTAAAGTGTCATAACATTTGTTGTTCAAACGCTTTTAACATCAGCACTTGTCAGTAACACATATTTAGTTTAAATCTCATCTTAAAAAGTAAAATAAAATAAATCTTATTGCCACTGCCAGGGCATTAATGTCATCCTGTTTTTATGAAAAATAAAAAAAAATCTACCAACAAAATCCAACAAAATGATTGTGTCTCAGCACAATCAGAACATTAAAACAGGTAATTTCTGAGGTAACAGCAGAAACTTTTAACGGGGAGTTCAACTTGTCAGTTGTTACAAATAACCTTGTTTCTGTTGAATCCTCCGTCTGGGAGAACTTTAAAATGAAAATGTCCATGTTAAAGTTCAGTAACTTTACCAATCCGTGCAGAGTGCGAATTACACAATGACAATTGGGGAGGGTCAACATTTTCTAGAGATGACAAAAATGACAACTTGTCTCTTCTTTGGGGGGGGGGGGGGGGGGGGGGGGGGTCGTAGTTGTAATTGGGTGGGTCAAACCCCCCCAAACCCCTCCGTAATTTTGCACTATGAATCCGTTTATCATTCATTCTTTCCATTTTCAATTGTCAATTAAAAAAATAATAATTTTAAAGTGACGTTTTATTACATTTTTCTTTTTTTTTTTTTTTTTTTAATCTTACACAAAAAAATGATAAAATGGCTTTTTTTAAAAAATATATTTCAATTTTAGACTTGGATCAAAAATACAAAATCAAAAAACGGGCCACAGAACTGAATTTGTTTTATAATCGAGGACTGGACTTTCTGTTGTCGTTACACATCTGTGCCACTAGATGGAGCCGCACTGCAGTAACCAGCTAGAGAACAGCAGGACAGTGACCACATGGAGCAGATCTGATGGAACATGGAGGAATGACGCAAAAGTTTTGCTGCAGTCCAGAATTTTTTTTTTCAGACAGAATTGTTAATATTGCTACTTGAGTTGCTACCTGAACTGTAAAGTTCACGGATTTTTACCGTTCTCCATGTCTGTTTTAGCTTTTCCGCATGTTTACTTTTTTCCGGTTCTGCAGCAGCCAGTAACAGACTTTTCAAAACAAAAGCATGAGAGCAACATGTGTTAACGCACGATAAAATAAATGTTGGCGTTAATAAATTCATGCGTAAACGCGATAACGCGTTAACTTGCCCAGCCCTAAAAAAAAAAAAAAAAAAAAAAAAAATTTATATATATACAGTCATGGAAAAAATTATTAGACCACCATTTTTTCTTCACTTTCTTGTTCATTTTAATACCTGGTACCACTAAACGTCATCATGTGACTAAAACAGACAGAAAAGAAAACACTGAATGCATAAAAGCAGTGTTTTTGGCAGTACAACGCCATAGCTATTGATGTAAAAACTTAAGTGATTTAGGTTATAATCAAGAAAACCATGGAAAATGGTAAGATATCAGCTCTTAAATAAAACTCTTATGAGCAATCTTTGTGGTTCAAACAAATGTACCTTTAGTTGTACCAGGCATTAAAATGAACAAGAAACTGAAGAAAACAAGGGTGGTCTAATAATTTTTTCCATGACTGTATATATGTATATATATATATATATATATATATATATACGGTAGACGTGAGGTAAAGGTACCATCATTAAAGGACAATCTGACTGTAACCACCTGACAGCAAAAGGATGAACAGATTTGGACTAAGACAAACAGGAGAAACAGGAAGTCTTCCTGAATACTGCTGTTCTCCAGACGTCACATGAGTCTCTTAATTAGGCTCCAGAGATCCTGGAGCAGTTTTCACAGTGCCATGAAGATGGACAATCAATTGAACCAGCAGATAAGAAGAAACGTCATCGCTTTTGATATAAGAATAAAAAGTTAGTTAACGCTGACGTTGAAAGAGTTCAGCTTTCTCATCAAATAATTTCTCAGTTTTTTGCGTTTGACAGTCGACTCTGTTAATATCAGACTACAGTTTACAACCAAACAGTTTCTTAGATGTCAGAACACATTCATCCTGTATAACTGACGTCATGGACGATATCGAGTCTGCAGTCAGTGATCATTTTATCTGTTTTTGAAACACTGAGGTCAAGACGGTTGTCATGACGCTCAGGTAGTGGAGCATCCTGAACCAAGCAGGAGGGATAAGAGCAGGGTGTCATCACCAAACCTGTTCTCCTGGATACATCTGCGGTCAGTTTACACGACAAACATGAGGACCGACAGCTCACGACCTTCACACGAGAACGTGCTTGATGGGGTCATCTTGGACATTTCTACGTTTACAGAAACTGAACTGTCACAGTGGGAACGTTTAAAATCAGCTTCCTGGTTCAGGAGGTTAAAATACAGCTTAAACTGTTGAAAACGATATAATGGACAGAACATTAAAGGGCCTGTGTTATGCTTTTCCTGACTTTCAACAGTTGACTTAACCTGTAATATGCTTAGTTTTCAGAGAGTCTCGCTGTCTTTTTAAAGAGTTCACAACTGATTAAACAGGAAATATGCAATTTGAAAAGGCTTTTTTTTTTTTCAAACAGGACTTTCTGGTCACATAAGCAGAATTTGTATATGCAGAGTAGGGATGTAAGGATATGGAAAATCTGATATCTCAATTATAGTGACCAAATTATCACGGTTTACGATATTATCATGATATTCTTAATTGCTGTACAAATGTCTACAAAACACATACATTTAAATAATTTCACAAAACCTTGTGATTTTCTTGTCATACTAAAACATCAGAAGCCAAAATGTTATCAAAATGAAACTTTCACATTAAAACGGCAACTCATGCAGGCCATGCATTGTGAAACAACTTCTTTGCTGGGTCTTAGACCAGGAGCTGATGCAAGAACTTCCATGTGACATGTTGCCACCATGTGGTCAGAAGTGGTACTGCAACATAAAGTGGTTTTTAAAATGTCCCTATTTTGCCATTTTGGTCCCTCTTCATATTCACAGTTGTTTAACTTTAACTGTCACTCAAAAGCTCTTTGGGTTTTAAAGATTGCGCAGCCTCACTGTTCTGTTTTCTGTGTGCTACTGTGAGCCTCATGTCTGTCCTTCCACTGCTCCCTGCTCACTCTGTCGTTATTGGTTACCTTCCTAAACCAATCGGACATGCTGTTGCCAATCACATGCCACAACAGCAGAGACAATTGGAGGAGCTTTTTTTTTTTTTACCTGAGTCATATTCAAGGGGGGGCAGGGGTAACGGTACAGTGGTGGGTCGGTTGATCTGTTCTTGGAGTTTAGAGAACCAGTCTGCATTAGGGATGAAATGGTTACCGGTATTATGGTAAAGCGTGGTAAAATTTACACGATAACGATTACTGTTTGTGTTTGACTTCATCTCATTATCGCGGTCGATTACCGGGATATGTAATATCAGCCTCATTCAAGTCTGTGAGCGACTCGCGACTGTGTCTTGTGTGAATATGTCGCTTGTAACATCGACATCGTAACGTGAGCATGGCGGAAAGTTGCCATGGCGCGCGGGACATTTACCAACCCACTAAAATGATGAAATCCAAGGAATGCAGAGGGTCAACTGGTGGAGGACAATTATCCTGTCTGCAGAGCACTTCTTTACATTTTACTGTAATTTGTAGAAGCAACTTGAAGGAGCTAAGGCTAATGCTTCAAGCTACTGAGATGTTTGACCAAGAGTAACCTGGTCGACGCGCTTCGCTAACTCACATTTCGTAAACGTTACCTCTGCGTGTTGATCGAAAAATGACCGGAACGATGTTCTTCTGATGCTGTTAAATTATTAATTTATTCCATTAACTGATCCGACAACCATAACGCCAGCAGTTAGCACCACAGCGGTCAAACACCTTTTGTCCTTCCGGGTCAAACACCTAACCAATAACAGGCAGCTACCTTTATACCTGACCCTCAGGTAACAACACAGCGACACCCACAGACACACAGAGTGAACTACAATTCAGAACAACATATTTGGCTCCTAAACAACTGTTTCTTTATTTACACATTTATACTCATTTAAGGTTCAGCTTAAAGTCCAAAGTTTATTTCATTTATACTTCACTATAATTTTTGTTCCTGATAATTGTTTGCATATTTTGACCTACTATGGTTGTTAAAGTGTTTATTTTAAATTTGCACCAGACAAATAAGCTTTGCTCCTGTTATTTATTTTGTTTAAAATAAAACCTCTTTCTGTTCCAGTTGTTTGCTCTTTTAGTGTGAAAGTTGCATTTTGATAAGATTTTGGCGTCTGGTGTTTAAGTATGACAAGAAAATCACAAGATTTTGTAAAATTATTTAAATGTATGTATTTTTTGGACATTTGTACAGCAATTAAGAATACCGCGATATCGTAAACTGTGATAATTTGGTCACATAATCGAGATATCAGATTTTCCATATCGTTACATCCCTAGTGTCCACAGATGGGTCTCAGTAGTACTCAGCTGGACACTGGACACGTCAGTCAGGCTTGAAGTTGGCGATGACTCCAACATAAATAAATGAACAAACGGCCCATCGCTCCTCCCCCTCTATTATGACCCATATTTCAACACAGGTATTCGGCTGGAATGAATACCTGTGGAGTAAATAATTGTCTGTGGGTGTGGTTGTTTGTCTGCATGTGGCCCTGCGATGGACAGGTGACCTGTCCAGGCGGACCCCTGCCTTTCACCCAGGTAGAGCTGGGAGAGGCTCCAGTGGTTAATGGGGACCGGCGCCCCCTCGCGAAAATCAAAATCCGCGAACTGGAGCCGGACCCCCCCGAGCCTAAATAATGTGTTTAAAATATGTTTAAAAACCACAAAAAAGTAGAGACACTGCAGCGAAACAAGACAAAGGCTCAACTGTGGTCTTTCTGTTACCTTCACAGCCTCTGGTCTCTGAACCGTAGTAAACAAACCGCTGCTATTGTGCTTTTTTTGGCTCGTAATTAGTGGCTAACAAGCTAAAAACAACAAAAGAAACAGTCCGATTTTCTCTGCATGGAACGAGCACTTTATTCTGGCACTGCAGGAACTTGTAACATCACACAGGTTGTATTGTTGGGCTCCTGTCGGTTAACAGAGAATGTAAATCTATACATGCTGGGCTGCTGTTGATGCTCACTACACTTTTCATCTAACCCCGTTTTCATTCTGCCGTCCCACGACACACACACTACATTACCCATAAGGCCACCTTCTTAAAGGGGCCAGGCTGGCTCACAACATTTTTTCGCTGTGAGAAAACACGCGCACAACATCCTATGAATCTTTCCGCGATTTTTTTCTTGATTTTTTTTTTAATGATATTATATATTTCTGAAAAATCTGCGAATAACTAAAACCGCTGAACTTAAAGCGCAAATTGGCGAGGGATCACTGTACGTGGGCCTAGGTAATGGATGGATATTCACATCCTTGATCAAGTTTCATTGTATATTCTGGATTTTTACTTTTAACAGTTCACTGTCTTTAGACTACTTTTACTCAAATAAAGGATTTGAATACTCAGAGATTGGCTCACAGCAATGTTGACAGCTCTTCAAAAGCTTCATTATCCTACGTTAGTTAGTCACTGCAGTAAGAACAGGCTTTAGCTCTGACATACAAAAAGACTGGCATATGATTGTGTTACAGGAGTTTACCAGCTCTCACATTTTCACTTTCTCTCTTTAAGGGCTGAACCATGGCCAACTTTAAGATACGAAAGTTTCAGGACGCAGACGCCGAGAGTGTCAGGGAGCTATTCACCCTCGGCATGAATGAACACTTGCCCTCGTCCTTCATGCACGTCCTGAAACAGCCGCTGACCCAAATGGTGCTCATGTGCACGTTCTGTGCTCTCATGGCCAGCTCCAAGTCCTTCATGCTCCCCATCCTGGCCGTCACCCTCCTGCTGGCCGGCGCCCGCCAGATGATCGTCTACATGTTCAACAGCTTCATAGACGCCTGCATGAAGACTGACCTGAGAGACATCAGCGACACCTACCTGAAGCAGAAGGACTCGTGCTATTGGGTCGCTGAGAGCGACGGCCGCGTGGTCGCCACGGTGGCCTGTCTCCCCGCAGAGAACGCGCCCGGATGTTTGGAGCTGAAGCGCATGTCGGTGCGCCGCAGCCACCGCGGGATGGGCATCGCCAAGGCCCTGTGTCGGACGGTGGCGGAGTTCACCCGCGACAGGGGTTACGCTGCTGTCGTCCTCTACACCTCCATGGTTGCAACAGATGCTCAGAGACTGTACGAGCACATGGGTTACCAGAAGATAAGGCAATTTCTTTTACCTGAGTTTTTTGCCAAAATCATCAACTTCACACTGATTGAATACAGACTGGACTTACAGCCAGAAGGTGAAAGTGGCTGAAGCTGACTTGAATGTTGTGTGACAAAGTTACAGTCCATTTATCAGTCACCTGTGCTCATGTTTAAAACCTAAAGCAGTCATACTTTCAGGAAAGGTCATTTACTTTCACCTGTACAGTTATGCATACTGTGTGTATATGCTCTGTATTAATAACAATAAAAAGTCAATGTACTCATTAAGTGCACTACCTCAAAGATATGAAGAGAAAAACATGATGGACTCTTTGGTTTGTTGGCTGGCTATTAACAATATATCAATTTAAGCATTTTTATAGTAGGTTTTTAAAGTATTCCTCCACAACTGAAGGAATAAATAAGCCAAAAGTGCTCCAAGACTTTTGTCATTAAAAAAACAAAAAAACTAGATTATGAATGACATTAAAAAATTGCAAAAGTCGGGTTTTACATACATTCCCGAGTTCACCTGCAGGATATGCGATTTGTGATAAAGTTTTATTTGATGAGTTCTCAGTTGTCCTTGAATGCACCTTTACTGTGACGTACACTGAAGCATCATTGACAGGAAGTAAAGCATGCTGCAGTAAAGGGACTTTGGCCATTTCAGCATTGTTTACAACATCGTTAGTGAAAGGACGTAGAAAAGAATTCCGTCAGTTTGTTTTACAAAAACATTGAAACGCCTTAAAGCCTCATATCGATATTACACAGACTGTGAATTACGAATAACACCCCACACTGCGCATTATTATGAATACTGGAACAAGTGCATTTTGTTATTTTTTTAATAGTTGTCATTCTTCCGAGGAACCTTGAAGGCAGCATAACCGAGCATGGATGTGGTTAGGACACTGACGCTGTGAACGGATTTTGACCGGAAGAAGAAACTTCCTGGGGTCCAGTCTTAATTATCGCCAGAAACCAGGTAAGTTGACATAAATTTGTACATTTAGATTTGACAGGGAATGTCAAAGTGGCGCCGCTGGAAGTGCCCAGCAGCTTCGTGAAGGGAGTTTGGATGCTAGCGGCACTTAGCTAATCTTCAGAGGACAGAAGTTAATTTAAATCATTCAAGTGCGTAATTTTCCTTTAAAGTTGAACTGCTACGTGTTTGCATCCGTCACGGTGAGGAGCAGTTACCCTCGCCGTTTGTGAGCGTTAGTTTGAACCGTCCAGACCGACCTGTGATGTATAGTGGTGAGGTTTCAGGGTAATTTTGTTCAGAACTGGTTTATATCCGTTCAGACCGTTAAAACATATTACTATCAAAGTTTAGCCTGCGGCAGACTTCAAACAGCCCCTCTTTGATTCACATTTACAGTTTATGGGTTTGTCTTCAGATTTCACGAGTAATGTAATCAGAAACATAAAATGGCACGTGACCTATGACTAAGACGCTGCTGTGTCTCTGCAGGTCTGTTGGCTCCAACAAACAGGTAAGTTTCCTTCTGTTTGTCAGCGTCCTCGTTTAGGTGTGACGTCATGTAACTAATACGGTGCCCCATGTTTTAACTCAAATATCAAAGCTGCAGTTATTGTGCCTGCAAGAAGTTATTGTTGCTCAACCCTCTATTGCATGAATTATTATTTAAACATGATAAAAAATGTTTTCATGTGTTTTTATTTCTTAAAATTGCTTAAATAATGGAAGAAAAAAAAGAGGGGTAGTTGATATATTGTTGCAATATGGCAACACTGTGCAAATATGGAAAGTACCATAAAATCAAAATTTTCTCTCAAAACATAATTTTATTGAAAACAAGACTAAACAAATCCTACTTATACTTAGTGAAATGTAAAACCCAATATTTAGTTGGGCATTTTCTGAGATCTGGGACTGGCAGTCTCTTGGCTAGAGGAGCCATGCCTCTACTAGGGTCAGGTCCAGGTCCAGTCTCTTGGATAGAGGAGCCTCTACTAGGGTCAGGTCCAGCATGTGGAAGACAATGCGATGGAAACATTTCTTGGACCTGATCTTGGTGGGGTAGAGGGCTATCAAAGAATCCAGAAGATCCACTCCTCCCATGCTCTCACTGTACACTGACACAATGTTGGGGCGCGGAACGTGGATCATGTCTTTCTTTTTTTTTTGTTCCACCTTTGCATTTTTTTTGGGTTGGGTTTGCTCCTACAAATGTGTTCAGGAGGTTGTAAAACCACTTGATGACCCATTGCTAACTCTGCCCTGTTCTCTTTCCCTCTCCCATAGAAGAAACTGGCTTTCATGTTCTATGATGAAAGCGACACATGTAAACTGGCTATGCAGTCAAAAAAAGGAGAAAATGCTGCATATAATTCCAAGTACTGTACTGTCAGTACAGTACTGTCATGTCTGAAATTACAAAATATAAATAGAAATAATGTTTTTTCCATTTTAAATCTAATAAAAATCTGTGAACATAGTCTCAGAGTAGCCTTGTGCCATGTAGGTCAATTACAGTCCAATAGGTTGAATACACACAGATTCCATATTCGCGTGTAGTTGCCATATGGCAACACATTAATTTTAGCATTTTACAAAAAACATATAATATCTAAACTGGTTTTGAGGATAAAAATTAAAAGTTAACTTACCCCAGATAGTGTTTCAATTTTTTTTCTTGAGGGACTTTTGCTTAAATACATAGCAATTAGTAGGGGTGCACGATAACGATCTGGCCAATAACTACTGGGCCGATAACAGGAAATTATGACATCATCCCGATAAGTCCGATATCATGACGAATAGCCCCGATAACATATATATTTTTGTCAACACGGCAGTGCCTCACTCCCTCTGAGCCTTGAATGACCAGCAGTGAATGTTATGTTCAGGTGACGTCAGCATAATCAGAAAAACGATTACTCAATAAGGAAAATCAAGAATACCCCCTCATGCCAGAAAATAACTCGTTAACTTGGTCATAATTTTAGTAGTTGCTGACTTGATTTGATATTCGCAGTATTTTCCCACATGTTTCACATAAAAAATAAAAAAATAGAAAAAGGCTGAAAGAACGACTACGCAAACACCTTGAATGCAGCCTGTAGCGCAGCGTACTGATCACAACAAACATGGCGGCGTGGAACTTCGATAAAGTTTCAGAAGAAGATAGTTTAGTGGTTATTTGTGACGAATCCTCTGAGCGAATTCTACGAGGAGGGAACCACAAGTATAAGCTTTAATACGTAAAACCCGATCGGCCACCTACAACATAACAATCGCTTCCATGGAGTTTTGAAATAGCGCTAACATGAGCTAACGGAAGCTAATGCTAACGTGCGTAAGCCAGCAGGAGTCTCTCCTCCCCTCTGCTCTCCCTCATTCCTCTCATCTAAAGCTTCCATGAGATTAAAAAATAAAAACTACTGAAGCTCATTTACTTTAATTAAAAGTATTAATTTAAATGGAACCACAAGTCAAAATACTTTAAACGTAAATCTTTTTCAGTTTGTAATTCTGATGCATGTATTTCCATCAGTTCGAGGAGCCTTTATTTTTTATATCAGTCAGTAATGAACCTTATTTAAGTTGATGTGAGATATCAAATAGGTTTGTTTGATAGCTTTATGAAAATGTTTGAGAGGCTTGCCAATAGTTTTTCATTGGAAAAAATAAATATCTGTTCATTTAAAAAGTCAAAACTATTTTTGGTTTTGTTCATAGTATTGATGTAAAGATATATGTGTGTGTTATCGGTTATTGGTATCGGCCTTTAGAAGCTGAAAGTTATCGGTTATCGGTATCGGTTTTAAAAAACATTATCGTGCATCCCTAGCAATTAGACAACTTTGGGGGCCCTCAGATGCTGACTCACCCCAATGTCTGTGTCCATGCAAAAAGGAGGTGCAAACAGGATTTCCTGGTCATGTAATGTGATGCGTTATATGTCTCATCAAAATGAAAGACCCCCTTTTCACAACTGAACAGTAAAAAAATGGATTTTACATTACTGTCTTTTAGTAAAATTGAGATAAATTAATTATTGCCATATGGCAACACCATGCAATAGAGGGTTAAGTTGGGCTTTAACCCTCCCATGAAAAAGATGCTTAATGATCCTGTAAAGCAGAGTTATTGGGTTCTCATGAATATGATCACCTCTTGTTCTTCTTTAAAAGTTGAGCCATGGCGAACATTCAGATCAGGAAGTACCAGGATGAGGACGCGGAAAGCGTGAAGGAAATTTTCACCTTGGGGATGAGCGAGCATATTCCTTCGTCCTTCGTCCACACCCTGAAACAGCCACTGACCCAGATGGTGCTCATGTGCACGTTCTGCGCCCTCGTCACCAGCTCCAAGTCCTTCTTGCTCCCCATCCTGGCGGTCACCCTCCTGCTGGCCGGCGCCCGGCAGATGATCGTCTACATGTTCAACAGATACATCGACACCTCCCTCCGGAGGGACCTCGACAGCATCAGCGACACCTACCTGAAGCAGAAGGACTCGTGCTTTTGGGTCGCCGAGAGCGACGGCCGCGTGGTCGCCACCGGTGGCCTGTCTCCCCGCAGAGAAAGCGCCCGGATGTTTGGAGCTGAAGCGCATGTCGGTGCGCCGCAGCCACCGCGGGATGGGCATCGCCAAGGCCCTGTGTCGGACAGTGGCGGAGTTCACCCGCGACAGGGGCTACGCTGCTGTCGTCCTCTACACCTCCATGGTGCAGGTCGATGCTCAGAGACTGTACGAGCACATGGGTTACCAGAAGATCAGAGAGTTCGTTGTTCCCGAGCTCGCTGCCAAACTCATGAACTTCACGCTGTTTGAGTACAGACTTGATTTACAGCGAGATGGAAAAGGAGACTGAGAAGAATACTCGGTAACAGCTCAGGCTTTCCCAACTCCATTTATGTAAAAGTCAGGGAACAGGTTCAATAACACACATGCAGTAGCGGACAGATATGTTGCACACACATAGGACATATTGTATTGTTTTCTTTTGAATGCTTTTAGACCCTTTATTAGTTGTACAGAATTGTAAAAAACAAAAAAAAACATCAGTCAATATCACTTTTGTTAAAGATTTACATTGACCAGCTTGAGAGTCATTTCCTTAATTTTATAAGATACTGCCTGAAAATAAATGAAAGGATTAAAATCTCTACTTTAAGATTTCATTCAGTCTCAGTATAACCATAACCCAGCCATTCCCAAACTTCAGAATTCCAAGGCCCAATTTGAAATGTGAAAAATATCCGTGGCCCACTGAAACCTTTAATCACAACTGTGATCAACATACAGGACTAGAAGTTATGTTCTGACATTAATGTAAGGGGTCAACAAATAAGGTGACACTTGTCATATTAAATTAAGATGACAGTAGTATAACACTTAACTGGTTTGTTTTGTTACTTCTTAATGTTTTTAAATCATGTCGTTAATATTTTACATGTCGTTAATATTGCGCCAATATTTTTTTTAAATTGAGGATTTAAAACATTTGTTTAATTTTAATGACCTCTCACGGCCCACCTGCAGTACCGCGACGGCCCACCAGGGGGCCGCGGCCCACACTTTAAAATCACTGCCATAAACTATGTGAAACTTTAAGAGCTGTTCATTAATGGGGAAGTGCATGCATTCTCTGGTTAGATTAATTTAATTTCAATGCATCCACACCTCAGATTTTACTACCACAGCAATCTCTGGTACATGATAAATAATCTGCACTCATATCGCGCTGTTTTAACCCTGATTAGGTTTATTCAAAGTCCTTTATGTTGTGTTTGTCGTTCACACAGACACACAATACTATAATATCAATGTATTTATTATAATATAATAACATTTACACTACTCATCACAATCACACGCACATGAGCATTTTGGGTCAGTGGGGGAGTTCAGGCTCTTCTGACAGTATTTAACCTCTGACCTCAGGAGCCTTGGCCCCTCCACCTTGAAAAAAGTGACTTCATTGGAGAATTGGAAAATAGTAGAATAACTCCCACTGTAGGATGTACATGCATCTAGACATATTGCTGGTGCAACCAAAGTATTGGTGTATTTATTTGTTTGTTCACCTTTGGTCAGTCTCCCAATACCATCTGATGAGATAATCCATTATCCATACCCGTTATGTCCTATACAGGGTCACGGAGGTGATAAGATAATGTTATTATAGAAATTAAACTTTTAACTCTAAGATGAGGATCTTAGACATCAGCATGAAGAGTGAAAAAAAAAAACCCTTATAATCTATTAGCTAATTTGGATCTGAGTTAATATGTACTAGGATTAAGGAGGAGTTGAACTGTGGCAGTGTTCATGGTAGTACATGGATCATGGAGTGAATTCCTGGTATGTGGATGTCTTGATTTTTCTATTGATTTACTCATCACTCAGACGAAGAGTGGTGATGAAAATAGACCAGAAGTGTTTCTAGAAAGCCATCAGGCCTGGTGCTTTGTTGTTTGACGTGCTTTGACAGCAGAGTAGGTCAGTATTGTTGAGAAATGAGCAGATATCTCCCTGATTCTGGTCTGTCTCTGATTGCCACAAAAGTATGAAAGATTTGCTTTAGGGCTGGGCAAATTAATTGACAATAGTTGAGCGTATTTACTAGGGGTGTGAAAAAAATCGATTTGGCGATATTCGGCCACCCGATATAATATCGATTTTTCAGCTCATAATATCGATTTTTTTTTTTTTTTAGGAAAATTCATTAATTCACTTAAATGTGCAAAAACACTAATAATAAACAATAAATAGGTTGTTTTGTAAAAAGCAAATAGTTTTGACTCAATTTGTCCTCTGAATGATCAATATCATCTGATGAACATATACAGCAACTTGATTTTTCATCTATACTTTGAATTTTGATATTAACTGGGTAGAATATGACAATATATCGTGATAATATTGCATCGTGACCCAAGTATCACGGTACATATCGTATTGCGAGGTCCTTGCCAATACTCACCCCTAATATTTACTGCAAAAACTGTCAGTAATCTATGAGGATGAAAAAAAATTTAAAATAACTGTTCATTAAACCAATTTAGGTAAAAATCAGTGGTGATATTGATCTGGGGGCCCAGCCCTAATTTGATTTATTTCTTCCAGTGAGCTGGTAGCCTTATTATCTTTTATTTACCAAGTATTTTCCAGAGTCACTGCTATTGTAGTTTTTAAAAATCACATCTGCTTTGTGTTTGTATGTGAATAAATGCATATATGATGAGTGTCTATGCATCATATAAAATGTGATTTAAATCATGGTACCGAGGTCATAAACTGTTTTGGTGAACAGGGCTGGATTTATTTAGCATCTGAGCAGGTGAAACGGGAAACATTCAGTCCCAGAATTACTCACATTTTCTGTCTCATGAAATTAAAGTATTTGTATTTCACGAGGGAGCTGAAATAAACCGCAGGTGTTCAGTTACAGAGACACGGTATCTGTCTTTGAGAGTCACACATGCCAGTTTTCCCCGGGGTCGTCGCGTTGCGTCAGGCGGGCCGAGGCAGGCGGAGGTCCGGCCACCTCTCTGTCCGGTGTCCGCTCCGCGGATGGATGTAGCCCGCCGGGGACGAGCTGGAACGAAGCCGGATATTTGACACAAACCGGTGACATTTACCTTCTGTTTGCCACGCGGCGCACCTGAAAGGTAATTTTCGTACACCCACCTGTCTCCAAGTGCCGGTATATTCTTTAATTAACTTGATAAAAGGTTAGTTTTTATGTGCCCATCTAAGCTAGTAGCTCGCGCTGCTAGCAGCTGGTCAGGGAGAGTGATTGACAGGAGCGACTAACGGCCGCAAAAGTGAAAGGTCAACAACACTGAAACATATCAAAATACCGTGTTTTCTTATTTAAATGACCGGTTATGGAGACTAAATCTCTGTAATTAATTAACGAGCTTGTGTACGTGATTAGCACCTCGATGTGTAACACGGATATCCAGTCCAAATGTGATGATGAAGCTTTACCCTAATTTTAATGCTTTAATCCCTTTAATCCTGATTTATTGTCACGCTTACATTTCTCTGTCAGTTTGTGTGTCAGTAGAGATTGTCACGTCCACCTGCAGCCACACCCATGCTGTGATTTATCACGACATGCACCATGTCATTATGCACGCACAGTTTGTGGTTATTTGTCTTATTTTACACTCAGGTGCCCTCCTGCTGCTTCTGCTAAATCACAAAAAAGAAAAAAAGGGCCATTATTCTGGAAACACTGGACGTCAATGTCCACCCGATTTTCAACACACTAGATGGCACCAAATTACAAATTACATTACATATTTAAACTGGGGTTTATACTATAAAAATGATCTATTTTTATTAGGGCTGGGCAACGATTAAATTTTTTAATCACAATTAATCGCATTATTTCCCTGATTAATCACGATTAATTGCATTGTATACACGAAATCAAATAATGAATTCAAAAGTAGTGTAAAATGCACTTTTATTAAAATGTTG
Source organism: Hirundichthys speculiger (assembly GCA_018398805.1). Taxonomy (NCBI): domain Eukaryota; kingdom Metazoa; phylum Chordata; class Actinopteri; order Beloniformes; family Exocoetidae; genus Hirundichthys; species Hirundichthys speculiger. The sequence goes on along the minus strand of JAGFBZ010000083.1, from coordinate 620,322 downwards.
TGCTGCCATATGAACTAAAGTGTCATAACATAACACTTTTGACATCAGCACTTGTCAGTAACACATATTTAATGTAAATCTCATCTTAAAAAAAAATAAAATAAAGCTTATTTCCACTGCCAGGGCATTAATGGCATCCTGTTTTTATTTAAAAAAAAAAAAGTCTACAAACAAAATCCAACAAAATGATTGTGTCTCAGCACAATCAGAACATTAAAACAGGTAATTTCTGAGGTAACAGCAGAAACTTTTAACGGGGAGTTCAACTTGTCAGTTGTTACAAATAACCTTGTTTCTGTCGAATCCTCCGTCTGGGAGAACTATAAAATGAAAATGTCCATGTTAAAGTTCAGTAACTTTACCAATCTGTGTATCAATCATTCTTTCCATTTTCAATTGTCAATCAAAAAAAAAAAAAATTAAAAGTGACGTTTTAGTACATTTTTCGTTTTTTAATCTAACACAAAAAAAAGCCTGTTTTTTTTTTTTTATATTTCAATTTTAGACTTGGATCAAAAATACGAAATTAAAAAACGGGCCACAGAACTGAATTTTGTTTTATAATGGAGGACTGGACTTTCTGTTGTCATTACACATCTGTGCCACTAGATGGAGCCGCACTGCAGTAACCAGCTAGAGAACAGCAGGACAGTGAACACATGGAGCAGATCTGATGGAACATGGAGGAATGACGCCAAAGTTTTGTTGCAGTCCAGAATTTTCTTTTTTAGACAGAATTGTTAATATTTCTACCTGAGTTGCTACCCGAACTGTAAAGTTCATGGATTTTTACCGTTCTCCATGTCTGTTTTAGCTTTTCCATGTTTACCTGCCAATTCTCTTCCGGTTCCACAGCAGCCAGTAACAGACTTTTCAAAACAAAAGCATGTGAGTAACATGCGTTAACGCGCTATAAAATAATTGTCAACGTTAATAAATTAATGAGTTAACGCGATAATAACGTGTTAACTTGCCCAGCCCTAATTTTTATGTTTGTACTTCATGCTGTTGTCTATCAAATACCACTGAAGTTAAAGCTCTGCCCATATTTTAAATAGATGACCTACTTCTCTTATATGCATCAATGCTGATGAAAGCTAAATATCTTCAGTCTCTGCTGATAGAGAGGAAAAACTATTAGAAATAGAGAAGATAATTTAAAACAAGAGAAAAAAAAAGACATTTCCATCTAGAGTTTCTTTAAGGTGGATGCAGCATTTTCACTGTGCTCATTTCATGTTACCAGCATTTACAAACCCTTTATTATCACATTTGTAAATAAACTAAAAAGAAAAAGTAAGGAAATTTGTGTTTTGCTGCTCATCTTGCATATGCACGATCCTGAAAAACGAGGCACTGTTTAAAAGGGAAATAATTCTGCTTTCTGACGCCATGGGCCCGATCTTGCGCCAAACCTCCAAAACCTGCTATTAAGGGATAGCAGGTATTAGGAGGGGCGTTCCCCCACAAAGAACGCAATCTTCCACCTCCCAAAACCCATGATCTTACCTGCGAAAACCACTATATTTTGCACATATTATGCATGGGAGTGGTTAGGGCGTTCCACCTGTTTAACCAATCAGTGCGTCAGTAGCCATTACCTTTAAGAGCAGGTTGCGCTACCTGCAAACTGCTATGAAGCGTTTTTCACCCAGATCAGAGCAGCTCTCATGGGCAGCTGGTCTGGTCCTCCTCTTTTTTCCTCCTCCTCCTCTGCACTGATATATACATAACTAGCTCTAACTAACGTGGAGCAAATGATTTAATCATTTCTTTTGTACTCCAAGAAGTTTCAACAAACTGCTCAGAAAAAATAGAGCCAGTGAACTTCCAGGAAAGCATTTCTTAACTAGAAAAGCACTCAGAGAGCGCAGACCTCCGCCAAGCACAACAGTCCTCCCATACAGCGATTTGCAGATTGTGATAAAATCCGCCTTCTGGATCAGATCCGGATCAGCCTCTGAAATTTTATAGAGGTTTTCAGTGCCAATACCTGAGTGAAATTTAATGAGCTGTGGGCAATAATTTATGGAGATGTTAAGAAACAAAATTTCCAGCCCCACTGAGCGCGTGTTACGGTCTCAAGCCAGGTTGTGAACCGCAACCTTCCACCTCTGGGGCTCCTGCGCACAACCCACTGCACCACCTTCAATCCTCTACATAGACACTCAGATTCACCTATGTTTCACCTTCCTATCCGACGAGCAGCCCAGGTGTGGCACTGCACACCTGTACCTATTCAGTCATCATTCAACCAGACTCGTCTCCTGATCTTCCAACAGAAACGCCTGATCCAGCCATTCACAGTGCCACCTCCTTGCCTTCGTCGTCCCCTGGATTGTTGGTTTGGCTGCCAACCCTCGAATCCTCCTTTTTTACATCTGAGAGATAAAAATTCCAGAACTCCCTTCCTGTCTCCATTGTGGTTGCTTTAGGGTTCAAGAAACAACTAAACAGCGCAATGTTATCGAAAATTTGAAAGTGATCCAGAATCCAGGATTTCTTCCAGATCACACCCAAAATAAAATCAGTTCTTCCTTTTCACATTTCTGACAACTCCTGAAAATATCATCAAAATCCATCCATATCTTTTTGAGTTATCTTGAACATATCCCCTGTGCCAAGACGCACAGCTGCGCCAAGACGCATAGTCCGCTGGGAGCGGTGCTTTTTAAAATACTGCAGAACGGATCATTGGATGAGCATTGAGCCAGAGGAACACGTATGATGACATCTACCTTCTACCAGTGAGCGCATCTCAGGTGTTCCAAGCGCCAGGAGAGGGTCAGAGGGAGACGCACAGAACAAGAAACTCCACAACAGAGTTCTGTGATCTCCTCGTTTCCTCCACAGCAAACATCTGGATGAGATCATGTCACAGCTGTACAGACATCATCTCCCTTTAGAGAATAATAACATATGCAAGTAATACAGTGATGCATAATCAGAGGTAGAGCCGGTTGTGCAGTCCACATGTGACTGGGTGTACGCGCAATGACAGGATTTGGACCCGCTCTTTTACGCGCCGACATGCCAGTTGCGCTTTCCACAAACTCGGTATCTTGCGGTACTGGTATCTCGCAGATTTTGGGTATTGGGTAATGGGTGGTCAGACCACCCATTACCCAATACCCAAAATCTGCGAGATACCAGTGTACCGCAAGATACCGAATTCGTGGAAAGCGCAAGAGACACGCCCATTGCCGCGCCCACAATGTGCTTAAGGGAGTCGGCAAAATGGGTAGCAGGTTTTGGGAGGTGGAAGATTGCATTTCGGTTGGCAGAGGGTCCTAAATCTGAAATTTGCAGGTAGTGGGTATTGGGTATTGGGTAGCAGGAGGTGTAAGATCGGGCCCCATGACTCTGATTGACAAGAAGCATTGTTACAACAAAGAATAATCTACCAAACACAAATTTTCTCACTTTTTGTACTCGGTTTACATAAAGCTAACGATGATTGTGAAAATAGATGTATTGAACTGCAAATAAGTGAATGAGCAAATCAAATACAGTGAAATGTCATTGGTACTGGTGACGGTGAGGAAAAATGCTGCACATTCAGTAACATTACACACTAATTTAGAGTTGAAAGAAAAGAACAGACGAAGAAATTTCTGGAGAAATTTCCTGTCCCTGGTCTCTTGGTTAGAGCCTGAAAGTCTGACATGAATCCAGAAATGTCTGACGCGTACATCAGATAGCAGAGAAGCTTATCAGTGGATTTCTTAGTTGTACTTAACGGTTTTCCACGCTGGCGTGAAGTTCAACTATCATGCTGGAAATGCTCTAAGACTTGGAGTCAGGCTGCTACTATTAACACTACTATTAAAATTTGAATGAAAGCTAAAAGACTTTCAAATCCCATGAGCCAATATTTTACTCACAACGGAACATAGATAATATTTAAAAAAAATGCACAAAGTCAGAAACTTTACACTTTTATCCACTAAACTAAATACTACTGAGCTAATTTCAAATTTGATGCCTGCTGCAGGTCTCAAAAAAGTTGGCACGGGGGCAACAAATGGTTGAAAAAACAAGACATTTAAAAAAGATTCAGCTGGGAGAACATCTGTCACCTAATAAAGTGAACTGATATCAGGTCTATGATGTGATCAGTTATAAAGGTACATCATATTGGCCCTTTTCCATTAGTACCTACTTGGCGCGGCTCGACTCGACTCGGCTCCGCTTTGGAGGTTTTCCACTAGGTCATAGCACCGGCTCGGCCCTCCTTTTTTCGTACCTACTTGGCTGGGGTTCTATCCGGGCTGAGTCGGGCCGAGAATACAACGTCACCACGCCGCGGGCCATTGATTGGCTAGAGAGCAACGTCACGGATGAGCCTTAAGCGACTCCTCCACACCCGCCATATTTAAAACTCGGCAACAACAAACTCAACAGCGATTTTACCCACATCGAGGTGGTACTGGACTACAGTGGAAAACCACTGAGACCGAGTCGAGTCGAGCCGCGCCGAGTAGGTACTAATGGAAAAGGGGCATTAGAGAGGCAGAGGCTCTTCGATCTGCGAAAGAGTGCAGAAAAAGATTGCGGAAAACTTTAAAAACAATGTTCCTCAACATCAAATGTCAAACGCTTTGCAAATCTCATCAGTGGAGAACATAATCTACAGATTCAGAGAAACTGGAGAAATCTCTGTGCATCAGGATACCCGTGGTCTTCAGGCCCTCAGACATCACTCATCTTCATGATTGTGTCCATGACAATACTAAATGGGCCCAGGAATACTTCTAGAATGATAATTGATAATTAAATTAACTGCCTGCTAGAGCTGAGCAATTTTATCAATTGTGCGATATATATCGATATTTTATTTCCCCAGAGAGTATCGATTTTTCAGCCGCGGGTATCGATATTCTAAGCTTCTTTCAAAACCCCCGTGTCCCACCTTTAAAAGCTTGCAAGCAATAATTTGCACTGTTTAAATAAATGAAACTATTTTTCTCAACAAATCTTTTATTCATTTTGTCCAGCATTTGCAAGCTGCCTGTCAGCCATATAATGTGAAATTGATGCTTTCAGTTCAATTAATTCAAACAAAGTCATTGGAACACTCACAAGATGTCACCAAAATCACTTTGTCCCTTTAAAATCTTTCGGAAAATGATGTAAATGTATTGTAAGATGAATATCGATATATATCGTATCGTGAACCGAATATCGTGTATCGTATCGTATCGCAAGATAAGTGTATCGCTACAGCCCTACTGCCTGCTGCCTTAAACTAAATTCCTTTTTAAATGTAATAACATAATTGTGACCCCTGCTGACACAGCAGTCTCTGTTTTAATTCACCGTTCAGCAGCTGTATTTCTTTGTTAATTTTCTCTCTCACCGTGCAAATCTTACGCCGTTTCTCCTGTTTTCCCTTTACCTCGTTTGCTGGCGCTGATTTGTTCCTCCCCGGCCAGCAGACAGACCGAGACGTTGACACTGTCGTCATGTTTCTCCTGGAAAATCACAGCTCGTCACCTCGCCTCCAGCCGCTTCGCTGGTCCGAACGGGCACAAAGCAGCGGCAGAGTTTGAGGCGGCGATGCCTCTGTCTTTGGCGTTGGCCGTCTACATGCAGGAAGAGCTTTGATTTCATCCGTCTGCAGGTCTTTATTCCCTCTGTGAGGGACGAGGACGCTGCCTCTTCCTGTCTACTGGCAGATTCTGAACAACCCCCTCTTTTTGGTTCTGCCTTTGTAATTTGCATAAAAGGGTGCAAAGAGACTGCAGGGGTTTGGTTTTTTTTGGTCCCAAAGGTCTGTGTAACTCTAAAATTTAACCCTACATGACATGATGGACTGTTTGAGTCTGAAAGAGTGCTGAGCCTGTATATGTGGAATAGATGTGATGATGCAGGATCTCGATTTGTGGAGTCTGAAAAAGTCCTGCATTATATTCCAGGGAAAATCACAGTCTCTCCCGAAAACTGTATTTCTTTTGTCCTGCTGCTGAAACGTGTACTTCTCCCGTCAGATTCTTTTGAACAGAAACCCTGTGGTGTTTGCTTCCACGGCACAAAGATGAGAACACAGGAAAGGAGGCCGACGGTTGGAAAGCTTCAGCCATTCAGTTAGATGATAAAAGGGAGTTAATCCTTTGCTCTGTGGTGGAGCACAGTTGCAGGCTGGGGCCTTGTGAAATCTGCTGGCTTTTGTTTACGGCGTGCAGCGTTTCAGAGCATCACCTGGACCTTTTTGTTGTTAGCGATAATGAACAGTATCAAACTGAGCTGAACTTGTTCACCTCCCGCTGACTAAAAATGCTTACTACTCGTCTTACTGGATTTTTACTTTCTTGGCTAGATTTTTTTTTTTTTTCCCAGAGCTCAGACTAGCAGGCTAAAGAAAGGCAGACACTGCAATGCAGGGCAAGCCAGGATTATATATATATATATTTGGGATGGGCATAATTAATTGATTAATCGATGATTGATCATTAAGAATTTGGTCGAAGACATTTATTTTCGTCAATGAACCAAAGGTTTTTTTTTTTTTTTTTAAACAATCCAAATGTAGGTTATCAGTGCACGTCCTCAAACAATGCGATGCATTTCACTGTGCCACCGATAGAAATTTGGCAGCAGGGGGCAACATTTCATCATCACTCTACCCTGGCTGGACTCAGTTGTTACATGCGAGCTTCTGTAGGTCATCGCATTATCATGAAGCGGTCGCGGTGAAGTGTGGCGTGGGACCATTTTCGTTTAGAAAATGACCAAGTTTACTGCAATCACTGCAATGCAAATTAAAAATACAATTAATCGACAACGACAATGATGTATCACTTGAACAACGCACATCTGTGTTAGCACAGACCAGAAGGAGCTGCAGTGCACATCGAGCGCACAACAAGCACATCTTTTTAAGAAACAAAAAGCCTGTAATACTGGCGCCTTAATATAATTTGTCCTTGTTAAGTAGTCTCCTCGATATCTCTTGTTTTATTATCGTTGTTTTTTTTTTAAAGAAAAGAAACAGGAAATGTCACGTTATTGTCGACCACGAACATCCGGGCCACTGAACACATCTGGGCATGCGCGGGCCATAGCAACCAGGCCAAAGGGGAAAACAAACGTCACGCCGATATCGAGAATAATTGTGATAGTTTTCAATATAAAAATGTTAATGATTAATCGATTATTAATCATTAATTCTCTCGATGATCGACAAATAAATCTCGACCAAATGCTCGACCAAAAAGTTATTATCGCGTTAACTCATTAATTCATTAACACCGACATTTATTTTATCGCGCGTTAACGCATGTTGCTCACATGCTTTTGTTTTGAAAAGTCTGTTACTGGCTGCTGTGGAACCGGAAAACAATCGGCAGGTAAACATGCAGAAAAGCTAAAACAGACTAGAGAACGGTAAAAATCCGTGAACTTTACAGTTCGGGTAGCAACTCAGGTAGCAATATTAACAATTCTGTCTGAAAAAGAAAATTCTGGACTGCAACAAAACTTTCGTGTCATTCCTCCATGTTCCATCAGATCTGCTCCATGTGTTCACTGTCCTGCTGTTCTCTAGCTGGTTACTGCAGTGCGGCTCCATCTAGTGGCACAGATGTGTAATGACAACAGAAAGTCCAGTCCTCAATTATAAAACTAATTCAGTTCTGTGGCCCGTTTTTTCATTTCGTATTTTTGATCGAAGTCTAAAATTGAAATATAAAAAAACAGGAATTTTTTCTTTTTTATGTGTTAGATTAAAAAATGAAAAACGTAATAAAATGTCACAATTTTTTTTTTTCATTGACAATTGAAAATAGAAAGAATAAATGATAGATGGATTGGTAAAGTTACTGAACTTTAACGTGGACATTTTCATTTTAAAGTTCTCCCAGATGGAGGATTCAACGGAAACAAGGTTATTTGTAACAACTGACAAGTTGAACTCCCCGTTAAAAGTTTCTGCTGTTACCTCAGAAATTACCTGTTTTAATGTTCTGATTGTGCTGAGACACAATCATTTTGTTGGATTTTGTTTGTAGACTTTTTTTTTTCATAAAACAGAATGACATTAATGCCCTGGCAGTGGCAATAAGCTTTATTTTATTTTACATTTTTTAAGATGAGATTTACACTAAACATGTGTTTACTGACAAGTGCTGATATTAAAAGTGTTTGAACAACAAATGTTATGCCACTTTAGTTCATATAGCAGCACAACATTTAAATAAAAATGTGACCTTTACACTACTTTTGAATTCATTATTTTGCGTATACATTGTGATTTAATCGTGATTAATCGGGGAAATAATGCGATTAATCGGGATTCAAAATTTTAATCCTTGCCCAGACCTAATATACATATATATATATATATATATGTATATATATACATACATACATACATATATATGTATATATATGTATATATGTATATGTATATATATATATATATATATATATCTATATATCTATATATATATATATATATATATATATATATATATATATATTTATTTATTTATTTATTTTTTTTTTTCTGCATTGGTTACTTTAAATGAGATTTTTTTTTTTTTTTGATCAAAGATAACTCTACTACTTAGTTCTATAAAATGCTGTGATTTAAAGGCTCATCTTCAGGACTGAAAGTGCTCTTTGCCCAGTCAGAGTCAGTCTTTATGAACAGGTCTGAACCTCTGCATCATTACCCCAAATTAGGACATGAATGGGACAAATATTCAACTATTTTGAAAGGTGTGTGCAGGCTTTAGGACCCAGCACTTATGTCTGGGCCTAAACTGCCCTCCCTCCTGCAGAAGCCAGCACAGACACCAGCACAGACACCAGCACAACGCAGTGCTGCCGCTCAGCTGATGGGCTCACAGAGGACCGAGCGTGGTTGCCCCCATCTTCTCAGCTCCGCTGCTTGTCTCTGATCCGTTCGTCAGAGGGCTGGATCGGCATCCTGTGCCCCCATCACAAACTTCCTGTCAGGGGAAAGAGCTCCTGGATGCTGTTGGTCAGCTGCCGAGAGGAGGGACAGCAGAGTTTCTGAGAGCTCGGGCTGTAGCGTGGGGAGGTGAGGGATGGTGTGATTCTGTGAGGAGGGAGACGTTTTGGCAGCATCACTGAGCACCCCCCCTCCACTTCCCTCCTTCTGTCTGGGTGACGCTCTTCCTATTAACGCGCTCCTTCAAGACAAGACTGTCTGGAGGGTGTTCGGGCACCAGGAGATATGTCACAGACCAGGAGGAGCACGTACACCCGGGTGAGTGTGTGCAAACATTTCAGTTGGGCAAATGAAGGGCCGGGCTGCGGTGCTGAAGTTAGCCCGGATCAGCGCTCTCTGTTCTCTTTTATTCCTGTTCAGTTTGTTTCAGCGTGTCATCTCCTCTGGGCCCGATTACTGTTTTCAATAGAGGGGTTTCTAATCCATTTCAGTGGTGCGTTCCTGACTGAATTGTCGCTTCTTTGTTTGGCTCACATCATGCCCCTCTGAGCCGGATGCTTGACATTGCTGCTGTGACGCTACAGTTTCAAACCTGACTCGACACCGACAGCCGGCAAAGTGGGTGATGATAAATGACAGGCAGGTAATTAGCTCATTGGGCTTTTTGCTATCAGCAGACTTTAGACACACAATCCCCGAGTCCCAGAAGACTTCCTGTTTCTCATCTGTTTCTGAGTCAGTCTGCTCCCCCGTCTACAGGAGGGATGACATCAGTGCTTCACTTTATATTTCAGCTAAATTTAAGCTTTAAAGCTGCTCTTGTTTCTACCTTCAGATCACAGTGAAGTACTCACCAGTCGTTGTGTTGCTTTGAATATCTATTTTTATTGTGGGGACACTGTTAAAACTCTATGTGAGAATTTCTGCTGTAAAACTATTAGTCTTTATTGTAGCCTTATGAGTATTACATTGCAGCAAATGAGTATCCCCCTTTTCAAAAGTCTTATTGTAGGTATAATTCCAGTCGGTGTTGGGGTTAGGGTGTGTGTTGTAAGAGGAACATGGAACTAAATAATTCAGTACACCCCTCAGGTCCTCTGCCTCCAGCACGTGGCAGACGGGTCGGGACGATGATGGAACAAAACAGAACATTTATCACACACTCCAGCCTGATCTGCTGTGGATGTTTTTGAGGCAGATGCTCGTTTTAGAATAGTAACATTCCAGCCTTTATTATGGCTGATAACATTTTTAATAAATACATGCATCTGGTATTTAGAAAGTAAAATTGTTTGATTAAATATCAGTGAGTTTCAGATCACAATGAAGACACATTTTTACTCTGACACTCAGCTGTGATTATTGCACATGCTCTGTGTCGTGCTTTCTTTGGAAGTAGTGGAGATGTAGCTAATCTGCTGGACAAACTGGGATGAACAAAATGGTTAGGCAATCTCTAAATAATTATCTTCATGTTTAGAAACTATGGTTTCAGCAGCCAAATCACTGGTTCTGCCTTTGATGGTCCAGTAATATCTGATAATGGATCAGTCATATGTATTACATGGAGTGAGTTGTTGCTTTTAAACACTCCAGTAGTATTTTCTTAATCTTATGTCATTTGAAAGAGGACAAACATTCCCCTAAAGGTAGCCACGTTAAAGGTATGGTGAGAGATCTTTTTTAGCAGCATTTTTTTTTTTACAATATTGCCTGAAAACCTTTTCACATTCCCATTGCACCCACTGAAATAGAATGTTTGCAAAAAAAACCCAAAACGTTTTGGTCCGGTCTAGAGGGTGTAATCAGAGGAAAACTCTGACCAATCAATGTACTGATCATCTCTACATTTATTGGCTGCCTAATACGTCCATCAAATATCAATGCACAGATGCCAAGGTGGCCCAGTTTCTACTGGATAGGTAAGATGATGCCGTTCTGATTATATAATATTTCAACATACTGATGGGTTACGGGTATTGTCGGCCTATTCACCCAGTCAGTGAGAAAATGAAAGATGATGACAAAATTATTGTCCACCGAGTGACATGACGAACATATTCCAGCATGTTTCGCTAAGCTACCAACTCTGTCAACTAGGCTGTTATCCTTGACAGAGAAGACGCCATGGCTTGAAGTTAGCCAGCCACTCTGATGCTATGTTTTGTAGGTAAATAGACGTGAGTGCTCGCGAATGCTTGTCAACTTCCGTGACTGCTCGAGACAGCGTGCGCTTTCATGTAGTCGTGAATCGTGTGAAGGCGTGGTTTCAAGGGGTGGGCTGAAGAGGAGGAGGAAGAGCCTTTGGGAGGAGGGAGGGAGTGTATATTTTCAAAATCTCACTTGAGTTGGATTGCTGGAACCGTTTTTTCAAAGATCTCCCACCATACCTTTAAGGATGTGAATGATCTTTCTTTTTTTTTTTTTTTTTAGTTTAAGAGAAAGAGACTTATTTTGCACATGAGCACTCCAGAATAACTTTGCTGTGCTTTGGTGTATGGCTGGACGATGTGGCCAAAATTTATATCACAGTCACAATATAGTCCATAATTTTGATCCATACAATATAATTCCTATATTGATATTGATAATATGAAAACCACAGGGGAACTTCCAAGAATGTCCAGAAAGGATAACTGTAATGGGTACTCCAGTTTTCCCCCCACAGTCTAATTAATATTCAATTTTAGGCTAGTTTGTGATTGTAAATTGACCGTAGGTGTGAGTGTGTATGAATGTGTGGCCCTGCTACTCCTGACCCATATAGAGTATACCCCTGACCTGTATAGGGTATACCCCTGACCCATACAGGGTATACCCCTGAACCGTATTGGGTATACCCCTGACCCGTATAGGGTATACCCCTGAACCGTATACCCCTGCCGTTCACAGAGGATTTGCTTGGCTTGTCTCCTTGCAATGCTTTCTGGGGGACTTTTTGGTCCCAGAATTGAGAAAACAGAAACTAGTATCACTGTCAGAGTCAATCTTGAACCATGACATTAGGGTTCATTGGAATAATATCATTATTACAGCTTTGCTAATTTACTGTTCTTGTTAATTACATTGTACATTAAGTTCTTTAGGATCATTTTCTTATGGACTTGAGCTCTGGACTTGGACTTGTGTTGGATCAACAACAGATCTTTTGGGTCCAGTGGGTTGTTGGATGTTTTCTTTTTTTTTACTTATTCCAGTTTATTCCTATGGATGCTCGTTGGAGTTGAGATCTGTAGAACTTGACAGTTGGGCCAAAGCCTTGATTTTGAGCTCATGTTTTTAGCACTTGGGCGGTCGCAGTAAAGGTTATACCCTCATGAATGCCAGGGTTTATGCTATCCCACCGTAATATAGCATTGTAATGTGATAATCAATGTCATTCACTTTACCTGGTTGGTTTATCAATATGTATCCCAGTTAGATTGTTGGACAGTAAGTAACAAAAAATGGCAGCATGTTTGAGGTACCGCAGCTGAAGAAATGATGAGTAAAGATGAGTTGCATTTTCAACTGAAAGATTGTCACAATCGGAACAAATAAGAGCTCTTTAACAGTTTGGATTCATCCTATGAGTTTAAAAAATACCAACTGTCAAGAGCAACAAGACTGACAGATGTCCTATAGATTTCCTAAACATCCCTCATGCTGCTGCTGTTTGTCTGTTTTTGTTTCTGTGCTTAACTCTTAAACTGCAGCACAGTTGGTGTGTGTTTCCAGTCAGATCACCTGATCAGGTTGCCTCGCAGAGCAACATCTTCTCTCTCTGCTCTTCTGCTGAGTCACCCTCAGTTCTAGGACATCACTCTGTAAATTATGCAAGATTATTAGATTACAAAAAAAAAAAGACTGCAGTAAGTTTGGAGATGATTTAACCTGCATTTTCTTCTCCATACTTCATACCTGCATTATGAAATCTAAGATGAGTTTTTCCATGTAAATAGGACACAAATCTGCTTGAAAGAGCAGTGTGCTTTAAGGATGCAATGACATTTAGAAAGTGCTGTTTCAGCACTTTTTTTCTGTTTCTTCCTGGAAGACTTGGTGAGTCAAAACCAAACTGATTTCTCCCCTTTGATTTATTTTATTTGGGTGTTTGAATTTTCATGTGGTAGACTGGGCTTTAACGTTTAAGCTCAGAAGTATGTTAAAATAAATGTTTATGAATTTAAAATGCCTTTAAATAGAATACAACATCATGTCACTCAACTGTTAACAATTTTTTTTCACTATAAATATGAGGATTACGAACAAAAATGGCAGTACAGAGATGCCACTGATGTTCAAAATAGTTAGAGCTCTTATCAGGGAAGAAACGCTTTAGAAGGTCATGGAAAGATTCCCACTTATGATGAAGAAATATCTGTTGATCTAAAATATGTCAATATTTGTAAAAAAAAAAAAAAAAAAAGTTGGAACAGCACCTGTGTCCATGTTAATGTTGACAAGTTAGCCTGGTCACCTGTGAGCACATTTTAAAGCATTTAAAAACCAGTCACAATTTTCTTCTTTCCAAACCCGTGTCAACAGTTAACATGTGTTTTCTTCTCTCCAACCATTTCTACATTCATATACTCAGTTTTAATGCAACCAATGTCCAATTAAAGTCCTTTTTCGCCTATTTGTGTTAGTAGTTACTAAGGATGCACGATAACTGTTTTTTATAACTGATACCGATAACCGATAACTTTCAGCTCCTAAAGGCCAATACCGATAACCGATAACACACACATACCGTCGCGGTTGAAAGTTTTGGCACCCTTGCATATAAAGACCAAACATCTCCAAATGTCTATAAAATAAGTTGAAATTGACAAAAGTATTTGGTGTCTCAAATTCTTTATTAAACTAATAATAACACAGAAACTTAGTTTTTTAATCATAACTTAATATTTCATTTTAAATAATAGATTACACAGAAATTGCTGTGGCAAAAGTGTTGACACCTTGAATTCAATATCTGGTAGCACATCCTTTGGAGAAAATGACTGCTGTCAAATGCTTCCTATAGTTTTCAGTGAGATGCCTCCACCTCTCTACGGGCAGTTTGGCCCACTCTTCTTTTACAAACTGCTCCAGTTGACCCAGATTAGAAGGGGGCCTTCTTCCAACTGCCATTTTCAGATCCCTCCACAGGTGTTCAATGGGATCAGATCTGGACTCATTGCTGGCCACTTTAGAACAGTCCAGCGTTTTCTGTTGAACCATTCCTGGGTGCTTTTTGATGTGTGTTTTGGGTCGTTGTCCTGCTGAAACACCCATGATGTTCGACGAAGACCCAGCTTCATGACAATTGGTGAAACATTTTTCTCCAAAATACCTTAGTAATCACCAGATTTCATAATGCCACGCACACATTCAAGGCACCCAGTACCAGAGGCTGCAAAACAACCCCAAAACATTAGTAAACCTCCTCCATGTTTGACTGTAGGGAGGCTGTTCTTCTGCTTGAAGGCTTCATTTCTTTTCCTGTAAACACAGAGTCTATGTGATTTACCAAAAAGCTCCAATTTGGTCTCATCTGTCCACAGGACATTTTCCCAGAAGGATTTTGGCTTGTCCAGGTGTGTTTTGGCAAACTCTGGCAGGGCTTTCTTGTGTCGGTCTTTCAGTAGCGGCTTCCTTCTGGGTCTCCTACCATAGAGCCTCTTTCATTGAGCTGGCGAAGGATGGTACGCGTTGAAATAATTGTACCTTGTGTCTGAAGGTCAACTTGAATCTGTTTAGCAGTTGTCCGAGGTTCTTCTGCCACCATTCGAACAATCCTTCGCTGCATCCTTTCGTCCATAATTCTCTTGCGGCCACTTCTTGGAAGGTTGGCTACCGTACCATGAGCCTTAAACTTCTTTATAACATTTGGCACAGTGGATACAGGAACATGAAGGTCTCTGGAGATGGACTTGTAGCCTTGAGATTGTCTATGCTTTGCTACAATCTTTTCTTTGACTTCCTCAGACAACTCTTTGCTTTTCTTTCTTTTGTCCATGCTCAGTACGGTCATACAGTGACACACAATAGCAGAATGCTCCTTTTAAAGTTGTTGGATGACTGATTACTAGATTGCTGTCACCTGTAAACTCACCACAGGTGAGTTCAAGGTGAATGACCTGCTTGAAATTCATTTATTCTTTGTAAATCTAAAAGGGTGTCAAAACGTTTGTCACAGCATTTTCTGTGTAATCTATTATTTAAAATTTAATATTAAGTTCTGATTAAAAAACAAAGTTCCTGTACTATTATTAGTTTAATAAAGAATTTGAGACACCAAATACTTTCGTCAATTTCAACTTATTTTGCAGACGTTTGGAGTTGTTGGGTCTTTATGTGCAAGGGTGCCAAAACTTTCAGCCATGACGGTACCTAAGATCATTACATCAACATGAACAAAACCAAAAACAGTTTTGACTCTTAAAATGCTGCTGGCTTGCTCACATTAGCGTCTTTAGCAGCCCGTGTGTCCTGGTATGATTTCAAAACTCCGTAGAAGTGATGGTTATGTTTCAGGTGGCTGGTCGGGTTTGACGTATTAAAGCTTGTCCTATTTTCTTGTGGAATTCGCTTGGAACATTTGTCACAAATAACCAGCAAACTATCTTCTTCTAAAACTTTAACGAAGTTCCATACAATCGCCGCCGTGTCTGTTTTTATCAGCACGCTGTGCTGCAGGCTGCATTCAAGGTGTAACGTAAATTCCCACGTTCCCTCGTTTGCTAGTTGTTGTTTCGGTCTTTTCTATTTTTCCTATTTTTTATGTGTAACATGTGGGAAAATACTGCAAATATCAATTCAAGTCAGCAACTACCAAAATTATAACCGAGTTAACAAGTTGTTTTCTGGCATGAGGGGGTATTCTTGATTTTCCTTACTGAGAAATCGTTTTTCTGATTATGCCGACGTCACTTGAACATAACATTCACTGCCAGTCATTCTGGTCTCAGAGGGAGTGAGGCACTGCTGTGTTGACAAAAATATATATGTTATCAGGGCTATTCGTCATGATATCGGACTTATCGGAATGACGTCATAATTTCCTGTTATCGGCCCGATAGTTATCGTGCACCCCTAGTAGTTACAGTTAGTCAGAAACAGTGACAGACAAGGATTAAAGTCGGTACTTGGAGAACACTGTCCCAACAGTGAGGCATGGCGGTGGCAGCATCATGCTGTGCCAAGTGAGCTTTTTTTGCAAACTTTGACACATATATTTTCATTGATTAATGTGCTTTATTCCTTTTTTATCGACATATTACTGTCTATCACAGAGGCTGTTCGCTCCGCCTCTGCATTCCCTTTAGTCCTCCGTACTGTGCTGTGTGAAATGCACAGAGGATGAGTTGCATTTTGTTGCACCCCTGTTTCACCTTGGGAGGTA
The DNA here is from genome assembly GCA_018398805.1 of Hirundichthys speculiger. NCBI lineage: Eukaryota > Metazoa > Chordata > Actinopteri > Beloniformes > Exocoetidae > Hirundichthys > Hirundichthys speculiger. The sequence goes on along the minus strand of JAGFBZ010000083.1, from coordinate 604,036 downwards.
GTAACAGAGGTACACAAAGGGGAGCCAGCATCACGAGCCCTGCCGCTCTTTTCAAAGACTGTTCAGCATCGATGTGTAATGCGGTGCTGTGGCACCTTCACTTGATCTCTGTGAAGATCAAACGCTAACAGAGACAGTTTAACAAGCATGGCGTTTTTGTGCACAATATGTCACAACTGCTGTGTGAAAAGGACATTTGTATGTGTGTCTTAGTGTGGAACAAAGCTAACCTAGATATTTTTAATACTGAAGACATGGAGATGAGACTCTCGTCTTGTCTCGTCTCGTCTCGTCTCGTCTCGTCTCAAAATTTGGTCCATAAACTAAACTCTGGTAAATAAGCAGAGGTGCAGGTTTTAATGATATCATTATATATGAACCTAAAATTTCTCAACCTAAAGAAATTACTGAACATCAGTGTTATATGTAAAGGGTAGCGTACAAGCTTCTAATAAATGTAATAGAACATAATCAACTTCGGACGAATGAAATTACTTTCACTGTGATAAGTTTTGACAGTGGAGTTGTGGATGTTTTTTTTCGTGTCCCATCCAGACCACCAGCAGTGGCAGCAGCAGGATGAGTTCAGACGGGGGTGGGCGGCCCGTCAAAGTGGGCTCCCTGGTGGAGGTGATCGGGAAAGGGCAGCGTGGAACGGTGGCCTACATCGGCACTACTCTCTTTGCATCCGGGAAATGGGTGGGCGTCATCCTAGATGTGGCCAAAGGAAAGAACGACGGCACAGTGCAGGGCAAGCGCTACTTCACCTGCGAAGAGAATCGTGGGATTTTTGTGAGACAGTCGCAGGTAAGAAGACGCTTTTAGTTTTCTTTTGCAGTACTTGATGTTGCACCGGAGCAATATCCAACATTAGAAACCAAACATGGAGGCATTTCTGTTTTGTTCTGCTTTGAGATCTGTCTGTTAGCGTGGGATTGATATGATCCTCACTGTTCTGTCTGGTGCTTACCTCTTCTCTTGTTGGTTATTTTTTCAATAGCATCCCTTGTTCTGTTTCCATTTAAGGGGCGTTTTCTTTCTGTTCAGATTATGTGTCATCAATGTGTCATCAAACAGAATGGGATGATAGAAAGCCTCTAATGTTATTATACAACTGCAGATATAAAGATTATATTTTGATATGTTTTTATTAGGGCTGGGCAAGTTAACACGTTATTGCGTTAACTCATTAAATTATTTTATAGCGCGTTAACGCATGTTGCTCACATGCTTTTGTTTTGAAAAGTCTGTTTCTAGCTGCTGCGGAACCAGAAGACAATCGGCAGGTAAACTTGCGGAAAAGCTAAAACAGACATGGAGAACAGTAAAAATCCGTAAACTTTACAGTTCAGGTAGCAACTCAGGTAGCAATATTAACAATTCTGTTTGAAAAAGAAAATTCGGGACTGCAACAGAACGTTCGTGTCATTCCTCCATGTTCCATCAGATCTGCTCCATGTGTTCACTGTCCTGCTGTTCTCTAGCTGGTTACTTCAGTTGCGGCTCCATCTAGTGGCACAAATGTGTAATGACAACAGAAAGTCCAGTCCTCCATTACAAAACAAATTCAGTCCTGTGGCCTAAAAAGTCTAAAATTAAAATATTAAAAAAACAGGCATTTTTTCAATTTTTTTGTGTTTGATTAAAAAACTAAAAAAACGTAATAAAATGTCACTTTTTAATTTTTTTTATTTTTGATTGACAATTGAAAATGGAAAGAATGAATTAGACACGGATTGGTAAAGTTACTGAACTTTAACATGGACATTTTCATTTTAAAGTTCTCCCAGACGGAGGATTTGACAGAAACAAGGTTATTTGTAACAACTGACAAGTTGAACTCCCCGTTAAAAGTTTCTACTGTTACCTCAGAAATGACCTGTTTTAATGTTCTGATTGTGGCCACAATCATTTTGTTGGATTTTGTTTGTAGACTTTTTTTATTTTTCATAAAAACAGGATGACATTAATACCCTGGCAGTGGCAATAAGCTTTATTTTATTTGACATTTTTTAAGATGAGATTTACACTAAATATGTGTTACTGACAAGTGCTGATGTTAAAAGTGTTTGAACAACAAATGTTATGACACTTTAGTTCATATGGCAGCAGAACATTTAAATAAAAGTGCATTTTACACTCCTTTTGAATTCATTATTTGATTTTGCGTATACAATGCGATTAATCGTGATTAATCAGGGAAATAATGCAATTAATCGCGATTGAAATTTTTAATCATTGCCCAGCCCTAGTTTTGATACAAAACGACATGATACAAAGCAAACATGACTAACATATAAAAAATAACTTTTTACCTAATATAAAATAGTTCTGTCCAAATCTGTCACATATTGCTGTTGATGTACAGAGGCAGAGGTGGTGATGGATGGATGGATGGATGGATGGATGGATGGATGGATGGATGGATGGATGTGTGTGAGTTCAGTGTTACCGTGGTTTAGTGGAAAGACTGTCTCTGAACTGTTTTTTCTCATCTCTGATGGATCTGCAGCTCCTGCCAGAGGACAACAGGTCAAACACAAACAAAACATTTATAATCTTCCAAAACCAAATCCAGTCTCGGGGAGGTCTTATATAATCTATCTGCATCAACGCACCCCACATAAAAACAACTTATCATTTAATATGCTGTTTTTAAAAACATTTTCATTTGTTCTTCACATAATAAATATGTCTGCAGCTGTTTTCTCGACGAGCACAAAAGAGTAAAGTCTAAAAATGTCCGTCCGTCTCAGATCCAGCTGGTTGATGATGGGGCTGATACAACGTCTCCTGAGACACCTGAGCCCAACTCCGGCAAAGTCCCCAAACGAGGTAAGAACACAAACGGTGATCTTGCTTTCACGTCAAAGGTCGTCACCGCATCACGCCGTTGTGAACGTCTGCGTGCACTCACATCCTGGAGTTTTGTGTTCTGTCTGAACTTGGCCTCAGTTAAGGTTGGCTGCTAGTTTGTTCAGCAATTTGAAAGGTCTTAAACTCTCAGACATCATTGAGAACATTAGTCAACTGCTGTTTTGTCTCTTTGTAGTTACGTTTTCCAATGAGATGGAAGTTAAGTCAGTCGGTATGTATTTGCCGTTGAGCAAGGCAGCATTGCCTTCCTACAGCGACTGTTTCCTCTAACCCCCCACGTTTGAGAGAAGATCATTAACATTATTTCATTGGTTGCCCAAACTCTTCTTTTACTTTTGAAGAGAAGTAGGTCATGACTACGTTTTATCCACCAGAGGATGAGCTGGACTGTTTCCATGGTTACGTCTCAGTACTGCTGTAGCAGAGGAGGTGGGGGGGCGAGGGGGGTGATTAGTAACTTTCATGTCCTGAGAGTTAAAGCGTACGTGGTGACACAGCAATACCTGAGGGAAATGTTTATGAATGAAGATCTGTGTGAGGAAAATGAGATTAAATGATTAATTTATAATATTATAAATTATATGTAAACAAATGATGTCACTGCAGTTAAATCAACAGGAGGATGAGCAGGAAGGCAGCTCGTGTTGCAGCCCTTTTAAAATCTTTTTTCAGTGAGCAAGCAAGTAGGGGTGAGTATTGGCAAGGACCTCGCAATACGATATGTATCATGATACTTGGGTCACGATACAATATTATCACGATATCACGATATATTGCAATATTCTACCCAGTTAATATCAAAATTAAAAGTAGAGATGAAAAATCAAGTTGCTGTATATGTTCATCAGATGATATTGATCATTCAGAGGACAAATTGAGTCAAAACTATTTGATTCAAAACAACCTATTTATTGTTTATTATTAGTGTTTTTGCACATTTAAATTTTAAAACAAATTAAATGTAAAAATAAAACAATTTTTCTAAAAAATAGATATTAGGAGCTGAAAAGTCGATATTATATTGGGCTTCTGAAAATCGCGATATATTCCCAAATTGATTTTCTTTCACACTGAGTTATGCATTATGGCTACATCGATACGTAAAATTTGAAATAACTCAGCCACTCAAAGGTTTTGGTTTGAGCTTTACAACTGTACATATTCAGTTCTCAGCACATATGTGTCCCTTTGTCTTCTGTCCAGCCAGTGTCTCAGAGTTGGGGTGATCCTCTTCCTTCCATTTCTTCTTTCAGCTCTTGAATCAGGCAGAAGCTCTCGCTGAAGCCAGCAGCTCTGAGAACAAAATTGTTCTTCTGTTTGTGCTTGGTCTTATGCTCCCGTCTCATTCGCTTCGTGACGATGTCTTATGTAGACACTGTCATGGTTTTTTATGAAACAAAAATTCAAACTTAACTTAAATCCAAGGAGAAGGGAAACAGGCAGAGAAACAAGCAGGACTACAAACACAGAAGAAGACTAATGGACTAGCACAGACCGGGGAACTGACAAGACGTAAATCCCCAGAGGGACAAACAAGAGGCAAGAGACTAGACAAGACTTTAAGGTAAAATAGGAAGCAACTTCCAACATCATTATCTGTTCAGTCTTTACTATTCTGGCCAAGTCTGCAGTTTTCTGCAGTTTCCTGCAGTTTTCTGCAGTTTTCTGCAGTGCAACAGGTGTGTCACACTGAGACGAGGTAGCAGAGAACATGACTGAGTTTCCTCAAGAAAAACAGCTGCTGTTCAGCTTTCTGTAACAGGTTGGAGGTATTCGTCCCAGCACTGTACTGGTAACTGCCCTCATCACTCAATCATTTCCTGGCATTTGTAGAATAAGTTTTGCCATGCTTCACATCATCCAGCGGGACGTTTATTTAGATGAAAATCTGCTAACAGTCGTACAGGTAAAGAGTTTGGGGGGATCTATTATACCAAACATCTATTTCTGGTATTATATTTCCTATTTCTGGATTTATCTATTTCTGTTTTGCTGTTTTTCTGCCTTTGCTCCAGTTTTCGTCCTTCACCAACCGCTTTCATGGTTGTCAGTAACGTGACAGAATGTTCAGGTGCATCTCTGGTTGATGTCCTTGTAGTGTTTAGTTTCTGGCCGTTTCGGCTGCTGTGACTTCTGTCAGAGGGCGCTGAAGTCAGACCTGCGTCTAGTTGAAGGTCATAAAGACATTTTACTGCATGTGACTTGCTGGAGCGCTGTGCACATCAGCTGGCACTTTAGTGCAGCAGTCCATAAATGTCAGTCCCGTGCTGGTGTTCACCATCTGGTGAAAAGACAATAAACTGTGCTGACTTCATCCTGTTTGCACCAGGATCTGCCGTGTGACTTTATACTTTGTGAAGCAGCAACACTTATCTCAGTTCGTGCGTTTCTCTTTTTGTGATTTCAGAAATCCCGGAGACGGCCAAGTCAGCCAAACTGGTGAGTTGGATAACATGGACTGGGACAAAGTTGTCCTGTAGAAAACCAGCAGCTGAAATGACGTCACACACACACACGACAGGCACACACATCTCATGAAGAGCTACACACACACACACACACACAGAAACAACCTGTTGTTTGGGCATGATTCCACACAGATGTACATATTTTCTCTGTCTTTGAGAGTTACTGCCAGTTTAGCCAATAACCAGTGAGATAGTTTAAAATCTACATTATCGTGTCGTTATCTGCTGGAAAAGCTTTACAGTGATCCCTTATATTTGCGGGTTAATGGGGACAGGTGCCCCCCCGCGAAAATCAAAATCTGTGAACTGGAGCTGGAGCCCCCCGAGCCTAAATAATGTGATTAAAATATGTTTAAAAACAACAAAAAAGTAGTGAGACACTGCAGCGAAACAAGACAAAGGCTCAACTGTGGTCTTTCTGTTACCTTTACAGCCTCTGGTCTCTGAACCGTAGTAAACAAACCGCTGGTATTGTGCTATTTTTGGCTCGTAATTAGCGGCTAACACGCTAAAAACAACAAAAGAAAAAGTTCGGTTTTCTCTGCATGGAACGAGCACTTTATTCTGGCACTGCAGGAACTTGTAACATCACACAGGTTGTATTGTTGGACTCCTGTTGGTTAACAGAGAATGTAAATCTATACACGCTGGGCTGCTGTTGATGCTCACTACACTTTTCATCTAACCCCGTTTTCATTCTGCTGTCCCACAACACACACACTACATTACCCATAAGGCCACACCATTACCCATAAGGCCACCTTCTTAAAGGGGCCAGGCTGGCTCACAACATTTCTTCGCTGTGAGAGAACGCACACAACATCCTGTGATGTTTCAGTGATTTTTTTCTTTATTTTTTTATTATATAATATATTTCTGAAAAATCTGCGAATAACTAAAACCGCGGAACTTAAAGCGCGAATTGGCAAGGGATCACTGTAATTGCTTTTCTCCCACTGTTGAAAGCATAAACCTGTTTTTCCTTTCATGAATTTTTTACTACATAAACAAAATCAGTACTAAATGAAAATAAAACGTAAATGCAGGTTTCTTTCCCTTTAATTGAGCTAAATGTTTTAATTTTGTTTCACCTGAATATGGCTGGGATAGCCTCCAACAACAACGACGATGTGCTTGTGTGTCTCCTTTGTAGTCCAGAGACCATTCAAGGCTCTTTTACAACACAAGCAGCTTTCTCTCTCTCTGCCACACACACATTGACTAAATCAATTGATTTAATAGACCAAGTGATCCCTGTAATTACTCTTATTATTCCTATAATTATTCCTATAATCAAATGACTCCATGGTTAATGTATATGAGACCTAGACAGAATTTATTGTTACCAATTAGTCTAAACGGCATGTCTCTGGGGGGAGTACTGGGGTAAACCCACACAGAAGACACATGGAGGAACATGGAGACTCCACACAGACAGATCAGCTGAACCTTCTAGAAGGTTCAGTCTAACCACAGACAGAGCAGTTGAACCCAGATCCAGCTGAACCTTCTAGAAGTGTCCGTGCTGACCACTGGACCACTGTGCAGCCCCTCCAACTGATCTGGTTTAGATAAAGGACGGATGGATGAGTTGGAACCAAAACAACAGTGCAGCTCTCTGAATCCAGCACTGATGGTTTTGTCCAGCAGAGGGCGATGTTTACCTGCAGTGTTTCAGTTCCAACCACTGCTGTTTGGGATGTCTTTCATTTTCAAACTGAATAGAAAGTTAGGAAATCATGAAAGCACAAATTAATCTCTGAGTTATCCTTAATGTTTCAGTGATTCATCTGATGCCACAGCAGTCTTTTCACTTTTAGTTTCCCAAAAAAATACATTTATTTTTTATGAAAATCATTTGAACTGATACATTTCTGTGAGATTGTCATTTAGGTTTATAAGACAATGAAGATTAAGTTTCCTTCAAATAATTCCTAAGCATCCTTGTTGCCTTTTGTTTTATATTAGTCACTGAATCAGTCAGTTTGTTTAATTGATATAACTTCTTCCTTTGGTAAATCTTTTTAAGGATGGAGGTGATCCTTCCAATTATTTACATACATTTATCAATTCATTTATCTTTGTTTGCGACAGCTGTGGTGATGCTGATTCTGAAAATGAACCAATGACTTTTACTGGATCTTTTCTTCACCTGGATGAAAATAGAAAACACTGAACATCACATATTTTGACATCCCGCATGTTTGATATAAATGCTTTTGTTGTTAAAAAACATCAGCACTTTTGTTGATAAAAACATTTATATATAAATGCTAATATACTAATTTAAAGCCACAGAAAACATTTAATTGACTGTATTGAACAAACACTAAGTTTTATTAGCAGCCTGTGGAAATGTGTGTGAAAATGAATGAAATTAGTTGGAAAAAAAAAGCTTGAAATTGCAATGAAGATGAGTTTGTGAAAGTGTTTGAGGTTCTTCGTGGATCACAGTTCCCTGCACCTCCGGCATGACGGTTAACGTTCCCCCTCCCTCCTCTCCCTCCACCCATCCTTCAACCAGCAGCGAGGACTGAAGCCCAAAAAGGTGCTGCATGTTTCTCTAACTTCGCCACTGTTGTAATGTTATGATGATGAGCGCGGTCAGTGTGGTCAGCGTGGCTCTGCCGCCCTGCCGCTGCATGGCAACAGGGCCCCTCCCATCATTTCCCATGGTTCCTCACAGCTCTCCACGCAGCCATCGCTGTTTTTGTACAGAAGCTGTCCTTGTTTGTGTGAAAGAAATCAAACAGAGAGGAAGGTGTCTGTGTCCTCCAGCATCACATAAGTTTCTGTCCACTGGCCGTGCTCTCTGCTCTGTTTCCAGTCGTTCATGTTCTCTGCTCTGCTCCATTTCCAGTCGTTCATGATCTCTACTCTGCTCCGTTTCCAGTCGTTCATGGTCTCTGCTCTGCTCCGTTTCCAGTAGTTCATGCTCTCTGCTCTGCTCCGTTTCCAGTAGTTCATGCTCTCTGCTCTGCTCCGTTTCCAGTAGTTCATGCTCTCTGCTCTGCTCCGTTTCCAGTCGTTCATGCTCTCTGCTCTGCTCCGTTTCCAGTCGTTCATGATCTCTGCTCTGCTCTGTTTCCAGTCGTTCATGCTCTCTGCTCTGCTCCGTTTCCAGTAGTTCATGCTCTCTGCTCTGCTCCGTTTCCACTAGTTCATGATCTCTGCTCTGCTCCGTTTCCAGTCGTTCATGCTCTCTGCTCTGCTCTGTTTCCAGTCGTTCATGCTCTCTGCTCTGCTCCGTTTCCAGCCGTTCATGATCTCTGCTCTGCTCTGTTTCCAGTCGTTCATGCTCTCTGCTCTGCTCCGTTTCCAGTAGTTCATGCTCTCTGCTCTGCTCCGTTTCCAGTAGTTCATGATCTCTGCTCTGCTCCGTTTCCAGTAGTTCATGATCTCTGCTCTGCTCCGTTTCCAGTCGTTCATGCTCTCTGCTCTGCTCTGTTTCCAGTCGTTCATGCTCTCTGCTCTGCTCCGTTTCCAGTCGTTCATGCTCTCTGCTCTGCTCCGTTTCCAGTAGTTCATGATCTCTGCTCTGCTCCGTTTCCAGTAGTTCATGCTCTCTGCTCTGCTCTGTTTCCAGTAGTTCATGCTCTCTGCTCTGCTCCGTTTCCAGTAGTTCATGCTCTCTGCTCTGCTCTGTTTCCAGTCGTTCATGCTCTCTACTCTGCTCCGTTTCCAGTCGTTCATGCTCTCTGCTCTGCTCTGTTTCCAGTCGTTCATGCTCTCTGCTCTGCTCCGTTTCCAGTCGTTCATACTCTCTGCTCTGCTCTGTTTCCAGTCGTTCATGCTCTCTGCTCTGCTCCGTTTCCAGTCGTTCATGCTCTCTGCTCTGCTCCGTTTCCAGTCGTTCATGCTCTCTGCTCTGCTCCGTTTCCAGTCGTTCATGCTCTCTGCTCTGCTCCGTTTCCAGTCGTTCATGCTCTCTGCTCTGCTCCGTTTCCAGTCGTTCATGCTCTCTGCTCTGCTCCGTTTCCAGTCGTTCATGTCTCTCTCATGCTCTCTCTGCTCTGCTCCTCCGTTTCCAGTCGTTCATGCTCTCTGCTCTGCTCTGTTTCCAGTAGTTCATGATCTCTGCTCTGCTCCGTTTCCAGTCGTTCATGCTCTCTGCTCTGCTCCGTTTCCAGTCGTTCATGCTCTCTACTCTGCTCCTTTTCCAGTAGTTCATGATCTCTGCTCTGCTCCGTTTCCAGTCGTTCATGCTCTCTGCTCTGCTCCTTTTCCAGTAGTTCATGCTCTCTGCTCTGCTCTGTTTCCAGTCGTTCATGCTCTCTGCTCTGCTCCGTTTCCAGTCGTTCATGCTCTCTGCTCTGCTCCGTTTCCAGTCGTTCATGCTCTCTGCTCTGCTCCGTTTCCAGTCGTTCATGCTCTCTGCTCTGCTCTGTTTCCAGTCGTTCATGATCTCTGCTCTGCTCTGTTTCCAGTCGTTCATGATCTCTGCTCTGCTCCGTTTCCAGTCGTTCATGCTCTCTGCTCTGCTCTGTTTCCAGTCGTTCATGCTCTCTGCTCTGCTCCGTTTCCAGTAGTTCATGATCTCTGCTCTGCTCCGTTTCCAGTAGTTCATGCTCTCTGCTCTGCTCCGTTTCCAGTCGTTCATGCTCTCTGCTCTGCTCCGTTTCCAGTCGTTCATGCTCTCTGCTCTGCTCTGTTTCCAGTAGTTCATGATTCTCTGCTCTGCTCTGTTTCCAGTCGTTCATGATCTCTCTGCTCTGCTCCGTTTCCAGTCGTTCATGCTCTCTGCTCTGCTCTGTTTCCAGTAGTTCATGCTCTCTGCTCTGCTCTGTTTCCAGTAGTTCATGATCTCTGCCTGCTCTGTTTCCATCGTTCATGCTCTGCTCTGCTCTGTTTCCAGTCGTTCATGATCTCTGCTCTGCTCATGTTTCCAGTCGTTCATGCTCTCTGCTGCTCTGTTTCCAGTAGTTCATGCTCTCTGCTCTGCTCTGCTCTGCTTTCCAGTCGTTCATGCTCTCTGCTCTGCTCCGTTTCCAGTTGTTCATGATCTCTGCTCTGCTCCGTTTCCAGTTGTTCATGCTCTGTATGTTTTCTGTCTGCTCTGTGTTTGTCTGCTTGTTGCATGTGTTTAAGCATGGCAAAATAAAAAGACATTGCTATTTAATCTCAGTAGCAACTTACAGCAAGTTAAACCATATTTCCCTGCAGTTTTATTCTACAGGAAATAATGTTGCAACTTTTAAAGAAAACATAGCTGTTGGTTCCCTGGATGATATTTAGCTTCTGAGTCTGTGTGTAGACGTCTGTGTTTTTTTTAAGGGTTTTGTGGCTCTAGTGGCCTTTATCAAAAGTGCAGAGAGAGTGGGACAGACACACAGCAAAGGGTCACAGGCCGGGAGTCAAACCCGTGACCGCTGCAGGAGGACCACAGCCTGCTCCAACCACTGAGCTATCCAGACAATCGTCTATTTGAAGGCAGGATTGGTCTTTTGAGGGAAATGCAGTGCTTATTTTTTTTTCCCACCGTGCTATATGACACATAATAATTTATGAAGTAAAAAAAAAAAGCAAGATATTCTTGATGATGCATTGAATTCAGGCTGTTATCAGATCCATATCACTTTTACACTTACAATGTTGCATATTGAATTGAAAAGTAATTTTTATTCCCATCAGTGACCAAGCCTTCATTATGCATCAGTGCAAAACAACCCACTGTGTATCCTTATATTATTATAGCAATAATATAGTGCTAACTGAATAGCTGGCATCACTATCATAACTGATGGTTTCATCACCGTGTTAGACTTTGGTAGCAGGTTCCTTTCAAACATGAGGTCCACCTTCAGCGCTTCAGTGCTCTTTAACGATCGTCCCCCCTACATTCTTCTGCTGCGCCGTCCAGGAAATGTCAGACCGTGACCGAGGTGAGGTGAGCTGCTCTTCCGCCAGCAGAGACCCGCAGAATATAGATTTCCCTTCAGCTCGGTTTAATTTGATGGTTTCCAGCCCGGCAGAGCTGACTTTTAACATCACAGGGGAACTTTTGAACAGAAAAACGTTCAGTCTCGGAGCCCGCATGTCGCTGAAGTTTCCGAAAAGACGGTGAATGATGAAAAATGAGGAATAAGATGATGTGCGCATCCTTTTTGGAGATGAGAAGAATTTACCCATCAACGTTTTTGAGCAGACAGAAGCTGAGGGGGCTCTGTTATGAGCTCTTAATGCTTCTTGGGCTGTAATTTTATCTCCTTTTGTCCTCTTGAGACTGCATCACAGCAGTTCTTGCTGTATGTGCTGGGAAAGCAGGAACCAGATACATCTCCAACCATCCCATTATCTTTTATGTCTTTCAGCCCCCCCCCCCCCGCCATCAGTCTGAGAGCATCACTTGGTCGGTGAGGTGGAAAAAGAGAAAAATGTTTAATATTTTAAGAGGACAGATTTCCCTCAGCTGCTCTGTAATGGATATACACAAACATTTTTCTTTCTGCCTGTGATATTAAAATTGATTTCAGGCCTTCTGAGGCCTTCCTGACCTGGAGTAAAATCACTGACAGGGCTGGATGACATTTGATTAACTGTGATTAAACTCCTCTAAGACGAGGCCACTGTGTTGATATGATATTAAGGCGTCAACTTGTCTGCAGTCTGACGTGTGTCCCAATAAGATCAAGATTGTGTTGTTCAGATATGGATGCAACAGGTTTCCTTAAATTACTGGTGGCCCTGAGTGACGTTGGCATTCTCTGTTGGTCTGGCTCTCGTGAACATCAGAAATAAATCTCTGTGCACCTCGTCAGTTTCTCTGTGCCTTAATTAACAGCTGAATTGATACCACACCACTGCATAGTATTACCAGCCTTCACAGGTAAATAAGATCCTGAATTTTAACTTAACAGTTGACGTCCCTGGGTGTTTTCTTGTTGTTTTTGCGTCGTTTTCTGTATTGTGTCTGCCGGTCCATTTGCTGCGGTCCTGGATCGGGGGAGGTTAGCTCCTCACGGCCGCAAGTTCCATAGGATTTTCGGAAATCCGGCCTCGTGAAGGGGTGTCGGCGTCTGGACCGGGACATTGGCAGAACTCCGACGGAACCGCTGTGCTTTGGTGAGTTGATTTTGAAAATTTTAAATTTTAATCACTGACGTGTGGCGGTGCACTGAGGAAGTTGTTTTTAGCTGTGTAGCCCCTGCCTGCTTCTGTGAGTGTGCTGTGTGGCCGTCTGTCCCTGACGCGTGCGTGCTCGTCCGTGGACCGTGAGCACGCCAGTTTTCTGTCTCTGGCTGGTGCCCGGTCCCAGAGGGAAGCTTAGACAAGTCCCGCCCAGGGTTACCGGCTGAAGGAATAGCCGGGCCGTCGGTCTGCGTAGGTCGCAGCCGAAAAGACAGTTTTGTTGACCAGGGGTCATTTAGATTAGTACGGTTCGCGCACGGTGACGATCGTGCAGAGGCGAAAGACAGGTACCTGCACCTGAGGGGGCGGCTTCTGCGGACATAGAGCCTAGAATAGGTTCGGTGTTGAGACGCACGTGAAGAAATGGGACAGGCGGGGTCGAAGCAGCGGGGGGAAGAAATTGAGTTAGAAGGAGATTTATTTCTGATGTTCACGAGAGCCAGACCAACAGAGAATGCCAACGTCACTCAGGGCCACCAGTAATTTAAGGAAACCTGTTGCATCCATATCTGAACAACACAATCTTGATCTTATTGGGACACACGTCAGACTGCAGACAAGTTGACGCCTTAATATCATATCAACACAGTGGCCTCGTCTTAGAGGAGTTTAATCACAGTTAATCAAATGTCATCCAGCCCTGTCAGTGATTTTACTCCAGGTCAGGAAGGCCTCAGAAGGCCTGAAATCAATTTTAATATCACAATCCCTGCTTTTGTTTTTTGCACCTCATTTTCTTTGCATATATGAAGCTTATCTGGACACAGCAGTAGAGCACGCGGTTCCCAGCTCACAACTGCGAGCTAAACAGGGAATAATGGTGCGCAGTCTACTCTATAGGAAGTGCCCTCTCTAGCGGCCAAACACCCGTCCCCAGCTATGTAACGAGTTTGCAGCTCAGATTGGAATCTTGTTGATTGGTTAAAAATGATTGGACTGATTAAATTTAGAAGTTGAATTTTGGATTTGGTATAATTTAGATTGTCAGATTCCCGGAAATAAGGGGAACGGCAAAAGACCTCTAGAGGCTATCTACTCTAATCTAGGCCAAAAACCCAGTGGGAAAAAAGGCCACATTCTACCTAAGGCAAAGAAACATTCAATTCTCAGAAGCACCAGCAGGTGCGCCGCCCCAGTTGATGTCGGGGAAGGGGTCAGGTCTCTGATCCCTCAAAAAATGTCGTCATTGCTTTTAGCATCATGTGGCGTATACATGGAATCACACATGTAAAATAAAAGGAAAAAACAACACCAAAACAATCAAAACTGGAGTAAACATCTTCAAAAGTACCCCGTACCATGAGCCTGAGGTCAGCCACGTCCACGGATCAAACCCCCCGGACTCCGCTGAGTCCCTTGGGCGCTGCGTCTGCAGCAAACCCATTCAGGTGTGAGATGACATGAGTCATGTTATCAGTAATATCAGGCACAAACGTGCAGCAACTTTCACCTACGACATGGCAGACGCCGCCGTGGGCAGCCAGCATCAAATCTAGGACCATGCGGTCCTGTAACTCCATGTTACGCAAGGCTTGGACCTCCGTTTTGACCTCAGTAAACCCCTCGGCGGTTTCAGCAGTAAGATTTTCCAGATCAATCGCCAGATCATCAATCTGATGGGCCAATTTTATAGTTCCCCACCAAGGAAACAAACCCCCCATCACTTTCGCCCCCACTGAAACACGATTTCTACGAGCCGGAACCTCACGCTTTGAAATAGAGCGGGTAGAGTAATAATGAGGGTAATTAACATGATGATGAGTCAGCGAATCATAAATACCCACATGTGGAAGAAGTCTAGCCAGATAACACGTTCCACACCAATCGGGAGGCAGAAGTTGATAAACATGTTTGCCACAAACCCACACATGACGCCGCAAGCATCCAAATCCATCAGAACTAGGGAATAGAACTCGAGGATTATCAGTAACACCCAGATTATCAATCGGAGTGAGAAGCTCGGAGATGTTCAAATAGGACAGGTGGGGATGGGGACATCCGTCACCGTCCCGACGTCCGCATGTGGCATTCCTAGTGAGCTTACACTCACTATTTCCCAGAAACCGCCCACGAGCAGAACACGATCGAGAAAACAAACGGGAGCTTCGTAAAGTGTCGGATTTGCGGTAAACACAGATTCATAAACCTTTGGATTCCAAGGAGGACCTGTAGCGTTTGGAAACCGTATCATAAACCCAGAATAATCAGGGACGTGCACGTTACATTGGCTTAACAGGCTTGAAACGTTTGCAACCCTCAGTCGACCCCCAGCGTCCCTAGTCGCCCTCTTAATCCCCACAGTAAACGCCACTAACACCCCTAATGTTTCTGCCCCGGTGAGCGGACACGGAGTGAGGGGAATAGCGCTGTCAGACGCATGAGGTAAGGCCGAACAAACGTAACAGCTATTTGTCACGCCCAATCCACGAGCCGTTGTTACCATCGCCCGATACCATCCGTTGCTACGGTAGTCCCCCCCTTTTTCGTGAGCATGTTACGACTCACGACCGAATCCTCTACATCTACATCTCGGGTGGACCGTGACCTAGCAGGCTCCTGGTACATGAAACCAAAAACACAGAAAATTGATAACAGAACCAAAATTAACATCCTAAACATTTTAACATGCAACATCCTAAACTCTGATTAGCACACAACAGTCCTGTATATATTGAAGGTCTTCTTTTCTTCACCTTTGTTTCTTCTTTCTTCGAGCTCAGTGCGTGTATGTGTAAGGGTGTAAGGGTGTAAAGGGGAAAACAACAGCCTAGGGGTCGGGAACTGGGCCAGGAACCCTCTTGCAGTGGCTGGCGTGGATCCAAGTCGCCCGCTCCGCTATCTTAACAGCAGTGTGGGTCGTCAACAGGATCTGGAACGGTCCGTTCCACCGCCTGGCTTTCCAATGCTTTCGACCCAGGTCCCGCACCAGAACCCAGTTGCCTGGCCGTAGCTTGTGAAGAGATCCTCCCGCTGGCACCGGCTGGGCAGCTTTCACCTGTGAGTTAATCTGTGTCAGTACAGAGTGCAGATTCTTGCAATACGACAACACAGAGTTCTCACACAATTCAGCTGATGGAAGGATGCACTTATCTGGTGCGTCTACTCCCATCGGCGGTGGTCTGCCAAAGAGGATCTCGAACGGACTCAGGTTAGCCCTCGACCGCACACGCATCCGCATGTACAGCAACACAACCGGTAGAGCCTTGAGCCAGGACAACCCTGTTTCTGCACAACACTTTGCCAATTTAGACTTCAAAGTACCATTCTCCCTTTCAACAGCGCCCCCACTCGCAGGATGGTAGGCACAATGTCTCTTGAGGCTAAACCCCAAATATTTTCCTACCTGCGCCAGGGCCTGGTTCACGAAGTGGGTGCCGTTGTCACTGGAGATCCTAGATGGAATTCCCCAACGTGGCAAAATCTCCATCAGCAGAGCCCTCGCCACTGTGGAACTGTCAGCCTTAGAGGAAGGAAAGACCTCAACCCACTTCGAAAACATATCAACAATCACCAAACAGTACTTCTTCCCCTCACAAGGAGAAAGTTCAACAAAATCAAGCATGATGTACTCAAACGGCCTGTCAGGCTGCGGATGAGCAGCCAGCGGCATCTTCACTCCCCCTCTCGCGTTGTGGGCAGCACAGATAACGCAGGAGCTGCAGAGCCTCTGCGCATAAGAGAGGAACCCTCTCGTGAACCAGTACTTAGTCAAGGTCGACAGCATGACCCCCGGTGCTGCATGGTCCACCCCATGAGTCAGCCTAGCAAAACCTCGTCAGCACCTCGTCAGTTTCTCTGTGCCTTAATTAACAGCTGAATTGATACCACACCACTGCATAGTATTACCAGCCTTCACAGGTAAATAAGATCCTGAATTTTAACTTAACACTGCCTCAGCTGTCTGAACTCCAGTTTTTCTCCACTGTGGATCTATTTAAGTCTGTAATTGGTTTATTATCCAACCCTCGCACCATAATGTCACAATCTTTTATCAATGTCCCATCCATATTTTTAGTCCCAACATGACTAAAGCTTGCAGCTGATCAGTGTATTCCCTCTCCGTTAATCCTCCTGCATCCCAGTCTGCTCCTGGTGAGCTGTAGAGAGATAGAGGGATAGAGGGATAGAGGGATTAGAGGAGTTGAAGGAGGCATCAGCTACCCAAGTAGCTTCAGACCGTTTAGGAGTTGACGGACCAATTAGACGGCTCCACACTAAACTCTGAACTCTGTCATTACAGTGATCCTTTATTTTTCGTGGTTAATGGGGACCGGTGCCCCCCCACGAAAATCTGAATCCGCGAACTGGAGCCGGAGCTCCCGAGCCTAAATAATGTATTTAAAATATGTTTAAAAACCACAAAAAAGTAGCGAGACACTGCAGCGAAACAAGACAAAGGCTCAACTGTGGTCTTTCTGTTACCTTCACAGCCTCTGGTCTCTGAACTGTAGTAAAGTAACCGCTGCTATTGTGCCATTTTTGGCTCGTAATTAGCGGCTAACACGCTAACAACAACAAAAGAAAAAGTTCGGTTTTCTCTGCATGGAACAAGCACTTTATTCTGGCACTGCAGGAACTTGTAACATCACAGGTTGTATTGTTGGGCTCCTGTCGGTTAACAGAGAATGTAAATCTATACACGCTGGGCTGCTGTTGATGCTCACTACACTTTTCATCTAACCCGTTTTTCATTCTGCCGTCCCACAACACACACACTACATTACCCATAAGGCTACCTTCTTAAAGGGGACAGGCCGGCTCACAACATTTCTTCACTGTGAGAGAATGCGCACAACATCCTGTGATGTTTCTGTGATTTTTTTCTTGATTTTTTTATTATATTATATATTTCTGAAAAATCAGCAAATAACTAAAACCGCGGAACTTAAAGCGCGAATTGGCGAGGGATCACTGTATCTGGAATATTCAAATAGCTGTTTTCACCTTTATAACAACACGTAACCGATTTAAAAACAGATTTAGGATCAGAGGTGGGCCAGTTTCAGCTTCAGTTTCTGATTCATTAAGTAACGGGGAGTTCAACTTGTCACTTGTTCAGTTATCCAATAGAAGAAACAACAGCAAGATTTTATTGTTGCGACTGTTGCTTTTTATAAATTTTACCTAATTTGAATCAATAAATATTAGCTCTGTGGCAATATTGTTGGACATTTTGATTTATTTATTTTTTATTACTGCTATTGTTAGGACTGTAGCGATATACTAATCTTACGATACGATACACGATATTCGGCTCACGATAAAATATAAATTGATATTCATCTTACAATACATTTACATCATTTTCCGAAAGATTTTAAAGGGACAGAGTGATTTTGGTGACATCTTGTGAGTGTTCCAGTAACTTTGTTGGAATTAATTGAACTGAAAGCATCAATTCCACATTATATGGCTGACAGGCAGCTTGCAAATGCTGGACAAAATGAATAAAAGATTTGTTGAGAAAAATAGTTTCATTTATTTGAACAGTGCAAATTGTTGCTTGCAAGCTTATAAAGGTGGGACACGGGGGTTTTGAAAGAAGCTTAGAATATCGATACCCGCGGCTGAAAAATCAATACTCGATAAAATATCGATATATATCGCAGAATCGATAAAATCGTTCAGCTCCGATTATTGTGATACGACACCAGATTTACTTAAACGTTTCCCGATGTCTCGCTAAAATATATTTCAGTTACATTATAAAAGTGACCACCAAAATCCTTTTATATCACCGTCAATGCCTTTGATGAAAAGAATAAACACTTAACCGCTCTACTGGCCACTGTTGTAACTCTTCTTTTTTATTTTATATCCCAGCTGATAGAAGGAGCCAGTGATCTGAAACAAATGTTTCTGAACCGTGACTGAGAGCAGCAGTGTTGGATGTTTTTCACACCTGCACGCCAGGTGGAAAAGCCTTTGGACACAGATGCAGAAAAATGAACTGATGAAGGCTGTCAGATCCTTCAGAGTCAGGGTTAAGAACTCCAGATGTTCCTTCATCTGGCAAACTTCAGTGTTTTTAGATATAGATGGAAGGAGGAAAAGGTTTACTTTGCTTGTAAATGAAGCAGATCGGGTTGTTTTTGTCGGCCTCGTTTTAAGCCCATTGGAGGATCGGCTGGCGTTGCTAAGAGACAGGAGGTATGCATCAGCGTCCCCTCTAACCTCCGTTACAGCACCGCCTTCCTCTGTGTCACAGCCGCTCTGTCCTCCTCTGTCTCCCCCCCTCCTCCTCCTCTCGCTGCTTCATACCCACTGCCTCACCCCCCCCGCCCCTGTCTGTCTGTGGTCGAGGTGGTGATGAGTGGGCGCGAGCAGCAACAAGGCAGGGAGGGCACACAGTGATGTAATGCAGGAGCGAGCCATTGGCTGAGCTGACAAATCACAATCATGAGGAGAGAGATGGGGGGGAGAGGGAAGGAGGAGCGGCAGGTTAGGGGAGCAGAGGCGTCTCCTGTGTAGCGGGCGACAGCAGCAGGTCTGAGGCTCGCGGCAGCAGGATGCCAGAGTCCCGGTCAGAGCTGAACGCAGAAGGGACGCACTGACCGAGGGCTCTGGGAAATGGATTACTGGAGAAGCTGAGGAAGAGGACATAACGGAGGACGAATAGCAGGAGGAAGGGACTGACAGAGAGAGAGAGAGAGAGGAAGGAAGGGAGGGGGGAGCCTGGGAATAAATCGTCGCGGCCATTTGCACCACTGCAGCTTCCCGGCCTGAGCGGCTGCCCGCCTGACTGTTCAGCTTCAGCCGTCCGCCTGTCTGTCCTGAAGCGCATCTCTGTGGATCTCTGCCTGTTCTCTTATCTCCCAGTGTGGTTGTGTGTGTGTGTGTGTTGTATTTCTTGGTGACTGTGTTCGTGTCTTTTTCTCTCACAAATATGATGAGACAGACTCCTGCACCCCGGAAGGTACAGAACTTCATACGATCCTCTTTAACTGTTGGGATGCTGCTGTTTCTGTTCTTTCATTCATTTTTGTTGGTGCAGCTGCTGTAAAGGTCACGCTCAGAAGTTTACGCCTTCTGTTTTAGTGGGATTGACTCTTATTTCTCTGTTTAGTGATGCTTTAAAGTAGAAGTGCACATGCAGCCTGGTGGTCCTTTTTTTTTGTAATCCATTAAGTTTATTTCTCTCCACATTTGGTGTCTTGTTGCAGAACCATTTCTGGCTCCAGCATGTGTCTGCAGCTGCTGAGTTCAGTCATGACATATTTTGTCTACATTTTCTAAGTTTTTATTTTTGTTTTCGTGATGCCTCGTCATGCCTCCCATATGACAAGAGGATCATCTCAGTCGTGGCAGAACTGCTTCTGTGCTTCCAGATCAGCTCGTCCTGGTGTCTAGCAGCTCAGGGAGGCTGCCAGCTCCTCTGGGGTGCATCGTTTCTGCTGAACGCTGTTACTCTAATTCAGTAAAGAAGATGGCTCGTGGCGAAGGCAGAGGAGGCAGAGTGCAGCAGGTGTAAACTGATACGTTTGTCAGATTATTTCACAGGGGAAGGTTAGAGGAGTCTGCACACAGACCTGGGATCAGAGCACCTTTATCTGGTTTTATTAGAACACAAAGGGGAAATATGGAAAAATAATCTATATAATCAGTATAGACTTGATTAATTGAAAAACCCAAAAGATAAAGTTACTTATTTGGATAATAAGTATTTTTCATTAGTGCAAAGTGAAAAATACACGTCATATCTGCAAATGATTTGATTGATTTCTTTAATTGTTACATGTCTTCTCATTATCAAATCACTGCTTTTATGGGATCACTTATTCATGAAAGACTTTAACTATTTATTTAGTATTTATTATAACACACATATTAGGGCTGTAGCAATAATAATAATATTATATATATATATATATATTAGGGCTGGGCAACGATAAAATTTTTAATAGCAATTAATCGCATTATTTCCCTGATTAATCATGATTAATCGCATTGTATATGCAGAATTAAATAACGAGTTCAAAAGTAGTGTAAAATGCACTTTTATTGAAATGTTCTGCTGCCATATGAACTAAAGTGCCATAACATTTGTTGTTCAAACACTTTTAACATCAGCACTTGTCAGTAACACATATTTAGTGTAAATCTCATCTTAAAAAATGTAAAATAAAATAAAGCCTATTCCCACTGCCAGGACATTAATGTCATCCTGTTTTTTTTATGACAAATAAAAATAGTCTACTAACAAATCCTAACAATCTAGAGGCCACAATCAGAACATTAAAACAGGTAATTTCTGAGGTAACAGCAGAAACTTTTAATGGGGAGTTCAACTTGTCAGTTGTTACAAATAACCTTGTTTCTGTTGAATCCTCCCTCTGGGAGAACTTTAAAATGAAAATGTCCATGTTAAAGTTCAGTAACTTTACCAATCTGTGTATCATTCATTCTTTCCATTTTCAATTGTCAATCAAAAATTAAAAATATTAAAAGTGACATTTTATTTTGCTTTTCATTTTTTAATCTAATACAAAAAAAAAAGGAAAAAAATGCTTGTTTTTTTATATTTCAAGTTTAGACTTGAAAAATACAAAATGAAAAAACAGGCCACAGGACTGAATTTGTTTTTAATATTTAATCGTCCGGTTTACGTGACCCTGAAATGTCTTTGTGCAGCAGTTCAGGTAGCATGGCGGCGCTGGAATCACATACTATAATATTTGTGAAAATCTGAATGAAAACTCAGCTCATATAAAGATGAACCAAAGACTCTCCAGCTCTGCGTCTGACATCAGTCTTTATCTCCTCAGATCATGACGAGCAACAGAATCTTCTGATACTCATTTCCAAGCATTGCCCATCCGTTGCTTGATAATTCCCTTGATCAAACTACCTTAATTGACCCAAATATAGGATGATATTTTAATCTAGAAGTCATATTCTCAAAAATGGAGGTCGTTTTATAATCAAGGAATAGACCTTCTGTTGTCATTACACATCTGTGCCACTAGATGGAGCCGCACTGAAGTAACCAGCTAGAACAGCCATTCCCAAACTTCAGAATACCAAGGCCCAATATGAAAATATGAAAATCTCCACGGCCCACCGAAACCTTTAATCACAACTGTGATCAACATTCAGAACTAGAAACTATGTTCTGACATTAATGTAAGAGGTCAACAAATAAGGTGACACTTGTCATATTAAGTTAAGATGAGGATAGAATAACACTTAATTGGTTTGTTTTGTTACTTCTTAATGTTTTTAAATCATGTCGTTAATATTTTACAGTAATTCAAAACATATTTTGTAAAGATCGAGGATTTAAAACATATTTGTTTAATTTTAATGACCTCTCACGGCCCACCTGCAGTACCACGACGGCCCACCAGGGGGCCACGGCCCACACTTTGGGAATCACTGAGCTAGAGAACAGCACGACAGTGAACACATGGAGCAGATCTGATTTTAAATGGAGGAATGACGCAATCGTCTTGAACAAAGTGGTTTAAAAGTTTTGTGTCAGTCCAGAATTTTTTTTTCAGGCAGAATTGTTGATATTGCTACCTGAGTTGCTACCTGAACTGTAAAGTACACAGATTTTTCCATGTCTGTTTTAGCTTTTCCACATGTTTACCTGCCAATTGTCTTCCGCTTCCACAGCAGCCAGTAACAGACTTTTCAAAACAAAAGCATGTGAGAAACATACGTTACTGCGCGATAAAATAAATGTCGGCGTTAATAAATTAATGCGTTAATAACGCAGTAACTTCCCCAGCCCTAATATTATTATGAAATAAAATGAGAACACCTGCTGAATATTGGCAGTTTATTTTGGATTTCTGTTAATTTACTTGGATGATGAAAATCATTAGTTACAGTCAAAATGAAAATGCAAATCTAAAGGATCATTTTTGAAACGCAAACTTTTTTTTTTCTTTAAAGCAAAGTTATAAATGTCTAAACACGTCAGGAAACTGTTTTCAGAGTTATCTCCAAGAAGATGAAGATGAGCAGTAAATCAGCATGAAGGTCGTCTGACCTGTAAATCGGGGCTGAGACGTTCAGACCGTCTCCAGCTTCATGATGCAGCTCTCATCTCCGTGGATGACAGCGTGAATGTGTTTGGTTAAAATAAACTCAGCTCTGCTGCCCAGCTGTGCTGCGGTTCTCTGCGTTGACCGGTGATCCGTCAGGATAACGAGCTGTTATTTCAGCTCGGCTCCAGTGTGAACGCGGCGCAGCAGAACCGGGCTCAGATGAGGCACACTGGGACAAAGGGGTCATTGAGGTCACTGTGGTGGTACCAGTCACTGTGTGCATGCTGTTACTGAGGTTGTGGTCATGTCGGATAGAGAAAGGATCATCGGCAGGGTTGGAGCAGACCTTCATGCTTCTTTCATTGTTAGAAAAGTTCAGCCGTCGTTGCTTCATCCATCCTTTTTTTTTCTTTTACCTATGATTTCCCGTTTAAATATGAATCTCTAACCCTGCCTGTTTCTTTCCTTCCCTTTTCCTGCTTCCTCTCCTCGTTCTCTCCTCCCTCTGCTCCTCAGACCACGGCCAGAAGGCCCAAGGTGAGCCCGGTCTTCGGCATCATCAGGGTTGCCGGTTCCCTCCAGTCTGTGATTGTGTGATTGTGTTCTACTAATCCATTTCACCAGAGCTTTAAAAAGATCGTCTTTCTGCTACAGACACCTCTGCAGCTCTCATTTGTGTGAATGCTTGTATGCTTTATTTTTTCTTCTCATCTACTATCAATTCATGAGCTCATGCTGTTGCTGTTTTTGCGTTAATTAATTAATTAATTTATTAATTTATTTATTGATTAGTTAATCAATCAGGTCAGGGTCATTATGGAGGACCACTCAAGAGTGGATGTTTGTCCAAAAGCAAATAAAAAGTCATTATGTTGACATGAAGCAAATAAACAGCTTAGTAGTTTCAGTATCCCAAATCAGCTATATATTAGGGATGCACGATAACTGTTTTTTTAAAACCGATACCGATAACCGATAACTTTTAGTTTCTAAATGCCGATACCGATAACCAATAATACACACATATACCTAAGATCATTACATCAATACAATGAACAAAACCAAAAACAGTTTGGACTCTTTAAATGAACAGATATTTATTTTTTCCATTGAAAAACTATTGGTAAGCCTCTCAAACATTTTCATAAAGCTATCAAACAAATCTATTTAATATCTCACATCAACTTAAATAAGCTGCATTACTGACTGATATAAAAAATAAAGACTCCTTGAACTGATGGAAATACATGCATCAGAATTACTAACTGAAAAGGATTTACATTTAAAGGATTTTGACTTGTGGTTCCATTTAAATTAATACCTTTAATTAAAGTAAATGAGGTTCAGTGATGTTTTTTTTTTTTTTTTTAATCTCATGGAAGCTTTAGATGAGAGAGATGAGAGAGAGGGGAGGGGAGACTACTGCTGGCTTGCGCACGTTAGCATTAGCTCGCGTTAGCGCGATTTGAAAACTCCATGGTAGTGATTGTTATGTTGTAGGTGGCTGATCAGGTTTGACGTATTAAAAGCTTGTGCTTCCCTCCTCGTAGAATTCGCTTGGTGGATTCATCACAATTAACCACCAAACTATCTTCTTCTGAAACTTGAACGAAGTTCCATGCCATCGCCGCCATGTTTGTTGTGATCAGCACAATGCATGCTGCATTCAAGGTGTAACGTAAATTCCGACGTTCCCTCGTTTGCTAGTCGTTCTTTAAGCCTTTTCTATTTTTTTTTCTTTTTTATGTGTAACATGAGGGGAAATACTGCGAATATCAATTCAAGTTAGCAACTACTAAAATAATGACCGAGTTAACAAGTTGTTTTCTGGCATGAGGGGGTATTCTTGATTTTCCTGATTGAGAAATCGTTTTTCTGATTATGCCGACGTCACTTGAATATAACATTCACTGCCGGTCATTCAAGGCTCAGAGGGAGCAAGGCACTGCCGTGTTGACAAAAATATATATGTTATCGGGGCTATTTGTCGTGATATCGGACTTATCGGATTGACGTCATAATTTTCTGTTATCGCCCCGATAGTTATCGTGCTCCCCTACTATATATATTTAAAACTAAAAACATGAGGACCTCATAAACTTTGATGTGGACTGCGTCACGAGGCTGCTGGTGGATGGAGTAGCTAAATCCGGTCACACCAACATCCTGGTCTTCTGAGACGAGCCAGTCTGAACAGAAGAGGAGTCCAGATGCACCTGCTGACACCAACACACCTGGAGATGCCTTCACTGACCAGGTTTCTCTGGGAAAATGTAAACGTCAATGTTCGAAACCAGGCTAGAAATATGAAATAAGAGCAGCGGTTAGCTGCAGTCCACACCTCCATCTTTTTCACCTTCAATCTTCTTATTGTAGTTTTATCAGGATTCCTTCTAGTCTGATTTATCTCGTTTGTCTTGATCTTCTCAGCAGCCGAGTCGACCTGCAGGCGGGCGGGAAGGGGGCTGCGTCCGGCTCGGCTTCGGCCTCCGCCGGGGAGATGAGCAGCAGCGAGCCCAGCACACCGGCCCAGACTCCCCTGGCCGCTCCGGTCGTCCCCACCCTCCACTCCCCTGGAAACCCTCCGGCCCCCGTCCCCAGCAAGGTCAGGCTCAAAGGATGCGTTCACGCCGGACACGGCGGCGTCACAAACACACAGCAGGGGTTATTTTCTCTCAGTGTGCAGAGGGAGCCTCCAACAGACGGGACGAAAAGGGTTTTCTGACAGCCGAAGTAAAAAAGGTGTTGCAGATACTTAGAAACATCTCAGGACACGTGGATCTGCATTGATGATAGTTTCATGTTCCTGAAGGCAACAGTTAAAATGCTGAGATCAAAGAGGACATGTTGATCCAGTTCTGGATCAGTTTCTGTGATTCATTCATTCATTCACTCGTGCACACACAGACACTCATGTACACCAGAGAGGCTGTTACGGCTCCAACTCCTATTTCATCTCATTATCATTTAATCTGTCACTTCACTTCTCAAATAACTGGATCATCATTTTTTTCCAGTTGATTTAAAATAATTCATTAGAATTTCTCTCCATATAAAATATTTTTTTCTTATCCTGCTGACAGGAAATGAAACCATCAGGCTGCTTGTTGTGGAGCTAAAATGTGGAGCTGTCAAGATTCTTCGCTTGAAAAAAATATTCAATTATCAGAGTTATTATGTTTTTTAGTGTAAAATAACAGATTCGTGGTTTGGTCTGCAGTTCACAGAATCGTCTCAGTTGGTCTTAAATCATGAAGACAGATTCAGATCCTGGTGTCATCTGCAGAACTGGGAGATTTATCGTCCCCTCAAGAACATTTTTTTGCTTTGTCATGTGGATGAAACATCTTATTAGAAATATTGGAGGTTAAATTTGACATTAAAATACGTATTTATATGAGTGTAACGCCATTTTCTTTGTTGTCTACCAGATGTGGAAGACCAGGAGTTTTTTTTAGCTTTGTATTTAAATTAGAGCTGGGCAACGATTAAAATTTTTAATCGCGATTAATCGCATTTTTTCCCTGATTAATCACATTGTATACGCAATTTTATTAGACAGAATTGTTAATATTGCTACCCGAGTTGCTACCCGAACTGTAAAGTTCACGGATTTCTACCGTTCTCCATGTCTGTTTTAGCTTTTCACATTTACCTGCCAATTGTCTTCCGGTTCCGCAGCAGCCAGTTACAGACTTTTCAAAACAAAAGCATGTGAGCAACATGCCTTAACGCACGATAAAATAAATGTCGGCGTTAATAAATTGATGAGTTAACGCTATAATAACACGATAACTTGCCCAGCCCAAATTTAAATATAAATAAATAAAAATGCTTTTGCTTGTGTAAAACATTTAAAAGATGCTTGATTTTTAATTAAAAAAAAAAGATTTATTCATCTTCATTTACAGACAGAATTTTGAATATCATGAAGAAAGATGCATGTGGATTTGTCTTTAAATGTCAAGAATTTTTAACGTTAACATTCTGGAAAATTCCGCTTGACATTTGATGTGAAGACGTGACTGTCGCTGTCGTTTGTATTTCATCCCTTCAGGAAGACACCGCTGTGGAAGCACAGGTGCAGTAAAGTGGCGTGACGTTCCTGCTTCTGATGCTGGAGTGTTGTTTTTTTCCTCTCACTAACATTTTCACAAGATGTTCACGCCGCGACGTCTTTAATTTGTGTGAGACCTTCGTTCTTCTAGCACGTTGGAATTAGAATAGTGCTGTGTGATTACGCATCTCTGCAAATGTTTTGAGCGTGATGAGACGTCTGTGCAGAATCTTCCATGCAACGAGTTAAATTAACTCTTTCTGAGCTTAGAAGGATGAAGGTGAATGCTCTGAACAGATCCATTGCCTTCACTGAAGAGAAGAGCCAAGAAACATCAGAAAATAAAACCCTGAAATAATACGGCTGACTTGAAGCCATCCTGTGTGTTATTGCTGCATGATCGTTCTAAGCTTTTACAACAGCAGCGTGTGGTGAAACATCTGGAATCTGTCCGTCTGTGAAACATTAACATAATCCTGTGATTATGTTATATTGATTATGATTATGTGATAATGACTGTGATCCAGGAGGAGGAGGCGCTGCGTGCTCAGGTGAAGGACCTGGAGGAGAAGCTGGAGACGCTGAGGATGAAGCGAACGGAGGACAAAGCCAAAGTGAAGGAGCTGGAGAAGCACAAGATCCAGCTGGAGCAGCTGCAGGAGTGGAAGACCAAGATGCAGGAGCAGCAGGCCGAGCTGCAGAAACAGCTGAAAGAGGCCAAGAGGGTAAGAAGCAGGGCTGTAGCGATACACTAATCTCACGATACGATACACGATATTTGACTCACGATATGATATGTGTAGATATTCATCTTATGATACATTTACAGTGGAGGTCTTCGGAACAACCCAAAAACCAGAGGTTACGACCCGACCCAAATCGGGTCTCGGGTCCATTCTAAAGACATGACTCCGGGTTCGGGTCAGAAGCGGTACAGTTAGTCTCGGGTCCGGTCGGTGCTCTCTGGCAGGCTGGGTCCATGTTTATTCGAGAGAGGTAAAGATATTGGCGGTGGCAGCCAGTGTCAGGACTCGGGGCAGTTAAATGATTATTAATTAACGTGTTTGTCATGAAACAACCGTGTTACCGTAGCGTGTTATTAGCGGTTTGTCCAGCAGCTGTCAAGAACAACGGATCACCAACATGACAACACTGGATGAGAGAATATGTTTACGACACGTCCTGACCAGTGTAGGTTATTAGCGTTAGCAGTTGTTACCAAAAGCATCTGTATCCACAAAGAAAATAACGACGTGGATTTATTGTTGTTTACATCACGTAGCCTATGTAGCAACTGAACCGGGTAGAAGAAGACAACTTTAGGTAAGAAAATCAAGTTTTATTCAACGCTAGACAACTTTAATATGAGCAACTATGGGCTGGATTGTCTCTGTTCTATTCGGGTAACTTGGTTCGGTTCATGGTCAGAAACTTAAAACTCGGGTCGGGTCGGTTCCGGTTCCAAATATTGCGGGTCCATTTGGGTTCGGATTCCCGAACTTATGAATAGCTCGGGTCGGGTCGGTTTCCAGTTGAATTTTCACATCTCCATTCGGGTTCGGGTCCATGAAATTGGACCCATGAAGACCTCTAATTTACAGTGATCCCTTATTTTTCACGGTTAATGGGGACCGGTGCCCCCCCACAAGAATCAAAATCCGCGAACTGGAGCCGGAGCCCCCTGAGCCTAAACAATGTGTTTAAAATATGTTTAAAAACCGTAAAAAAGTAGCGAGACACTGCAGCGAAACAAGACAAAGGCTCAACTGTGGTCTTTCTGTTTCCTTCACAGCCTCTGGTCTCTGAACCGTAGTAAAGAAACCGCTCTTTCATCTAACTTTGTTTTCATTCTGCCGTCCCACGACACACACTACATTACCCAGAAGGCCACACCATTACCCATAAGGCCACCTTCTTAAAGGGGCCAGGCTGGATCACAACATTTCTTTGCTGCGAGAGAACGCGCACAACATCCTGTGATGTTTCCGCAAATTTTTCTTGATTTTTTTGAATATTATATATTTCTGAAAAAAATCTGCGAATAACTAAAACCGCGGCACTTAAAGCGCGCATTGGCGAGGGATCACTGTACATCATTTTCTGAAAGATTTTAAAGGGACAAAGTGATTTTGGTGACATCTTGTGAGTGTTCCAATGACTTTGTTTGAATTTAAAGTGAAAGCATCAATTACACATTATATGGCTGACAGGCAGCTTGCAAGTGCTGGACAAAATGAATAAAAGATTTGTTGAGAAAAATAGTTTCATTTATTTAAACAGTGCAAATTGTTGCTTGCAAGCTTTTAAAGGTGGGACACGGGGGTTTTGAAAGAAGCTTAGAATATCGATACCCGCGGCTGAAAAATCGATACCCTATACTCGATAAAATATCGATATATATCACAGAATCGATAAAATCGCTCAGCTCTAATAGACAGATGAAGACAGATGAAAATGAAGCAGCTGGGAGGATGCTGCTTCTAATAATGTTTCTGTTATGTCTCAAATTATCCCAGCATGCAACATCCAAACAGCTGGCGCATAAGTGCACTTAGGAATCAAGACTGACAGATACTTCCACATTTAGTAATTAACTGGGAAATGAAATGGGACAGAATTTAACTGCAGCTGTAAAAACAAAACGCCAGACTTGAAAATGACCAGAAGACATTTTTTATCTGCATAGGAGGCCAAAGAAGCCCTGGAGGCGAAGGAGCATTACATGGAGGAGATGTCGGACACAGCAGACGCAATTGAGATGGCAACGCTGGACAAGGAGATGGCTGAGGAACGAGCAGAGTCTCTGCAGCTGGAGGTCGACTCCCTGAAGGAGAGAGTGGATGAGCTCACCATGGACCTGGAGATCCTCAAGCATGAGATTGAGGAGAAAGGTGCTGAACATACAGACAATACTCTGCTGTGTTTAGAGAGGCAGGATGTTCCATGTGTTAAATTACTGCACAGTCTTGCAGCATCATGGCAGCTGATTCATTTTTCTTATCTGATGGGAAGTCTGGCTGTTTAAAATGTCACTGCACAGCTCAGCTGTAGGTTTTGGGTTTGACTCAGGTTCAGACGGAGCCGCCTCCAGTTACCACGTGAAGCAGCTGGAAGAGCAGAACAGCAGGCTGAAGGAAGCACTGGTCAGGTAGGTCTGTCACTGAAAGCCACTGTTGTATTATAATTAGGGCTGGGCAAGTTAAAGGTGGGGTAGGTGTTCTTTTTTTGCAGCACTTTTTACAATATTGCCTGAAAACCTTTTCACATTCCCATTGCACCCACTGAAATAAAATGTTTGCAAAAAAAACGAAACGTTTTAGTCCGGTCTAGAGGTTATAATCAGAGAAAACTCTGACCAATCAAAATAGTGATCATCATTACTTTCATTGGCTGCCTAATACGTCCATCAAATATCAATGCACTCCCACCCACCCCTCCCTCCCTCCCTGCAGTCGTGAATCATGTGAAGGCGTGGTTTCGAGGGGTGAGCTGAAGAGGAGGAGGCGGAGCCTTTGGGAGGAGGGAGGCAGTGTATATTTTCAAAATCTCACTTGAGTTGGACTGCTGGAACCGTTTTTTCAAAGAACACCTACCCCACCTTTAACGCGTTATTATCGCGTTAACTCATTAATTTATTAACGCCGACATTTATTTTATTGCGCGTTAACGCATGTTGCTCACATGCTTTTGTTTTGAAAAGTCTGTTTCTGGCTGCTGCGGAACCGGAACAGAGGATTGGCAGGTAAACATGCGGAAAAGCTAAAACAGACATGGAGAACGGTAAAAATCTGTGAAATTTACAGTTCAGGTAGCAATATTAACAATTCTGTCTAAAAAAAAAAAAAATTCTGGACTGCAACAAAACTTTCGTGTCATTCCTCCATGTTACATCAGATCTGCTCCATGTGTTCACTGTCCTGCTGTTCTCTTACTGGTTACTTCAGTGCGGCTCCATCTAGTGGCACAGATGTGTAATGACAACAGAAAGTCCAGTCCTTGATAATAAAACAAATTCAGTTCTGTGGCCCGTTTTTTAATTCTGTATTTTTGATCCAAGTCTAAAATTGAGATATTAAAAAAAAACAAGCATTTTTTTTTTCATTTTTTTTGTGTTAGATTAAAAAACAAAAAACGTAATAAAATGTCACTTTTTAATTTTTTTTTTTTTTTTTTATTGACAATTGAAAATGGAAAGGATGAATGATACAAGGATTGGTAAAGTTACTGAACTTTAACATGGACATTTTTTTTTATTTATTATAAAAACAGGATGACATTAATGCCCTGGCAGTGGTAATAAGCTTTATTTTATTTTACATTTTTTAAAATGAGATTTACACTAAATATATGTTACTGACAAGTGCTGATGTTAAAAGTGTTTGAACTACAAATGTTATGGCATTTTAGTTCATATGGCAGCAGAACATTTAAATAAAAGTGACCCTTACACTACTTTTGAATACATTATTTGATTTTCCGTATACAATGTGAATAATCGTGATTAATCAGGGAAATAATGTGATTAATTATGATTAATCAGGGAAATCATGTGATTAATCTCGATTAAATATTTTAATCGTTGCCCAGCCCTAATTATAATCTTCTAACACCTGCTCTAAACCGGCGGCTCTCTTTGCTCGTTTATACTTGCTCGTCTTTAATTCGTTATTGATGGACGGCGTCTCCGGTCTGCTTCAGGATGCGCGACCTGTCTGCATCGGAGAAGCAGGAACATCTAAAGCTGCAGAAGCAGATGGAGAAGAAGAACATTGAACTGGATTCCCTGAGGAGCCAGAAAGAAAAGCTGCAGGAAGAGATGTCGGCAGCGGAGAAGACCATCGATGAGCTGAAAGAGCAGGTCAGAAGCAGGATGGGCTTGTGAGAAACGGCCTCCAGCCGGTTTGTGTTTCATGAGACGGCCAAGAACCCTAAAGTCATTTCTCAAGATGATCCCTTTCAGGTGGATGCAGCTTTGGGGGCGGAGGAGATGGTGGAGATGCTCACAGAGAGGAACCTGGACCTGGAGGAGAAAGTCAGGGAGCTCAGAGAGACGGTCACCGACTTGGTGAGAGAAAAAAACAGAATCTGACGAAGTTCATCCAAAAGAAACGGAGACTCAGAAGTGATTCAGCTCGTGTAAAGAACCGCAGCGGGAATGAGATTTATTTCTCAATCAGCTGTTTTACTCCTCAGAGCTGCCTTTCTGAAGTTTATTGGTCCAAGAAAATGAAAGTGCTACGTTTGCTGAGTCATTTCATTACTCATATGGGCCGTGCTCATTGATGTGCATGTGGAGCCCTCTGGTGTTCACAGTAGACTCAACTCCTACTTTTTTATTATTCACTGTCAGGAACAGAGTCACTGATTTAATCATGATCATTAGAAAAAAAGAAACTGATTTGAATGCACTAATTAATAACCTATGACCAGCACTGATCCATGTTTTTATTATCATGTATTTACCAGTAAACTACAGACACAGATTTATCACATCTTTATGCACTGAACAAAAACTAAGCATTCTGTTGTGTTAACACAATGCCAAGGGGAAAAGACTTCAGCCATGATTGCAGATGGACAATTGTTCCTGCACATAAATCTGGGATTATGATGATAAAACCTTAGAACTGACAGAGGGGCTACTTCCTTTTCCACATGAAAAGCCTGAAGAAACTGAAACAAGAAGCAGTCTATTGAGTGAACTTGTTCTTTCAATTCAATTCAATTTTATTTGTATAGCATCTGTTACAATGTCAATTGTCTCTATTCGCTTTACAGAGACCCAGAGCATGACCCTCGATAAAATATCATTAACTAAAATGATAATATTAAATCCTAAACAAGGATAATGGCAGGTAAAAAACTCTCACAGTGGGAGAAAAAAACCTTTAAGCCAAACAGTGACAAGGAAAAACTCCACTTTAAGAGGAAGAAACCTTGAGCAGGACCTGGATCATATGGGGAGACCTTCCTGATGAAGACCAGCTGGATAAAGAAAGAAAAAGAGAGGAGAGACAGGACAGAGAGAGGATGAAGGACAGAGAGAGAGAGCACACAAATGACTGAATGAAATGACTACATAAACAGATGCAGGTAGCAGCACTGAGGTGAGATGGTCAGAGGACTAGATCACCGGTCACCACGCCAGTCGGGACCCCGAACACATCTACACACACAGGTGGAGGTAAAACACACAGGTGGAGGTAAACCCTGGGATGGACAGCCTTTGTTGGCTGAGATAAAGTAAATTTTGTGTTTCTGGGACCAAACACTTTATTCTGAACAAAGTAGCTGGGATGAGCTGTGACAGTTATCTGAGCTGGACTCTGAACTAAACCGACTGCAAAAGGTCGTGATATGCTAAAGTCACAGGATCTGAGCTGAAGCTGAGCTGGTGTGCAAAAATTCAACCAGTGTCATTTTAGTTATTAAATAAATATTTGTTTCTTTTAATAGAAACGATCATAATCCTTCCAGAAGAGACTGAACACATTTGGCGACTGTTGCGTCCTGCAGGAAGCCATAAATGAGATGAATGACGAGCTGCAGGAGAACGCCAGAGAGACGGAGTTGGAGCTGAGGGAGATGTTAGATCTGGGAGCAGCGAGGGTCCGGGAGGCCGACAAACGAGTCGAAGCCGCGCAGGAGACCGTGGCCGATTACCAGCAGACCATCAAGAAGTACCGCGAGCTCACGGCTCACCTGCAGGTCCGCAGACGTTCCTCCCAAAGCCCATGCAGCTCGCCGTTCGTCCACATCCTGATTCTTCGGTTGTGTTCGTTGCAGGAGGTGAACAGAGAGCTGACCAGCCAGCAGGAAGCCTCAGCAGAGCTGCAGCAGCAGCCGCCAGCAGAGATGTTCGATTTCAAGATTAAATTTGCAGAAACAAAGGCCTACGCCAAGGTCAGACAGCAGCTGTTTTATGGTCGAAATAATGTGTAATAGTATCTGAAACGTCTTGGTTCTATTTGGGTTTAAATTTTTTCATTTTGAATCTGTTTAGTATTTCTTAAAACACGTAAGCTGAGATTTAAAGACTCAAGTTTTTATTTATTTTATTTAACCTTTATTTAACCAGGTTTGTCTTGTTGAGATTAAGAATCTTTTTCAAGGGAGACCTGGCCAAGACAGGCAGCAGCAGCAAAACACAAAGTTGCAGACAAAGACATACAAGGAAACAAAGTACAATTTACAAGCACTAAAATTTTTATGAAGTAAAACTATCTATAAAACAAGATGAGAGTTTCTGAGAGTAATTTATACAAACATCAAGCTAAAAACAGCGACATCCCATAGAAACTGCTTTCAAGTCCTTCATCTTAGATTTAAAAACATTTAGCGACACAAGCTCCTTCAGTTTTAAATCGTTCTGCAACAAGTTCCAGGCTGAGGGTGCGGAATACCCAAAAGCTCTTTTCCCTATTTCAGTCCGAGCATTTGGGACAGAGAGCATGAAAAAGTTCTGGGAACACAGTGAATACTGCCCGGTGTTTTTTTGTGTGATGAAAACACACAAGTAATATGGAAGGAGACCAAGAATTGCCTTATATATAAGGGTGTACCAATGTATAAGCCTACGGGTCGCCGGGGGGGGGCCATCCTACCCGAGAGTCCAACTCACAGTGATGAGTCAGTACTTTACGATTGGTAAAAAAGTTGCAGCAACTAGATGCTTTTTTGCACAACTTATTCCGAAAATAAAAACCAAGTTTTGGCCTCAGTTTCTTCACCAGGTTCAGCACACGAGGTTTAAAATTTAGAGTCATCGATCAAGATACCCAGGTACTTTTACGAGTTGAACAACTTCTATTTCCTTTCCATCAACAGTGACCACCACAGGTACATTTTGAAACCTAGCTTTTGAGGTGGTAAACAACATAAGCTTCGTCTTATCTGCATTTTAAACCAGTTTCAGCTCATGCAGTTTATCCTGAACAACCACAAAAGCATTTTGCAAGTGCTCAACAGCCAGTCCAAGAGATGCTGCACAGCAGTATAAAACAGTGTCATCAGCATAGAAATGGAAAGTAGCATTTGGCAACTTTTGACCCAGATTATTCACATAAATAGTGAACAAGAGCGGACCTAACACAGAGCCTTGTGGCACACCTTTGTGGATCGATACAACATCTGAGCATAGACCATCATACCTAATGCACTGAGACAGATTACTAAGATAGTTTGCAAACCAAGAAACTGCTTCTTCTGAGAGACCTGAGTTCAGAAGTCTAAGTTTTAAAACATCATGATCGACTGTATCAAAAGCTTTGGACAAGTCAAGAAAAAGTGCTGCACAATGTTGCTTCTTATCAAGACCTACAGAAATGTCATTTACCACCTTCAGTGCAGCCGTAATAGTGCTATGCTTTTTCTAAAACCTGATTGATATGTTGATAAAATAT
Source organism: Hirundichthys speculiger (assembly GCA_018398805.1). Classification (NCBI taxonomy): domain Eukaryota; kingdom Metazoa; phylum Chordata; class Actinopteri; order Beloniformes; family Exocoetidae; genus Hirundichthys; species Hirundichthys speculiger. The sequence goes on along the minus strand of JAGFBZ010000083.1, from coordinate 569,109 downwards.
CATTGGTGTATAAAAACTCCTTTAGCTGAGCACTCACAAGAGATTCAAGTGCTCAGAAGATGAGCTCAGGTTGTGTTTTGGGTTTCCAGGCCATTGAGATGGAGCTGAGGAAGATGGAGGTGGGTCAAGCCAACAGACACGTTTCTCTTCTGACTTCTTTCATGCCCGAGTCGTTCCTCCGTCATGGCGGAGACCACGACTGCATCCTGGTGCTGCTGCTCATCCCCAGGCTCATCTGCAAGGTAAGATCCAACCACAGGAGCGCCGGTGAGGTGTGGACGGTCAGAGGGAGGAGACAGAGCCAGATGTTTCTGTGTGTGTGTTCAGGCCGAGCTCATCAGCAAACAGGCGCAAGAGAAGTTTGACCTGAATGAAAACTGCGTGGAGCGCACGGGCCTGAAGGGAGCCGTCGGTGAGCAGCTGAGCTTCGCCGGCGGCCTCGTCTACTCGCTCAGTCTGCTGCAGGCCACGCTCCACAAATACGAGCAGTACGTTTCACTGCAAACACACGTCAGGCCTGATGGCTGCTGCCTTTATACTCACACTTGGAGTTGGAAATACATCCAACTCTGTGCATGTCAGCAATCTGTGACAAGGGATGCACGATAACTGTTTTTTAAAACCGATACCGATAACTTTCAGTTTCTAAATGCCGATACCGATAACCGATAACACACAGATATACTTAAGATCATTACATCAATACTATGACCAAAACCAAAAACAGTTTGGACTCTTTAAATGAACAAATATTTATTTTTTCCAGTGAAAAATTATTAGCAAGCCTCTCAAACATTTTCATAAAGCTATCAAACAAACCTATTTGATATCTCACATCAACTTAAATAAGGTTCATTACTGACTGATATAAAAAAAATAAAGGCTTCTTGAACTGATGGAAATACATGCATCAGAATTACAAACTGAAAAAAATTACATTCCTCAGTGACAATAAAAAATAATGCAAAGTGCATAATGTACCGACACAAGTTAGATTGTCTGTGTATATAAACTGAAAAAGTGCACTCCATAGTAACAGAAAATTATGTTTAAAGGATTTTGGCTTGTGATTCCGTTCAAATGAATGTCTTTAATTAAAGTAAATTAGGTTTAGTAGTTTTGTTTTATTTTTTAATCTCATGGAAGCTTTAGATGAGAGAGATGATAGCAAGGAGAGGAGACGGGAGGGGAGCGGAGAGGAGACGAGACTTGGTGTTGGCTTCCCGACGTTAGCTCATGTTAGCTCACGTTAGCGTGATTTCAAAACTCCATGGAAGCGATGGTTATGTTTCAGGTGGCTGATCGGGTTTGACGTATTAAGCTTGTGTTATTTTTCCCTCCTTCGCTTGGAGCATTTGTCACAAATAACCAGCGAACTATCTTCCTCTGAAACTTTAACAAAGTTCCATGCAGTCTCCTCCATCTTGTTTTTTTTGTTTTTGTTTTTTTTAATCAACGCACTGTGCAGCAATGCTGCATTCAAGGTGTAACGTAAATTCCTCTGTTCCCTCGTTTGCTAGTTGTTCTTTCGGCCTTGTCTATTTTTTTCTATTTTTTATGTGTAACATGTGGGAAAATACTGCGGATATCAATTAAAGTCAGCAACTACCAAAACTATGACCGAGTTAACAAGTTGTTTTTTGGCCATGAGGGGGTATTCTTGATTTTCCTTATTGAGAAATCGTTTTTCTGATTATGCCGATGTCGCATGAACATAACATTCACTGTCGGTCATTCAAGGCTCAGAGGGAGCGAGGCACTGCCGTGTTGACAAAAATATATAGGTTATCGGGGCTATTCGTCAAGATATCAGGACTTATCAAGATGACGTCATAATTTCCTGTTATCGGACTAATAGTTATTGGCCCGACAGTTATCGTGCACCCCTACCTGTGACTGTTGAACACCTTAGGATAGGAAACGGATGACATTTTTCCTCCTTGTGATTTTTTTATTTATTTATTTTTTTTTATTGAATATGCTGCCCTCAGCAACTCTGATGTGTGTGTTGTTGTCAGAGCTCTGGCTCAGTGCAGCGTGGAGGTTTATAAGAAGGTTGGCTCTCTGTACCCGGAGATGAGCGTCCACGAACGATCTCTGGACTTCCTCATCGACCTGCTGCACAAAGACCAGCTGGACGAGACGGTCAACGTGGAGCCGCTCACCAAGGCCATTAAATACTATCAGGTGCACAAACATCATCGTCACAGAAGGTTTACGTGAAAGAAGTAGAACTAGTCCAACTTTTCTTGTTTTATCATAGTGATGGAGATTTAACTGTCGTCAGTGTTCACCAGGGGTGTGAAAAAAAGATCGATTGGCAATATATCGCGATTTTCGGACGCCTAATATAATATCGATTTTTCAGCTCCTAATATCAATTTTTTAGGACAATTGTTTAATTTTCACATTTAAATTGTTTAAAATTTAAATGTGCAAAAATACTAATAATAAACAATAAATAGGTTGTTTTAAGCAAATAGATTTGACTCAATTTGTCCTCTGAATGATCAATATCATCTGATGAACATATACAGCAACTTGATTTTTCATCTCTACTTTTAATTTTGATATTAACTGAGTAGAATATCACAATATATCGTGATATCGTGATAATAATATCGTGACCCAAGTACAGTGATCCCTTATTTTTCGCGGTTAATGGGGACCGACGCCCCCTGATGAAGATCAAAATCCGCGAAACTAGAGCCGGAGCCCCCCGAGCCTAAATAATGTGTTTAAAATATGTTTAAAAACCGTAAAAAAGTAGCGAGGCACTGCAGCGAAACAAGACAAAGGCTCAACTGTGGTCTTTCTGTTACCTTCACAGCCTCTGGTCTCTGAACCGTAGTAAACAAACCGCTGGTATTGTGCTTTTTTTGGCTCGTAATTAGCGGCTAACACGCTAACAACAACAAAAGAAAAAGTCTGGTTTTCTCTGCACGGAACTTGTAACATCACACAGGTTGTATTGTTGGGACTCCTGTCGGTTAACAGAGAATGTAAATCTATACACCCTGGGCTGCTGTTTATGCTCACTCCACTTTTCATCTGAACCCCGTTTTCTTCTGCCGTCCCAAGACATACATACTACATTACCCATAAAGCCACACCATTACCCATAATGGTTCGGGACATGAAAGAGGAGCGCTGGACGACGCCTGCTGCTCCTCAAGTACACCAGACTGCAGCGTCTGGTGTACTTGAAACTTGAATTTCCCCCTTGGGGGATCAATGAAGTATATTTGTATTTGTTTGTATAAGGCCACCTTCTTAAAGGGGCCAGGCTGGCTCACAACATTTCTTTGCTGTAAGAGAACGCGCACAACCCGTGAATCCTGTGATGTTTCCGCGAATTTTTTTCTTGATTTTTTTTTATTATATTATATATTTCTGAAAAATTTGCGAATAACTAAAACCGCGGAACTTAAAGCGCGAATTGGCGAGGGATCACTGTATCATGATACACATCATATTGCGAGGTCCTTGCCAATACTCACCCCTAGTGTTCATGCTCATCTAGAAGGTCATTCCTGCTGCTCATGTGACATTTGTCCTTCCTCAGCACCTGTACAGCATCCACCTGGTGGATCAGAATGAAGACTGCACCATGCAGCTGGCTGATCACATCAGAGTGAGTTAACGGCACGACTCAAACCTCACTCACCACATCCCAACGCCGTTTTCGCACTGGCTGCAACTCGTTTGATCGGTGCGTGTTGTGTTCGCGCGCAGTTTACCCAGAGTGCCTTGGACTGCATGGCTGTGGAGGTGGGTCGCCTGCGGGCGTTCCTGTACGCGGGTCAGGAGAAGGCCGAACTCGCCGTGCTGCTGAAGGATCTGGAGACGTCCTGCAGCGACATCAGGCAGTTCTGCAAGAAGATCCGTCGCAGGATGCCGGGCACCGATGCTCCTGGCATCCCAGCAGCGCTCAGCTTCGGACAACAGGTAGGCATGGCAACACAACCGCTCAACTGTGTGATTTTAGGCCAACGTTTAGGGCACGTCACAGGATCATCACTGATGACGACAGCACAGATCTCCTGCTGATGTGTTTTTTTTCCGTCCTTCCCTCAGGTGTGCGACACCCTGTCAGACTGCAGGAAGCACCTGACCTGGGTGGTGGCAGTACTGCAGGAAGTGGCGGCTGCCGGAGCTCAGATGATGTCACCTCTGGGTGAACAGGAGGGACTGTCGGCCGTCAAACTGGAGGATGTGGCGTTCAAGGCTGGAGAGCAGGTAACGTACGCATGTTATAACCTCCACCAAGGAGGTTATGTTTTTGCCGACGTTTATCTGTCTGTCTGTTCAAGATAACTGAAAAAGTTATGGATGGATTTTGATTAAATTTTCAGGTGTTGTCGGAAATGTGAAAAGGAAGAACTAATTTCATTTTGGGTGTGATCCGAAAGAAATCCTGGATTCTGGATCACTTTCAAATTTTTGATAATTGTTGCACTTGGAGGTCTGCGTTCTCCGAGTGCTTTTCTAGTTAAGTTTGTTTTATAAAGTCCAAAGCGAGAAAACCTGGATGACAAGAAACTGATTTACAACTAAAATGTCGGACGTTTAAAGTCATCAGCAAAACTTGATGCCCCCCCCCCCCCCTTTTTAATTCTGTGTTTATGTGTAAAAACATCCTAAAAAGGAAATACAACCTCAGACAAACAACAGGATATACAACAGTATTTATGTAACAAAATGAAGCCCAAAAGAAAAATATCATGCAGGTGATACAGTGATCCCTTATTTTGCGCGGTTAATGGGACCCCACCCCGCAAAAATAAAAACCGTAAAAAAGTAGCGAGGCACTGCAGCGAAACAAGTCAAAGGCTCAACTGTGGTCTTTCTGTTACCTTCACAGCCTCTGGTCTCTGAACCGTAGTAAAGAAACTGCTGGTATTGTGCTATTTTTGGCTCGTAATTAGCGGCTAACAAGCTAACAACAACAAAACAAAAAATCCGGTTTTCGCTGCACAGAACCTGTAACATCACACAGGTTGTATTGTTCAGGCTCCTGTCGGTTAACAGAGAATGTAAATCTATACACGCTGGGCTGCTGTTGATGCTCACTACACTTTTCATCTAACCCTGTTTTCATTCTGCCGTCCCACGACACACACACTACATTACCCATAAGGCCACACCATTACCCATAAGGCGACCTTCTTAAAGGGGCCAGGCTGGCTCACAACATTTCTTTCGCTGTGAGAGAACGCGCACAACATCCTGTGATGTTTCCGCGATTTTTTTCTTGATTTTTTTTTTTTTTTTTATTATATATTTCTAAAAAATCCGTGAATAACTAAAACCGCGGAACTTAAAGTGCGAATTGGCTCTATGATTCATTAGCTTGTAGATTTACTTTATAAGTCCTTCTTCTCGTCGACCTCCATAGTTGTGTGCAGGTGACGTTCTGCTGACTCACAGACAGAGGTTCTTTCTTTAACTCACATTGATGGTGGTGATCGATCATTTTCAGATCTACGGGGCTCAGGGCGCCAGCCCCTACGACTGCCTGCGACAGTCCTGCGGATTTGTCATAGCCACCATGAACAAGATGGCGACTGCCATGCAGGAGGGAGAGTATGACTCGGAGAAGCCTCAGAGCAAGGTAACGTGGTGTTAGGACCTGGCTCCGTGCAGGTGTGGAGCTGCTTCAGAGCGTCTGATCACATCAAGACTGATGCTCCAGCTGGTAGTGTTGTTTTCACGTCGCTCCGTTTGTCATCCATCAGAATCCTCCGCCGGTGGAAGTGCGAGGAGCTGCTCTTCGAGCAGAAATCACAGATGCAGAAGGACTCGGCATGAAACTGGAGGACAGAGAGACTGTCATCAAGGAGCTGAAGAAGTCCCTAAAGATCAAGGTGGGAAAACACAACCTGTAGAGTCCAGGATCTGAATAAATAGTTGACAGTGCAGGAAATTTAACGCGTGACGTCTGGGTTTTCGTGACTTTTCCCTTTCAGGGTGAGGAGCTGAGTGAAGCGAACGTCCGCCTCAGTCTGCTGGAGAAGAAGCTGGACAATTCATCCAGAGAGGCGGATGAGCGGGTCGAGAAGATCCAGACTCGCCTGGATGAGGCGCAGACTCTGCTGAAGAAGAAAGAGAAGTGAGAAAGACGCCCACGTGCAGGGACGCACCATGACACAGCGACAGCTGCGTGACGGCATCCTTCTCTCTGCAGGGAGTTCGAGGAGACGATGGACGCCCTGCAGGCAGACATCGACCAGCTGGAGTCGGAGAAGGCCGAGCTGAAACAGCGAATCAACAGCCAGTCAAAGATGAGCATGGATGGGGTGCGGGGGGGCGCCCCATCAGGAATCGTTTCCATCGTCACAGGGATCGCAGGAGGTGGGTAAAGGGAATTAACGAAACAGTAGAAAGCTCCACGTCTGCATGTAACTGTAATAACTGGACCGTATCAGCTCTAAGCTTTTCCACTTAAATTAAACACTGCCTTGACTTTTCAACTCCTGAGTCTAATTCCTCTTTTTAACAAGCAGTGACTCTTTTAACTTTATTCTCTTTTTTCCCATCTCTCCTACTGATGTACTTACTCTGCAGAGGAACAAAAAGGTATCTGCCTGTTTCTACTGACATTTGTTGTAGTCCTGCATGCATGGTTTTTTTCCCCCCATTGTGCATGTTTTTAGGAGTTTTAACATCCTGAAAAACAATCAGAAAGCCTGCAGAGGTCTCTTCAAGTCCAGTCCTACTTTAAAAGGCACTGAAGAGTCTTATATCTAGTTTATACGAGTCCTTATGAGTTGTTAAAGGTTATGATTTCAATCTGTGAGTGGAATCCATCAGTCTCTGATGAGAGAGCTGAAATTACCTCAAAGGAAAGTTTTCATTTCAGCTAAAACTCAAATGAATTAGTCGGGTTTTAGTCATATATTCAAGAACATGAACTATTATTATTACTAGGGCTGGGCAAGTTAACATGTTATTATCGCGTTAATTCACTAATTTATTAACACCGACATTTATTTTAACATGTGTTAACACATGTTCCTCACATGCTTTTGTTTTGAAAAATCTGTTTCTGGCTGCTATAGAACCGGAAGACAATTGGCAGGTAAACATAAGGAAAAGCTAAAACAGACATGGAGAACGGTGAACTGTGAACTTTACAGTTCGGGTTGCAACTCAGGTAGCAATATTAACAATTCTGTCTGAAAAAAAATTCTGGACTGCAACAAAACTTTAGTGTCATTCCTCCATGTTCCATCAGATCTGCTCCATGTGTTCACTGTCCTGCTGTTCTCTAGCTGGTTACTGCAGTGCGGCTCCATCTAGTGGCACAGATGTGTAATGACAACAGAAAGTCCAGTCCTCAATTATAAAACAAATTCAGTTCTGGGGCCCGTTTTTTAATTTCATATTTTTGATCCAAGTCTAAAATTGAAATATGAAAAAAATCAAGCATTTTTATTTTTTATTTTTTTGTGTTAGATTAAAAAATGAAAAATGTAATAAAATGTCACTTTTTAATTTTTTTTTATTTTTGATTGACAATTGAAAATGTAAAGAATGAATGATACACAGATTGGTAAAGTTACTGAACTTTAACATGGACATTTTCATTTTAAAGTTCTCCCAGACGGAGGATTCAACAGAAACAAGGTTATTTGTAACAACTGACAAGTTGAACTCCCCGTTAAAAGTTTCTGCTGTTACCTCAGAAATTACCTGTTTTAATGTTCTGATTGTGCTGAGACACAATCATTTTGTTGGATTTTGTTTGTAGACTTTTTTTTTTTTTTGTATAAAAACAGGATGACATTAATGCCCTGGCAGTGGCAATAAGCTTTATTTTATTTGACATTTTTTAAGATGAGATTTACACTAAATATGTGTTACTGACAAGTGCTGATGTTAAAAGTGTTTGAACAACAAATGTTATGGCACTTTAGTTCATATGGCAGCAGAACATTTAAATAAAAGTGCATTTTACATTACTTTTGAATTCAGTATTTGATTTTTCGTATACAATGCGATTAATCGTGATTAATCAGGGAAATAATGCAATTAATTGCGATTAAAAATTTTAATCGTTGCCCAGCCCTAATTATTACCATTGAAAGGTTTTTGTACTGAAGCTTGAATATACGCTAACGTTAACGAGTCCACATTATTGTTTCAGCCCCGTATCAGAAAAGATCTCTGTCCACACACAGAAAACACACACATACATCCGTGTTTACTGGGCATGTGCATGTGAGTAAAACCTGCTGAAAACTCTGCTGGAAATGACCTTTTTTATTCTTGGCTTCCTCCTTTAGATGTTGGTAAATTCAGTATCATTGTATACAGGCTTTAGCTGCTGATAGCGAGAACACTAAAGTCAGCAGTGCTGCTCTTTCTCCTTCTGAAAACCTTCATTACACTGTTTCTAACCCAGATCACTTGTTGCCACCTTCAATGAATATCTCCTCAGCATCCACTAACTGCTTCTAAGTTTTTTTTTTTTTTTTTAAATGTCAACAGACATGGCTTCATGTCAGAATCACTTACCCTGCCTTTACCGCAGGTCTGTGTATCATCTTTGGGTAAAGGTCACTTGATATGCGCTTGACAAATCAGTGAACAGTAAACTGTGAATCAGTGAATCAGCGCCAACGTGTCTTCGTTTTTAAAGTTCTGTCCGTCCACATCAGACTGCAACATCGTCCTGCAGCAGATCAGACACTCAGTAGTCAAGGGTCGAACAGCGAGCCTAAGAAAAGTAAAAAAAAACGTACCAGTGTTGATGCTGCCTAAATGGAGCCCCGTCAGTCCAGCTGGTTTTCTGCCTGATGTGGAAAAAGCATCAGCTTCAACCTGCAGAAGGTTTGGTTTTCATGTCATTCACTTTAATCTCATGAATCTGCATTTTTCTTTTCTTTTCCACTTCCTGGTTTGGCCTCATATTTAGAAACTGCTTGTAAATCAGTTACAGATTACAGTCGACAAACAGCGTCGAGTCGAAAACTTACTGGGGGGGGGGGGGGGGGGGGGGGGGGGTCCTTCAGTGTTTCAGCCAGATGTTCAGATCTTCCATCAGTCTGTTGTGGAGACGTCAGTCCTGTCTGCAGTCATCTGTTGGAGGAGGAGCTTCAGAGACTGAAAGAAAATGCAACTTCAACAGTTTTGGTTTTAAAATATTCAGGTCTTTCTACAGATTTGTGATTGGTCTCTTTCAACTCTTGATGCTTTTTAAATATTAAGGTTTAGCTTATTAAATTTATAGCCCTCTTTATAATAATCATTACTTATCTAATTCTTCAAACCTCACAGAATATACTGAATAGCTGAAACATGTCTACCACAGCTGAGGGAACAAAATGCTGAATTAATCTGCTGTCTATTTTAAACTCTTGTTCTTCAATTTATTTATTTTCTTACGTTAAAGCAGATTTTAGGGAGAGTTTTCACTTCTCAGCAAATTTGTATTTTCAAAGAAAACGCACTTTCCGGGTCACCAGGTGGTGCAGTGGTTAGGACAGGTGGCCCAGATACAGAGGCTACAGTCCTCAACGCAGCGGTCACATGTTCGATTCCCGGCCCATGCGATGCTTTGCTGCATGTCCTCCCCGTTCTCTCTCTCTGCTCCCTTTCCTGTCTGTTTCTACTGCAAATAAAAGCCACTAGTGCCAAAAAAAATCTATTTCCCTCTTGTTGCTTCTCTCGTTTCCACTCAACAGAAGTCAATTATACATAAAAATGGAAGAAAATCTGAACTCTCACTCTGAACTCTTTTCTTGCTAGAACCCCCCCACAGGACCAAATCCTTTCCTCTGGCCCACGTTTTACAACACAAAATCCAAATGTCCAGAATTTTGTTTTTACAGACTGAATTGTTGATATTGTTCTTGAAATTGAATACAGTGGTCCCTCGCCAAATTGCGCTTTAAGTTCCGCGGTTTTAGTTATTCGCTGATTTTTTTTCAGAAATATATAATATTTAAAAAAAAAAATCGAGAAAAAATTGCGGAAACATCACAGGATGTTGTGCGCGTTCTCTCACTGCGAAGAAATGTGAGCCAGCCTGGCCCCTTTAAGAAGGTGGCCTTATGGGTAATGGTGTGGCCTTATGGGTAATGTAGTGTGTGTGTTGTGGGACGGCAGAATGAAAACGGGGTTAGATGAAAAGTGGAGTGAGCATCAACAGCAGCCCAGCGTGTATAGATTTACATTCTCTGTTAACCGACAGGAGCCCAACAATACAACCTGTGTGATGTTACAAGTTCCTGCAGTGCCAGAATAAAGTGCTCATTCCATGCAGAGAAAACCAGACTGTTTCTTTTGTTGTTGTTAGCTTGTTAGCTGCTAATTACAAGCCAAAAATAACACAATAGCAGCAGTTTCTTTACTACGGTTCAGAGACCAGAGGCTGTGAAGGTAACAGAAAGACCACAGTTGAGCCTTTGTCTTGTTTTGCTGCAGTGTCTCGCTACTTTTTGGGGGTTTTAAATATATTTTAAACACATTATTTAGGCTCGGGGGGTTCTGGCTCCCGTTCGTGGATTATGCCGGGGGGTGCCGGTCCCTATTAAGCGCAAAAAATAAGGGATCACTGTATAACTCGACTTTGATGGTTCTGTAGTTATTGACTTCATTAATGCAGTTATTAAACTACACGGTTGTTGCTTATTCATCTAAAAAAAATCATTAAAATCATTAACAATACAGCAGAATGTTATATCTGTTTGATCCACTTTCTAAAGGAACATTTTGAGACCTTTGCTACTTCCTACTCGTCCTCAACCGTATGTGAGGAATCCATTGGCCTGATGGGAGACAAAACAAAGCAAGTAATAGCAACAGAACTCCAGCAGGTGAAATATTTCTTCATAATAGCGAACTCTACCCCAACACGTCTCCTGTGGACCAACTGACATGTGTTCTGGTTTGTGAGTGAGAAGGGTGGCGCTGTTGAGCGCTTTACTGTTTTTGAACCCAAACAAAGTCACACAGGGTCAAGTCTGTGGACAGAAGATGGTCAGTGATGTGGGACCGGATCCCTCTGACTGTCATGAGCAGGGACATGACTGCTTCAGATATGTCTGGGAAGCACTTTTCTTACATGTGGCTTTGGGATTATGGCTTCATAGACTTGACATGGCCTTGACTAGACATGTAACAGGACATTTGGTCTCATTAAGATGAAGTTTAATAGCTTCTGTCTTCTAAAACTTCAGAGTACAAAAGTGAACGAGTTCAAACGTTGTCAGAACTAAACTTTTAAAGATGCTGAGACCAAACTTTGCTTTAGTTCACTTTACTTTCAGGCAGAACAGAGACTCGGAGGTGTTTCTGTGCAGTCACCTGTGAAGCAGCTGTACCTGTTCTCACCCACAGCCAGCCTGATGTCTGGAGTCGGTCCGGGTTCAGGGGTCCAGGTGATGGACTCTCCTCTGCTCACCCAGCAGATCGAAGCTCAGCGACTCTGCATCAAGCACCTGAAGAACGAGAACAACAGCATGAAGGTGAGAACCGCCCTCCATCTCATCGCTGTCCCCAGTCGTCTAGTTTTTCATTTCAGTGCTGTTACTGCCCCCCCCCCCCCCCGGCAGGCGGAGAAGATGCGCGCGCAGCTTGCCTCGCTGCCTCCTCTCCACGTGACCAAACTTCCCTCGAAGGAAGCGCGTCCTGAAGTGCTCTCTAGCGCCCTCTACCGCAAGACTGACCAACTGTTGGAGACTCTGCTGCAGATGAGCGCCAACGCCAAGGTGGTGGACATCACTGGAAGATCTCCTGGTGAGTTGGTGATGCCTGGAAGCTCTGGGAGAACGAGATGAGTTTTAGAGGTCTGACCTCCACGGAGCATCCACAACGTCAGCATAGAGGAAACTCCCAGTTTATTTATTTATTTAATTTTATTTATTTTATTTTTTTTGGGGGGGGGGGGGTTTGGTGCATTCTCGACCACTGAGCCCGTTCGGCTGGCAGCTGTACGTGCCCAGACCATGACCCTACATCTGCCATGTTTGATCACCAGCTGAGGGTTACTCCTGGCTTGCTGACGTTAGCTCACGTTAGCTCACGTTAGCATGATTTCAAAACTCCATGAAAGTGATGGTTATGTTTCAGGTGGCTGATCGGGTTTGACGTATTAAAGCTTGTGCTATTTTCCCTCCTTCGCTTGGAGCATTTGTCACAAATAACCATAACTTTAACAAAGTTCCACACAATCGCTGCCATGTTTTTTTTTTTTTAATCAGCGCACTGTGCCGCAATGCTGCATTCAAAGTGTAACGTAAATTCCTCCGTTCCCTCGTTTGCTAAACGTTCTTTCAGCCTTATCAATTTTTTCTTTTTTCATGTGTAACATGTGGGAAAATACTGCGAATATCAATAAAAGTCAACAACTACCAAAATGATGACTGAGTTAACAAGTTTTTTTCTGGCATGAGGGGGTATTCTTGATTTTCCTGATTGAGAAATCGTTTTTCTGATTATGCCGACGTCACTTGAACATAACATTGACTGCCGGTCATTTAAGACTCAGAGGGAGCGACGCACTGCTGTGTTGACAAAAATATATATGTTATCGGGGCTATTCATCATGATATCGGACTTATCGGGATGACGTCATCATTTCCTGTTATTGGCCCGATAGTTATCGGGTCGATAATTATCGTGCACCCCTATATTTACGTTTATGAAAGCAGCTCTGATAAGTCTACCTCTCTCTGGGGTATTCTTGGCTGACCATACCTGACTTTGGCTGACCCCCCGAAAAAGGGGGTTTTGCCTAAAGTGCCTGCAATCCCTAAATGGTAACTTCATATTTTTTGTGACAACTGTCATTGTCCAAATACTTCTGGACTTAAATGTCACTGCCAAGAAACCAGCAGAAAGTCCAGTTATCAGCAGAAAGAGCAACAATCAACCTGCTGTGATCCATGTGATGTAATTGGTTGCATTTCTTACAGATGTTAGTTCAACTCAAACTAAAAAAATACTTTTAATTATTTATTGTGGAAATCTAGAAATCATTTTAACTGATAAAACACACAAAAAAAGCTTCTTGAAAAAAATTGCCTATCCGACCTTTAATGCCTGGACATATTTTGGCTTCAGTACTGAAGTGTTGCAGTCAGAGAAATCAGCTTCAGATTTACAACATTTGAATTCTCACTCTCATGAGCAGCAAGTGTGAATTAGATTATTATGATTTTTTTTCCCCGACAGTTGGACTTTTGGCAGAAAACCTGTTTAAAGATGCAAATGCGAGCTCATACCATGAACAAGGCAGTAGTTAAAGTCTAAAGTAACTTAATGTTTTCTAACGGTGTGAACGGCATCACTCTGCCTCTCTGAAACCTTCCCACCATCTGCAGAAACTGATGCACCAGAGGACCACGGCTGAACTCTGACGGTGGTGGCCTGAGAACAGCTTTCACTCATACGCCACTAAACAAATGTCTTTTATTTTATTTCTTTGTCCTGCAGTGACTCCTGCTGCTCAGCTCCTGGAACAGACGGCCCGACTCCAGTCTCTGAGGGAGACGCTGGACAGGCTGAAGGTACAAACGCTTCAACCACCGTTCACATTTGTTGTCGATTCTAGCTGCAACCATCAGTTTCAAAGGAACAAATGTCAAGGCGCTCGTAAAGTTTCACCTTCTTTACTGAGGAACTTCCGTGGTCATAAATTTACTGCAGATTCAGCAGGTGTCCAAAATGAGTGCTAGCTGTCTGAATATATTCCTCCTAGGGATGCACGATAACTGTTTTTTAAAACCGATACCGATAACATACACGTATACCTAAAATCATTACATCAATACTATGAACAAAATCAAAAATAGTTTTGACTCTTTAAATGAACAGATATTTATTTTTTTCCATTGAAAAACTACTGACAAGCCTCTCAAACATTTTTGTAAAGTTATCAAACAAACCTATTTGATATCTCACATCAATTTAAATAAGGTTCATTACTGACTGATATAAAAAATAAAGGCTGCTTGAACTGATGGAAATACATGCATTAAAACTGAAAAGGATTTACATTTAAAGGATTTTGACTTGTGGTTCCATTTAAATTAATACATTTAATTAAAGAAAATGAGGTTCAGTGATTTTTTTTTTTTTTTTTTTTTGATCTCATGGAAGCTTTAGATGAGAGAGATGAGGGAGAGGGGAGACTGCTGTTGACTTGCGCACGTTAGCATTAGCTCACGTTAGCGCGATTTCAAAACTTCATGGAAGCGATTGTTATGTTGTAGGTGGCTGATCAGGTTTTACGTATTAAAGCTTGTACTTCCCTCCTCGTGGAATTCGCTTGGAGGATTCGTCACAATTAACCACCAAACTATCTTCTTCTGAAACTTTAACGAAGTTCCACGCCATCGCCGCCATGTTTGTTGTGATCAGCACGCTGTGCTGCAGGCTGCATTCAAGGTGTTATCACAAACCTTTCCAGGCTGCATTCATTAGCTATTCGTTCTTTCAGCCTTTTCTATTTTTTTCTTTTTTATGTGTAACATGAGGGGAAACACTGCGAATATCGATTCAAGTTAGCAACTACGGAAATGATGACTGAGTTAACAAGTTTTTTTCGGGCATGAGGGAGTATTCTTGATTTTCCTGATTGAGAAATCGTTTTTCTGATTATGCCGACATTACTTGAACATAACATTCACTGCTGGTCATTCAAGGCTCAGAGGGAGTGAGGCACTGCTGTGTTGACAAAAATATATATGTTATCAGGGCTATTGGTCATGATATCGGATTTATCGGAATGACGTCATAATTTCCTGTTATCGGCCCGATAGTTATCGTGCACCCCTAATTCTTCCTTCCCTAAGAACATTGCCAAAAATGGCGCAACAGTGCCCTCTAGCGGCCTGGCATATAAATTGCGACAAACATTTATATGGAAAAACAGGCAAAATACTTTCAAAGCAGCGTGTAGCCTTTTAATAAACAGTACAAATGCATTTGCATCTTGTCTGGTTTCTTATTTGTAAGTGCCCAATATTCACCCTTTAACTTATAATTCTAATCTTAAACCATATGTTTTAAACATCACAAACAAACATTCAACAACATTACAGGAATCAGTCATCTTCACCAGAACAGTCTCTCTCTCTGTCAGGACGAGGTAGCTGAGCACATCGTCCACCAGCAGCCTGGAGCTCGAGTCTCGTCTGACTTTGCAACTTTCCCCTCGTCGTCGTTCGTAAAGGTGAGAGCTCTGCTGTGATCACAGCTTCTTCAGGTCTTCAGCTCGAGTTGGAACTTAATCCTCAGTTTATTCTTTCCCAAGCAGATGTCAGATGTGAACAGTCACCAGACAGACCATCTTCAGATCTGATCATTACCTTTTTCCGCGTTTAGGCGAAGGAGGAGAAGCACGGCGACGCGGTGCTGGTGGCTCGGGTCATGGTGCCGTGCCCCCGCGGTCAGGAGCAGGTCCACCGCCTGGTCATGTCCCAGCGTCAGCTGCAGAGGGTGCACAGTCTCCTGCAGAGGTAAACCTCACCTGCCCGGGGACCCTGCCAGCTCTGGGGACCGGACACGCCCCCCACCCCCACCCGTTATCAGCTTCACCTCCACTGCAGTGCCAAACAAGTCGAACCGGGACGTTTTTCAAGTGTCTCTTGGGAGAAAACAGCCCCCAAACTTACCTTGGTGTTGGAAGCGAAAGCAGCCGTGTAGTTAGACGTGACTCATCAGTAATCTCAGTGTCACTGTGCAGCTTGGACATGTAGCAGCTGTCCGTTTACAATAAATAGGTTGTTTTGAAGCAAATACTTTTGACTCAATTTGTCCTCAGAATGATCAATATCATCTGATGAACATACAGTGATCCCTTATTTTTCGCGGTTAATGGGGACCGGTGCCCCCCCACGAAAATCAAAATCCACGAACTGGAGCCGGAGCCCCCCCCCCCCCCCCCCCCCCCCCCCCCCCCCCCGAGCCTAAATAATGTGTTTAAAATATGTATAAAAACCGCAAAAAAGTAGCGAGTCACTGCAGTGAAACAAGACAAAGGCTCAACTGTGGTCTTTCTGTTACCTTCACAGCCTCTGGTCTCTGAACCGTAGTAAACAAACCGCTGGTATTGTGCTATTTTTGGCTCGTAATTAGCGGCTAACACGCTAACAACAACAAAAGAAAAAGTCCGATTTTCTCTGCATGGAACGAGCCTTTATTCTTTCACTGCAGGAACTTGTAACATCACACAGGTTGTATTGTTGGGCTCCTGTCGGTTAACAGAGAATGTAAATCTATACACGCTGGGCTGCTGTTTATGCTCACTACACTTTTCATCTAAACCTCGTTTTTGTTCTGCCGTCCCACGACACACACACTACATTACCCATAAGGCCGCACCATTACCCATAAGGCCACCTTCTTAAAGGGGCCAGGCTGGCTCACAACATTTCTTCGGTGTGAGAGAACGCGCACAACATCCTGTGATGTTTCCGCAATATTTTCTTGATTTTTATATTATATTATATATTTCTGAAAAATCCGCAAATAACTAAAACCGTGGAACTTAAAGCGCAAATTGACAAGGGATCACTGTATACAGCAACCTGATTTTTCATCTCTACTTTTATTGTTGATATTAACTGGGTAGAATATCGCAATATATCGTGATATCGCGATAATATTGTATCGTGACCCAAGTATCATGATACATATCGTATTGCGAGGTCTCTGCCAATACTCACCCCTACATGTCATGTCAGACTACCTATAAATGGACGTTTTAAATTAAGTCTTTATTAGCACATGTACAAAAACAGAACAAATTAGTAACTAATGAAAGAAACTGTAATAGTTGTTCACTTTTATTAAACTCCATCTCTACACAAGGTTTAATTGTAAAAACGTCCTTTACTGATAAATCCAACTCACACTGATGACAGAAGAGACTTGTTTTAAAGCAGCCAAAGGCCAGTCAAAAGCCCCATTTACTGCAAACTACAGTGCATAGATTTTTATTTTCAAAAAAAAAGAAAAAAAAAAGGGAATTAAAACTAGTGCAGAGCTGCATGCTGCCAGATTCACTCCAACCTTTATTAGCATATTTACCAGCTCCGTCTGGAGCCTGATGAGACGCCTGCAGAGGTTCATTTAAGGCCACTGCTTTGTGCTCAGTTTTAAACTTGATTTGCTAAAAGGAAGAATATTCGTCTTGGACTCGTCCATTTAACGTAGAGGTTTGATTAATGGACTTTGCACACGTGAGGAGAAGAGAACAAAGTGTTGCTGCTGCAGGGATCTTTTACAGACGAAGCTTCTGTGTTTGAGACTCCATTAGACGTTAGCATCTTAGCATTTACTTCTGATGTGTCATTAAAACTCTGTGGCCTGTAAACCTGAGTAGATTCAGTTTAGATTTTAATTAAAAACAGTCAGATTGAACTTTAGATCAGTTGGGTGAAGTTATTTAATATTTATTATGCTGGTGGTGAAAGTTATTGTGTAGTTTTCCTATAAATGACTGGATGAACTGTTTCTGTTGATGGAGCCTCAGAGCTGCAGTCACCTGCCTTTGACCTGAATCATCTTCATCTCAGCCAAAGAATCTTTTTTTTCTTCTCGTCTGCCATGGCTCATTTTAAAAGGATTTTACTCCTTGAATTCTATGGAGCCCTGTTTGGGTCATAATTCAATGAATAAATGAGTCTATTATTATGAAATACAGGCATTTATTATTATGAAATATTTCCCATTATTATGATAATGGTTTCGTTTTTCATAAGAATGAGCCATTCTGAAATAAACTATTATGCATTAAACTAAAATCAAATAATAATAAAAATATATTTCATAATAATTACATATATTTCATAATAATGGGAATTGTTTCATAATAATAAACATATATTTAATAATCGGAAATATTTCATAATAATGGATACGTATTTCATAATAATAAATGCCTGTATTTCATAATAATAGACTCATTTATTCATTGAATTATGACCCAAACGGGGCTCCATAGAATTTCATGTTAACCACTCTGTTTAATGATTTTTTTTTTTAGGTTGTGTATGTTTACAAAGCACCGTCATTAACTTAAGACTTATTTATTATTTAACGGGCGTAGTGCACGTGTGAAGAGGGAGGATGCAGATGTTTCTTCTGTGTTCATGTAGTCATGTTTAATCTGCAGCTTCGTCTCAACGTCCTGCTGCTGCACAACAACTGATCAATAAACTAATGAAAACCAGATCATCTTTGTTGGCTGTTATTGTTCCTTTACCTGAGAATTAAACCAACAAGTGCTTGAAAACTGTAAAAAACGTTTTATTTTAACAATAAAAACATTTCAAACAATAACTATCAGAATAAAATCTACAAAAGTTAAAAACTATTCAGTGACATAATCCTTAAAAAGGTCAAATATTTCATAGGAATTTTACTTTTGGTAAAGAAAAATGTCCATGTCTGATCTTATAACTCTGTAATGGTGTAAACGTCAGTAATTATGAGACAGATGTGGACTGGTGTGATCACTGCCATGCAGATCTTCTGCTCAGGACGCGCTTCGGTGATTCTCTGAAATTCACACAAAAGCTCTGCGTTAGTAACTTTCCTCGTGTTTCTTTCACCTCTGGAGCCTCTGTTGAAATGATGAACCAGAACGCCACGTCATTTCCTACCAACCGGCTGCTCTTTACATAAAACCAGCAGTCGTTTCAGTTTAATTACATTTGACTCGTTAACAGGAACTAAATGTAGCACTAATCTGCACCTTGTTGTAGAGTTGGGCGTTCAGTCTGTAGGAGTGATACTCTGCTTTCCTTCTTTCCTCCTCTCGTCTCCTCTGCACCTCTGGGAGCTGGTCGTAAATCCTGAGGCAGGAAAAACAGGTGTAATTTGCACCGTCAGCAACGTGATCCTGGTCCAGTTTACTGTTGCTGAACTAAGACATCAGGACTGCTGGGTATTTATTATATATGCAATGAAGCTCCACCTTTAAAGCTGTAATGATAATCAAATATAGAGCTGATAATCAGTCCTAATTAACTTTACTGCTTGGATTTTGTCTTGTTGGACTGATGAGCAGGATCGTGAGTGACATGTGATGTAAAAAGAAATAAAAGATAAGAGCAGCTCACTGTTTGGACCTCTGGATCATCTCCTTCCTGGGAACAGCCCTTTTCAGCAGAGCAGAGCCTTTACAGAGAGAGAGACAAGACAACTGCTCATCAGATCAGTCCAGAGACGTGAGATGCAGCGAACAGCTGATCCAGTTAGTGCTGGGCGATATGGAATTAATCATATATCACGATATGGACTATTTTATATCACGATAACCATATATATCACGATATACCATAATAAAGTATGTTTTCAGTTATTCTCTGAAAAGTTTGACAAAAATTTCATTGCTTACTTTTCAACTTTATTTTGAAAGGACATTTAGCTGAACTGTCACAAACATACATTTTAGTGCAGCAAAAACAGGTAGGTACAGAAGTACAGTAGCTTTCACATTTTTTTTAAAGTGCACAACAGTTTCTGAGAGGAAAAACACATTTTTGCACTGAAGTTCAGCTATAAAAAATAAACACAAATTATTTTTCAACTTTCTGAAATCTGTAACCTTGTAGTGCAAAGTTTGCAAACCAATATAAAGTGTCTAAAGTAAACATCAGGGTTGAAGAGAACTCTGTTTAAGGCATAAACCATGAATAAAAGTGCAAACATAAAAGGCTACTTTGTAGAAGTAGATATGATTCTATCAAATTTATCATTGCAGGTTATTTAATTACATATTTGCTGTAATAATTGATCAAATTAGGTTAGAAACAATAGAAACGATAGAAGAGAAATGGCATGATACACACTTTTCTATCGTCCCCACGATATGAATAGTCATATTGCCCAGCACTATGATCCAGTATAACAAATACTCTTGAAACCAGACGTTTACATACACTTTTGTTTTTCCCTCACTGACATTAAATCAGACTTTACAGACCTGCAGGCTTCAGCAGCCTCGCTGCTTCTCCTGTCTGCTTGAAGAACACGTCTCTCTCTCTGCTGAACTCGGCCTGCAGCTTCCTCTCCTCCACCTGCAGCTTCCTCTCCTCCACCTGCAGCCTCCTCTCCTCCACCTGCTGCGTCAGGCGCCGCAGCCTCTGCCTGGACCGGGAGATAAACTCTGGTCGGAGCGTTTCCAAAGCCTCCTGCAGGGAAAGACGAACATGTCACCCAAGTATGAGACTATAAACGGGGAGAAGAGTCAAGTTTGGAAGGAGAAATGAAAAATCTAGTCATCTGTATCTCAATAAAATATAAAAAATTAGGGCTGGGCAAGTTAACGCGCTATTATCGCTGCGGAACCGGAAGACAATTAGCAGGTAAACATGCGGAAAAGCTAAAACAGACATGGAGAACGATAAAAATCTGTGAACTTTACAGTTCAGGTAGAAACTCAGGTAGAAATATTAACAGTTCTGTATGAAAATAAAATTCTGGACTGCAACAAAACTTTTGCGTCATTCCTCCATGTTACATCAGATCTGCTCCATGTGTTCACTGTCCTGCTGTTCTCTAGCTGGTTACTGCAGTGCAGCTCCATCTAGTGGCACAGATGTGTAATGACAACAGAAAGTCCAGTCCTCGGTTATAAAACAAATTCAGTTCTGTGGCCCGTTTTTTAATTTCGTATTTTTGATCCAAGTCTAAAATTGAAATATAAAAAAAAAAAACAGGCATTTTTTTGTGTAGATTAAAAAACGAAAAATGTAATAAAATGTCACTTTTTTTTGATTGACAATTGAAAATGGAAAGAATGATTGATACACGGATTGATAAAGTTACTGAACTTTAACATGAACATTTTCATTTTAAAGTTCTTCCAGACGGAGGATTCAACAGAAACAAGGTTATTTGTTAAAAACCTTGTTTCTGTCATCCTGTATCCTGTATATGTCATCCTGTATAAAAACAGGATGACATTAATGCCCTGGCAGTGGCAATAAGCTTTATTTTATTTTACGTTTAACAACTGACGAGTTGAACTCCCCGTTAAAAGTTTCTGCTGTTACCTCAGAAATTACCTGTTTTAATGTTCTGATTGTGCTGAGACACAATCATTTTGTTGGATTTTGTTTGTAGACTTTTTTTTTTTTTTTTTTATAAAAACATGATGACATTAATGTCCTGGCAGTGGCAATAAGCGTTATTTTATTTTACATTTTTTAACATGAGGTTTACACTAAATATGTGTTACTGACAAGTCCTGATGTTAGGACTTAAAAGTGTTAAAAGTGTTTGAACAACAAATGTTATGACACTTTAGTTTATATGGCAGAACATTTAAATACAAGTGCATTTTACACTACTTTTGAATTAATTATTTGATTTTCCATATACAATGCGATTAATCGTGATTAATCAGGGAAATAATGCGATTAATCGCGATTAAAAATTTTAATCGTTGCCCAGCTCTAATAAAAATGAAAATAATCTGACCTGCAGAGATACACGTGTCAGACCAAGAGGAGACTGGTTTGTGTAACGGATCTGGATCTGGATCTGGGTGATGCTGAGAACTGGACTGTCTGCTCCCGTCCTCGTGGACTTGTCTCTGCCTGAGCGGCTCCCTCCATGGACCGACCCGCCTGGACGGTTCAAACCAAGCAGACGGCTCCCCGGGCCGGTTCTCCTTCCTCGCCTCCAACTTCAGGTTCTCAGCAGAGATGAACCAGGAGACACCTGAGGGGGGCGGGGGGGTCAGGTGACCACACAGATTCATCAGTGGGATGATCTACAGCCAACATCCTGGTACCAGACAGTCCAGGACACCTCAGACGTCCAGCTCCTGAACGATCAGAGCGACTCTGGGACACTGAGGAGTCTGATCACTGAAAGTTACTACTCTGATAAATAAGTAACACCTGACGCACCCCCAGGATAAGGCTTTGAGGGGCTCCTCTTGGTCTTCCTCTGCTTCTGGATGCTCTGAGCTTTAGATGGGCTCCTGTGGTTCCCTCCTCTTCCTCTCACTGCGCTGGACGGAGATGAGGAGATCTTCCCCAAACCTCTGGCTTCACCAGGTGAAGGGAATGTGGTTCCAACGTCTCTAGTGTGCCGTCGGGTCCCGTTGCTAACAATCTCCAGGTCACCTGAAGCAACAACGTATATATAAAAAAAAAAAAACGTTTTCAGTTTACAATTTATTTCTCTCCTTCTGCCCATCATCAATTCTTAATGGAGCAGACTGAAACGCTGAGAATAAAATGAAAAGAATACAAGCTAAGAAACATGTTGAGCAGAGGGACGTCTGGTCACCTGACTGCTGTGGACAACAGACCACTGACCTGCCTGGATGCTTTTGTTGACCAGTCTCATGGGCTTCGTGGCCGATGACGTCCTGGAAGCTCTGTGGTCTGACTGGAGGGTGGAGGTGCTGGTAGCTGATGCAGAATCAGAATCAACCTGAAAACAGGATATTTAAATATCATAACTAGAGCCAAGCAACGATTCAAATTTTTAATCGCGATTAATCGCATTATTTCCCTGATTTATCATGATTAATCGCATCGTATACACAAAATCAAATAATGAATTCAAAAGTAGTGTAAAATGCACTTTTATTTAAATGTTCTGCTGCCATATGAACTAAAGTGCCATAACATTTGTTGTTCAAACACTTTTAACACCAGCACTTGTCAGTAACACATATTTAGTGTAAATCTCATCTTAAAAAATGTCAAATAAAATAAAGCTTATCGCCACTGCCAGGGCATTAATGTCATCCTGTTTTTATAAAAAATAAGTCTACCAACAAAATGATTGTGTCTCAGCACAATCAGAACATTAAAACAGGTAATTTCTGAGGTAACAGCAGAAACTTTTAACGGGGAGTTCAACTTGTCAGTTGTTACAAATAACCTTGTTTCTGTTGAATCCTCCGTCTGGGAGAACTTTAAAATGAAAATGTCCATGTTAAAGTTCAGTAACTTTACCAGTCTGTGTATCATTCATTCTTTCCATTTTCAATTTTGAATCAAAAATTTAAAAAAAATTAAAAAAAAGTGACATTTTATTATGTTTTTCGTTTTTTAATCTATCACAAAAAAAAGAAAAATGCCTGTTTTTTTTTTTTTTTATATATTTCAATTTTATACTTGGATCAAAAATACGAAATTAAAAAACAGGCCACAGAACTAAATTTGTTTTATAATGGAGGACTGGACTTTCTGTTGTCATTACACATCTGTGCCACTAGATGGAGCTGCACTGCAGTAACCAGCTAGAGAACAGCAGGACAGTGAACACATGGAGCAGATCTGATGGAACATGGAGGAATGACATGAAAGTTTTCTTACATTCCAGAATTTTTTTTTCCAGACAGAATTGTTAATATTGCTACCTGAATTGCTACCTGAACTGTAAAGTTCACAGATTTTTTACCATTCTCCATGTCTGTTTTAGTTTTACCGCATGTTTACCTGTCGATTATCTTCCTGTTCCACAGCAGCCAGTAACAGACTTTTCAAAACAAAAGCATGTGAGCAGCATGCATTAACACGCGTTAAATGTCGGCGTTAGTAAATTAATGCGTTAATATACGCGATAATAACGTGTTAACTTGCCCAGCCCTAATCTAAACTCGAAGACAGCAGGATTGAGGCCACAAATGTTCAGATGTACTTACAGCTTCGGTGCCAGTGGTCTCTGGTTGTGAGAGGATGTGAGGAGGCTCCTCGTTTCCTCGTTCCCTTCCTTCTCTCTGCTTGTTGATGGTGCTGTGCAGCTTTCGGAGGCTGGAGCTGCTCTGCAGTCGCTGGACTCTGTGGGCGCCGAAGGCTCGGATCAGCCGCGCCGTGTCAACGGTGGACATGGAGCCAGAGGTGGAAGACATGGTCTCTGACTCCACTCCGTGTCCTGGGAAGGTCTGGGAGGAGGACAGGGAAGCAGGACTGTCCTCTGCAGGCTGCAGGGGGGGTTCAGGCTCTCTACCTCCTCTCACCCTCCTCTCTCCTGTCAGGGCGCCATGTTCACCCCTGATTCTCTCTCCATGAACTTCCTGCCTTTCCTTCCTCCTCAACGTCCTTCCAAGCTTCTGTTCCAGATGAAAACCCTCCTCTTCCTGCAGCTGAGATGCACGAGCAGCTCTGCTGCTCTGAATGAGGCGGGACAGACGCTCTAGACGCTCCAGTAGGGACGTCTCTCTGTCGCTGGCTGGATGTGACTCCTCTGTGGTCCACTGATGGCAGAACCTCTGCCACAGCTGGTCCAGGGTGCCGGTTCTTCGCTGCTCCTCCTCCCAACCTGTTTTAGGGACGGGGGTCTGAACCTCTTCTACGTGGACTGAGTGGACTCTGTCCAGGAACTGGACCGGGCTGGTGCCCTGGTCTCTCTTGGAGACTCTGGTGAGGGGAACCGACACCTGAGAGGACGGCTTTGGAGTCTGGCTCACAGGTGATGAACTTCCCTCTGTTGGACCATGACAAACGACCCGACTGTTCACACATGCAGAACTTCTTCCATTAAAATATTCAACACATCTTTAACACGTCAGAGCCGGTTCTTCAGTTTCAGCTCACCTCTGTGTCCGGGTTCTTGCATCTTGAAGAAGCCGGTTTTCCGCCTCTTGCTGTAGATGCCCTCCGTGTGTCTGAATGCGACGCCTCGGTCCAGCCCAGGGTCCTGGTACCCCAGAACCTCACTGCTAAAGGGAGGCGGCACAGCGTCGTCTGAGCCTGGTGAGAATTCAGCAGTGGCTGGTTACGTCATGATGAACGATCCTCAGCTCAAATCTCTTATTTATATATATATATCTAAGTAAGAACCAAACAATTCTCCTGGAAAGGTTTGTGAAATATTTTCAGGCAGTAATGAGAAGACGATGCTCAGCTCAGGCCCCAGCTCTGCCTTTGTCTCGCTCTGCCCCTGAACATGAATAATTCATGTTTGGGCCCGTTTCATGTTACAGAGCAGCAGCTGCGTCCCAAACAGAGGCGGGAACAATGAGACTGAGACGTTCAGCTCTCTGGGCGCTGCTTCATTAAACCCATCAGAACTGCTTACAAAGGTTTAAAAGCTTCGGCTTAACTGGGTTTTATCACCTGAGGAACATTTGTTCCTGTAACGCTCCGTTTTCTGCAGCTGCTCCAACACTCAGCAGTGAGACTCTCGCTCATATCAAACTAATTTTAGATATCCATCAGTTTTAGAAATTACTTTAAGGTTCTTTTATTCTCCTGAAAAGCCTCAGTGATCTTGGTCAGGAGGGTTCAGAACCTTCAGGTTTTCGTCAAGGCCTTCGAATCTCAGCTGACATAAGAAATAAAACCCATTTCTGAATTATATTTGAGTTTTATTCTAACACAGCGGGTGTCAGACTCATTTTCACTGAGGGCCACATCAGCATCATGGTTGAAGGGCCAGACTGACAGCATGAATGTAACAAAATGCAACATAAATCAAAATAAATTAAACTACAGTATCCATTACCTTGGTTTCAGAAGTGGAAGTGGTTCTTTGTTTTTCCTGCAGGCTAAATTTAGCATACTTAGCTCCATGTTTGCTGTCAAAATGCCGACGTAGATTAAACTCTTTAACGACTGACAACGCCTTATAACACAAAAGACATACTGTTTTTTCACCTTGAGGTACAAACTTGTATTCGTTTTCCCATTGTTCATGAACTGCATTCCTTGTGCATCAATTTCTCTTTTCTTGGACATGTTGGGGTTAGTTTGTAAAGGCTTTTCTTAAGCCCATCAGTTCTGAAAAATCGTCTTGCTCATAGCTACCATTATCATCGTTGTGGGTAATGACAAAATGCATGATGGGAGATGTAGTTTATTGTCAATATGCACTTTAAAGCAGCGTAAGCTTATTCAGGGGTGATAGTAAAAAAAAATCCTGAGCCTGAGCTTTTTTTCTCTGGGAGGTAAGCGAGCCCCTAAGCCAAGATATATGCCCCGATCAACACAATTGTCATTTTTTGTCCTCTTAAAGTGTAAGTCTGGTGTAAATTGACCCATGGTCCTGTTGTTCAAGCTCACCACATGCAGCCCATAGAAAACAGAATGAGACAATCGAACAACATAGGCCAAGTTATGGGTCTGCTTTAAGCAGCCTGTACATAACTTGGCCTATGTTGTCCCAAATTGTCTCATTATTTTTTGTGTGTGAGCTGCATGTGGTGAGCTTATACAACAGGGCTATGGGTCAATTTATACTGAACTTACAGTTTAATAGCAACTTATTTTGAATGAACAAATGTTGAGTGTTGTGTAAGGTTTTGTGTAGTAAACAGTATTTGCTTATTTTTTATTTTTTCATTTTATTTTATTTATTTCTCATTGTTTTTTAGTCCTTGAAGCACTTTAAATGATTGCTACTTATAGTTCTCTTAATATCAAATTGTCTTGAAGCACTTTAAATGCTTGCGACTTATTGTTCTCTTAATTTCACTTGTTTGTTGCACTGTAGCTGTTTCAAAAAATATTTAGAATAAATGGTGCATATTTTTCAGAAAATTGAATGTCTCCTTGCTCATGCCCTTTTGTCAATGGTTTGGCTCCTAATCAATACTGTAAACAAATCCAATATTCATTGATTCATTCAATTTCTAGTTTACTTTTGAGTATTATAATTGTCAGCCATTGACCTTTTTTAGTATGGCTGTAGTATCCGTAGTATCAGTGTGCTATACAAGCAATATGCATGCAGGTAAGTGACTAGTTAAAAGCAGGGATGGATTACTGAACAGGCCTACCAGGCCCAGGGTCCCAAGAGCTCTGATGCTCTCCACAATTAAGATGCTACTGTAATATAGGCTTGTATTGGGTTTGTTCATCTCATGTCTGGAAATCTACAAAAGTCATCAGAATATTCAATTTAATGAACTATTTATCAAAATGTTGTCCCAGGGAATCACACCCCTGGCCTATGTTGTTCGATTGTCTCATTCTGTTTTCTATGGGCTGCATGTGGTGAGCTTATACAACAGAACCATAGGTCAATTTACACCAGACTTACACTTTAAGAGGACAATAAATAGCAATAATTTAAAGTGCTTCAAGAACTGAAAAACAATGTTTTTGTCCGTGGCCTCATCAATGTTGAGTGAAAACATGTTAGCGTGCCATATAGCGTGACGAGTGGACGAGTGATAGTAAACGACAGATCATTCTCGGCAATAAAGGAACACAGCCGAATTTTTAAATCAGCCATGCGATCTGTCATTGAGGGTTGGATATCTGCTGTGGCTGATGCCCCCGGCAAACGTGAGGTGTGTTGAATTGCTCATGAAGCTGCTTGGTGACTAGCGTCTAACTCGTGCCGTGGCAGCACTTTTTTCCCACTAGTTCCATATAATATTTTCCTTGCGCACAAAGTGCAGAAACATGCTCCTGGTTGGCGAAGTTTCTGGCACCAGCTCCCAAAGGGCTTTCCGTCTCTGCCTACCTCCTCAATCCAAGACCAACGCCATTTGTTTTTTATATCTTTGTCGACAACTTTGTTGTCTTCCCCTGGCTTCATAAAATTGCACTCCATGCCTCCACGCTGCCAAACACATTCCTAATGTGTACACAAACACAATTGCACGTGAAGTGACTGCTGAATGGTCTGAGGCCGTTGACTCGCTGTTTTGGTCATAGACATATATAGAGATAGACGCCGCATCGAACGCTACTCCCTACTGGCGCTGACGAGATTTGGGGCCGCCATCTTGGACCGGTCACCCGCTCCGCTCAGTGTTATTTGTTTGGCAGGTGTGCCGTCAATGTATTTAATCATACCTCACGAAACGAACTGATTTTCATATATATATTTATATAATATAATATAATTTTATATATAAATTATAAATTATATATAAATTATAAATTTATATTTATATTATAAATATAAATTTCTACAATAGCAATTCTTGTGTCAGTTGTAATCTAAGTCAGTGTTATGGAATATGATTTATCAAGTCTCAGTTCATAGCTGGGTGAACAATAAACATACTGTAGCATTGTTAACTGCCATTAGCTTAGCGTCGTTTCATTAACGTTACGGTAACAAAGGATCCTTGCTCCTTCTCAACTCTGGTAATATTCAATGAACAAAATACAACCAATATTATAGTAACCCACTGAGCAATAGACGTCTCGTTTAAGTTCACACACGAAATTCGCCCATCTATAATCGGTCTATATTAACGCAAATCTATACGGTACAATTTAATCCATTAATAATTAAATACAAAATAAAACAATAGTAAATTGTATAAATGGTGGCCAAATGCTGGATTAAAACATTTTTAACAGTCATTGATCAATGTACAATGTAGTTTAGATTTAGAAACGGCTAGTCTAAAACTTTCATTTAGACCAGTGGTAGACCGATTTTAGCCCAGACGTCTAGGGACCGTTAGACGTTTATTAGACATTTATTAGACGTCTTTTAGACCGAAAAATATGTTACATCTTACTTGTGAAAAGTAATCCCCTGAGCCCTGCTTCTGATGGTCCGCCGATTGGAGCAGGAATATCCCACACAATGTTCAGGCATGTTCTGTCTATGGTTATAATCCCAGAGAATGACCGGTCCAAGATGGCGGCCACATTTCTCGTTCCAAACAGCCAATGCGGCGTCTATCTCTATACATGTCTATGGTTTTGGTAGGAAACAGATCCAGGGCGAGAGAGAGTCCGTCGAAATAAAAGCACCAATAAAAAAACACCTAATAAAATACGGTGAAACTCTTTCATTTAAGGAATATAATTTACAGGAAAGTCCAAGAGCCATTAAGTTGACTGTTTGCTTTTATTGTATTACAAGTTAATGTCTATTTTATGCGTTTTATGTTGGTGAACACATTTATTTTGGTGATTTCGGTTAACAGCCTGGAGCCTGGTGACGCGAGGCTAGAATCAATCTGATTGGGCAAAACCCAAGACCACCCCCTACACTATTACCGATTGGCTTAAGTATGGCTACTGTAGGGCCCTATGAAATCTGTTTTATTTTTTCTCAAATTCCGTTTTAATTTTTTTCATTTTCGGTGTTTTTCGGTTTTTAATTTTTGAGAATTCCGTTTTTAAGGATTTTATGCAAATTTAACCCCAAAACAGTATATAAAGTAATGAAATATAGACAATTTATCCAATTATAACTGTAAACTTTAATGTTTTTATACTTTTAAACATATTGTGTCCAACAAAACATTGTTTTTTTTTTACAAAAAAAATCTAGTTTTTTCTATGTAATAAATAAGAAAAAAATAATTCAAATAGGTAAAATCAATTTAAAGTCCAAAAAAGAAAAATTGCAACAGCAGTAAACTAATAATTTTAGTTTGTTTGATTTCTTTTGTTATCAGACAGTTTGTCATAACGTACATGATATTTTTCAGGTATGTCATGACAAACTGTGTCCGATAACAGAAAAAACTATATTTACTACAGCTGATGTAGATGCTATGAAATCCAAAGCAGTGAACACTGAACACTGGTTGTGTGTATGAGTGTGTGCCCGTGTTTTTTTTTTCTTTAGGTGTTTCATCTATTACAGACAGCTGTTTAAATAAATAATTATCAGCCTCTTTGTGTTTAGCTCGTTGAGTGACTCTCGCCTTTTTACGTTTGTGCTTTTCACTCATTAATTGATCCTTGTTGGAAGACCACGGGGCAGACCAGGACCCGCTGGAGAGATGATATCTCTCAGCTGGTCTGGTGGAAGCGTCCGGGGGGAGGGAGGTCTGGGTCTCAGCTGAAGCTGTTGCCCCCGCGAGCCGACTATGGACCAAGCAGAAGCTAATGGATGGATGGAACTGATCCTTGCACGTATATTTTGTGTCCATTCAATCGCGTGCTGGCAAAACTTGCAGAATTTAAAATTGCCAGACACATAATAATCTCGGATAAACTGCTCTGCCCTGTACCTGAGAGTAAACCGCTAGTTCCTTTGCTTCTTCGCCGGTTTCTCGGTTGCCGCTTCAACGTGTTTTTTTTTTTTCTATGATGAGGAAAGCGGGGGCAGAGAAACTAGAGTGTCCCCACCTTTTCGTGAACCCTCTTGGAACATTTTCTCGAAAGAAAAGTTCCTTTTAGTCCGGGAGAAAAAAAAAGAAAAAACTTTTACGCAAATTGCCGTTCAGTTCTGTTATATTGTGCATTTAAAGTGAATTCCGTTTTTAATCTCCAATTCCGTGATTCCGTCCGCGATTCCGTGATCGCGGATTCCATAGGGCTCTACTACTGGTGTAGTTTTGAGTGAAATCGCCTCTCGGATCTACGCGAACGGCAAACCTGATTTTATTTATTTTTTCTCGCAAACACCTCGGTATGCCGGAAATCCGGCGTGACGCCGGAGCGCTATCACCCCTGCTTATTTTAAGTCTTAAAATATTGGTTTAAAATTTAAGCTAATAATGCCCAAGCTCTCAAGGGCCACATAAAATGATGTGACGGGCCACATTTGGCCCGCAGGCCTTGTGTTTGACACATGTGTTCTAACACATGCATTCATTGTTTCTTATATTTTCAAGCAACTTTCTAATCAAGGTCTATAATGAACTGATTTCTGTTTATTCCTTTTAAAGCTGGAACATCCATTTTTTATAGTCAAGTAGCCTATTATTTTACTATATTTCTGAGTTTAATATATGTTATTAATATTTGATAGTTGACTCCAAGGATTTGAAAATCTTAATACATTTGCAGCTTTAAATTAGTAGTTACTGCTTCTGAAGTCTATCCTTTAAAGCACTTTGTTCTGGATTCATTTGTATTAAAGGTAAAGCACAAATAAAGGCTGATAGATTGACGATCATCGTTCAGAAACTCACAAAACTTCTTAAACCTGTTGTACTAACGGACCTGTGTGGGAGCTCTCCACGGTGGTGTCGGACGGTTCAGAGGAGACGTCGGCTTCTGTCTGAGGGATGTAGAAGAGCTCCTCACTGCCACGAGGTTTGTAGGGCAGCAGCACAGGAGCTGTAGGGGGGGGATGACACATGAGTCCTCCATCACTGTCACACACTCACCTTCACTAAATAACTACAATCATCCATGCAAAGGTAAACTACAAATACAGAGACGGTGCAGTATGATCACAGTATCAGTGACTGCAATCAGCTTGTTTTCCACTTTCCTGAGGTTAAGAGGAACAAAAAAAGAGAAACCTGTGCAAAAAAAACCAAACAGAACAGAACCCTGTTCATGTCACCAATTACTCGACTGTAATTTTCCCACTCTGTTACAATCACCGTAAACCCAGTAGAAGTTCTCTACAAGTTATCCACACTATTTGAAACAGTCATTCATGCCTTAATCGCATCCAGAATTGACTGTTGTAAAACGCTTGTAAAGCAAAACATTCAAAGACTTCAGCTAATCCAAAACACCCCCGCCGGGCCTTTAACTCTTACCAGGAGAAGTGACCACATTACACCAGTCCTAGCTGCCCCTTCACCGGCTACCCGTGAGTTTTAGAATTGATTTTCAGATCTTATTGCTAGTTTTTAAAGCACTGGATGCCCAGGCTCCTGGCTATATACTAGAAATGGTAACTTTTTATGAGCCTGAGTGCAGCCTGAGATCCTCTGACAGGGCCGTCCTGGTCTAAGTCCTGCTTGGTCACCAAAGGTTACCAAAGGTGCCCAAGTCTTTGCTGTTCGGGCCCCCAAGCTCTAGGACGCCCTGTTGGAGAGTCTCAGGCAGGCAAACTCTGTATCATCTTTTAAATGTCTTTTTAATTCTCCCTTTTACCGCATGGCCTTTTCATAACTGTTGGTTTTATTTTACGATTTTACTGTGTTTTATGGGATCTTACTGTTCAAGTTTTAATGATTATCTCATTTGTTTTTACTGTAAAGCACTTTGTAACTGTGTGTTTGAAAGGTGCTATACAAATAAAGTTATTATTATTCTATATTATTATTTCTCAATCTGTCTCTGTCTCACTCTGTTGCTGTCTTTCTCGATCGAATCACCAGGAAAAACACGGTCTGTTTGTTGTGTAACCCAAAAATGGGTCAGAGTCGTCTGATGGTGTGGTGACCGGTGATCTAGTCCTCTGATCCTCCCACCTCAGTGCTGCTACCTGCATCTGTTTATATAGTCATTTCATTCAGTCATTTGTGTGCTCTCCTCTCTCTGTCCTCCATGTCTCTCCTCTCTTTTTCTTTCTTTACCCGGCTGGTCTTCATCAGGAAGGTCCCTCCATATGATCCAGGTCCCGATCAAGGTTTCTTCCTCTTAAAGTGGAGTTTTTCTTGCCACTGTTTGGCTGAAAGGTTTTTTTCCTGCCATTATCCTTGTTTAGGTTTTACTATTTTAATTTTAGTTAATGATATTTGGTCGGGGGTCATGATCTGGGTCTCTGTAAAGCGCCTAGAGACAACCGACATTGTAACAGACGCTATACAAATAAAATTGAAATGAATTGATGTCTAAACATTAGTTCTGCCTGAAGAGGAAAAAAAAAGCAAAAGCAGGGGGGGATGTGACACCCCCCCAGTTTGAGAACGACTGCACTACTGGGATCTTTTTTTATGTTCAACTCTACTATAACCAGTCAGACACAAAAGAGAAGTTATCAAATAGCCATATAACCATATTTACACAGGTGCACTTGTTTAAAAGCTCACCTGGTGCGAAGGGGAAAGTCGGGGGTCTTGCTGAAGTGCCGGTTCTGTGGTATGTCACTCTTCCCTGATCCGAACCGTTTAAACAGGGAGGAGTCTGGTCTTTCTGGCTCTCTGGTGTCACAGCCCTCTGCTGGACTGGATGAACCAACACCTTCATCTGGACTGCTGGCAGCAGATGAGGAGTCTCTGAGGGGGGCCAAGTCTTTACGTGGCAGCTCTGAAAGCTCATCAGCGTGGCCGGAGGGGACGGCGGAGGTAACTGTGTCATCAGTAGCTCTGGGGGACAGAGTGAGATGGACGGGGGAGTGGTGAGCCGTCCAGGCAGGACGTCCAACAGCAGACGGACCGGTGGCTTGATTTACTCCGTGACCGACCCCTGAGATGGAGCTGGTGTGGTGAGGTAACTCCTCGTGGTGACTCAGCGACGGTGTGCTGTCCTGACTGACGGTCATATCCTCTTCTAAACCTCCTGAGGACAGGAGGCAGCTCTTCACGCTGGCCCCCCTAAAGTATCTTGTCTCTTCTTCTTGACTGGTGATGACTGAGAAGTCCCACTCTGGGTTCTGTGCTGCTCGGTTCACAGACAGACGGCTCTCTGGTTGTCTGCTCTACTAACCCAACACCATCTTCATCTGCTCTCAGGGAAAACTGCTTACTGGCTGTTGCTGTGCAGAGCTCCGTCAGGTGGAGGGGGTCCGGGGCTGCAGGAGATGAACAAGGTGTCGGGGAGCACTTCACGGATGTGAAGGTCTGAGGTTTTTTTTCAGGGAGGTTCACTCCTTCTCTGGCGGCAATCTCACAGACTCGAGCCTCGAGGTCAGGAGTGGGAAACCTCTGCGTCTGAGGGCTGGATTCAGGGCGGTTCACACTGAGGCCTCTGTGGATGCTGGTGTCACTCAGATCTGCAGGCTGAGGTGCAGTGTGATGCTGGTGGACTTTAACGCTGGATGCCGCGCTGCCCTCTCTGTATCTGTGCTGCCCTGGCTCTGGAAGAAGCAAAAAAACACATCGATTACAGCCATCATTTGTGTTACATCATTCAACCCAGAAAAAAAACATTTGCCACTGCAAAACCACACCAACAGTTTCTCTCCTAAAAGCTCCAATACGCATTAATCGACACACCAGTCCAGCAAAACACCAGTTACCTTGAGCTTGAGACTTAAACTGTCCAGAGATGTGAGACTGACATCCAAATGACAAAATAAAGAAAATGTTCAAGTGGTTACAAGATTTGAAGGAAAATATGGAACAGAGAAAATGCAAGCATTTATTTACAATACATCGTAATGTCACAAATGTAAATTCTAGGGCTGGGCAACAATTAATCGCATTATTTCCCTGATTAATCACGATTAATCGCATTGTATATGCAAAATCAAATAATGAATACAAAAGTAGTGTAAAGGTCACTTTTATTTAAATGTTCTGCTGCCATATGAACTAAAGTGTCCATAACATTTGTTGTTCAAACACTTTTAACATCAGCACTTGTCAGTAACACATATTTAGAATAAAAATCTCATCTTAAAAAAAATGTAAAATAAAATAAAGCTTATTGCCAACTGCCAGGGCATTAATGTCATCCTGTTTTTATGAAAAAAAAAACAAAGGTCTACAAACAAATCCTGAGCCACAATCAGAACATTAAAACAGGTAATTTCTGAGGTAACAGCAGAAACTTTTAACGGGGAGTTCAACTTGTCAGTTGTTACAAATAACCTTGTTTCTGTTGAATCCTCCGTCTGGGAGAACTTTAAAATGAAAATGTCCATGTTAAAGTTCAGTAACTTTACTAATCCGTGTATCATTCATTCTTTCTATATTCAATTAAAATTAAAAGTGACATTTTATTATGTTTTTTTAATCCTAACACAAAAAAACGGGGGAAAAAAAATGCGTGTTTTTTTTTTTAATATTTCAATTATAGACTTGGATCAAAAATATGAAATTAAAAAACGGGCCACAGAACTGAATTTGTTTTCTAATCGAGGACTGGACTTTCTGTTGTCATTACACATCTGTGCCACTAGATGGAGCCGCACTGCAGTAACCAGCTAGAGAACAGCAGGACAGTGAACACATGGAGCAGATCTGATGGAACATGGAGGAATGACGAGAAAGTTTTGTTGCAGTCTATAACTTTTTTTTTTTTTTAGACAGAATTGTTAATATTGCTACCTGTGTTGCTACCCGAACTTTTACTGTTCTCCATGTCTGTTTTAGCTTTTCCTTGTTTACCTCCCAATTGTCTTTGGTTCTGCAGCAGCCAGAAACAGACTTTTCAAAACAAAAGCATGTGAGCAACATGCGTTAACGTGCGATAAAATAAATGTCGGCGTTAATAAATTAATGAGTTAACGCAATAATAACACGTTAACTTGCCCAGCCCTAATAAATTCCTACAAATGAAGAATGAATAATTACGGTTACCTGCTCAGGAAAGTGTAAAGGTAAATGGCAGCGTTACCTTCAGAGGGTTTTTTAACAACAGCTCTCTCTTGATCTCGTCGATCTGTTTTCTATCTTCTAGATCCAACTCAAGCGGCTCACAACGCTCTCCTGATATCTTCAACTTGAGCCAGTCTGAAATGTCAGAACATATTTGGAACGTGAGATAAGACTCTCGAACAAACAGCCAATGAATGAACAACTCTGATTTTATAAAACAAAGAGCTACTCCTGGGATGAGTTCAGTACAGGACAGGATCTCATTATGCCGTCTGTGTGACTTGTGAAACATGAAGGTTTTGCTTAAGATTTTAGGACTTGAGATGTGAAAAAACAGGCGTGAACCCTCTTACCTGTGGCTTTGCACCCCTCCTGGTCGGTGATGCTGGGGGTACTCGACACCATGGGGGAGTCTTTCTGGAGCAACTTGGCCACCCTGACTGCCAATGAACTCTCGCTGCTCCCATCACTGACCACGTCCTGGTCCCCGTCCTCGAGGACGGGTGAGGAGGAGCGACTCGGTACCCGGACACCCAGTGGGGGGTTTTCTTCATCCTCGGGGGACCGCCCCTCTGAACTGCAGGAGCAGTGAGCTGCTGTGTGGCGGGCGCTGGAGGAGGCTTGCTAGCTTGTGTCGGAGCTTTATCAGGAGGTGCGGCGCTGCAGCCCTCAGGCTCTGTCCTCCGCGCTGACTTGGAGAGGACCTGCGATGTCCCTGTGCTGCTAACGACAGCGCTGTCTTCTGGTAGTTTAAATGTCACAGTGGCAGGTGTGGATGGATGATCAGTGGGCTGAGATGAGCTCACAGCCTTTCGACTGACAGAGGTCTGCCTCTGTTGCTCTGAGGCAAGCATGGAGGCTGAGGAAGACCTGGCCCACAGCATGGAGGTACCGGTTCTGAGGCCTCCAGCTGAGGACGTGGAGGAGAATGAGGAGTCTTCAAGCCGGGTTGGTTTTTGTCTGCGGTGATGTGAATATGTCTTCATCAGAGAGGAGGCGTGATGCTGTTGCAGAAGGCTGAGGAGATATCACACTCTCCGCTTTGGAGAGCAGTTTACGGATTTCTGACAAGCCCTTGGTGCTGACGAAGGAATCTTCAGCACCTTGATCCTCGCGATGTTTGCTTTCCAAAAGTAACCCAGGTTTTCGTTCCATGCGCCTCCCCCAGTCAGCCGATGACGCGTCTGAGTCTGACTCGTCTCTGAGCCGGCTGATGTTCTGCCTGCTTTTCAGTGTGGAGGAGTGGGGGCGGGGGGGCGGTCTGCCTTCAGTCTGGACAGCTTCTGCATCTGATGGAGGAGAGGTCCCTGCTCTGGCCCGGTCTGGGATTGGTCCAGCGGGACCGAGACTGTCCAGGCTAAATGGGATGGATGTACTGGAATCCACTGACAGAATACTGGATCTGGAGAACTCTGCTTTACAGGGACTGCCCCCTGAAAAGAGAACAGAATATTCATAAAAACACTACATTTACGAATTATGTGCTATAAAAATAAGATCTTCTGAAATATAAGTGAAGGAAAGGAAATGTTTATGTTTATGCTAGGGCTGGGCAAGTTAACGCGTTATTGTCGCGTTAACTCGTTAATTTATTAACACCGACATTTATTTTATCGCGCGTTAACGCATGTTGCACACATGCTTTTGTTTTGAAAAGTCCTCCATGTTCCATCAGATCTGCTCCATGTGTTCACTGTCCTGCTGTTCTCTAGCTGGTTATTTCAGTGTGGCTCCATCTAGTGGCACAAATGTGTAATGACAACAGAAAGTCTATTCCTCGATTATAAAACGACCTCCATTTTTGAGAATATAACTTCTAGATTAAAATATCATCCTATATATATATATATAAGACTGATGTCAGACGTAGAGCTGGAGAGGCTTTGGTCATTCAGATTTTCACAATATTGCAAATATTATAGTATGTGATTCCAGCGCCGCCATGCTACCTGAACTGCTGCACAGACATTTCTGGATTACGTAAACCAGACAATTAAATATTAAAAACAAATTCAGTCCCGTGGCCTGTTTGCTAAAATTGAAATATAAAAAAACAGGCATTTTTTTGTTTTTTTGTGTTAGATTAAAAAACAAAAAACAAAATGAAAAGTCACTTTTTAATTTTCTTAATTTTTGATTGACAATTGAAAATGAAAAAAAAAATGATACACAGATAATTACGGATTGGTAAAGTTACTGAACTTTAACATGGACATTTTCATTTTAAAGTTCTCCCAGACGGAGGATTCAACAGAAACAAGGTTATTTGTAACAACTGACAAGTTGAAACTCCCCGTTAAAAGTTTCTGCTGTTACCTCAGAAATTACCTGTTTTAATGTTCTGATTGTGGATCAGGATTTTGTTTGTAGACTTTTTTTTTTATTTTTTATAAAAACACGGATGACATTAATGTCCTGGCAGTGGCAATAAACTTTATTTTATTTTACATTTCTTAAGTTGAGATTTACACTAAATATGTGTTACTGACAAGTGCTGATGTTAAAAGTGTTTGAACAACAAATGTTATGACACTTTAGTTCATATGGCAGCAGAACATTTAAATAAAAGTGACCTTTACACTACTTTAGAATTCATTATTTGATTTTTTACATATACA
Organism: Hirundichthys speculiger; assembly: GCA_018398805.1. NCBI lineage: Eukaryota > Metazoa > Chordata > Actinopteri > Beloniformes > Exocoetidae > Hirundichthys > Hirundichthys speculiger. The sequence continues at coordinate 531,465 of JAGFBZ010000083.1, read as the reverse complement.
ATGCGATTAATCGTGATTAATCAGGGAAATAATACGATTAAAATTTCGAATCGTTGCCCAGCCCTAGTTTATATAAAATATAGTTTCTTGTCCTGTGTGTTTTGTATCCATGACAGCAGCATTTCAATAGTCATCCAACACCGGTTGGATTAAGATCAGCTCACACCTTTTTCCTTCCTGTGTCTCCTGACCAGTGAACTACTACGACCTGGACAGAAACATGTGTCAACCCACTCGCATTTCTTCATTTTTTTCTCTAATTCACAGTAATTTTTCATGCCACAGTAATTTCAACCAAATCCTGATCTTTGGTTTGTGTTCGAACCACAAATCTTCAACAAATAATCTTCTTCTTCCTTCGCCTCAGCAGATTATTGCTTCTGTCCCTGTCTTCTGTATCTCGCTCTGTCACATCAAACAACTGCATGTCTTCCTTCATCACATCCAGAAATCTCCTCTTTGGTCTCTCACTTTGTATTCAATGTATTCCTGCTCTTCATGTGTCCAAACCATCTCAATCTGGCCTCTTTTTCTTCATCTACAAGTCAGTTTTAATAGAGTAAATCCTGATTTTATCCCCCTTTACTAGGAAATCCTACTCTACAATTATGAGCTGCATCGTCGGCTGCAAGATTAAATTTTGGTACCATCAGAGGGTTGAGTGCTCTTCTTAGAGGGGGTTCCAGTAGATCCTTTAATAGTACAGAGATCTGTGGGAGAGAACTCAGGTTCTCTGATGGGCCCCCTTGGTACAAACGGAGTCAGGATCTTGGAGGGAGACTGGTTTATACCCAGGTTATGGAGATACAACTGCGAGAAAAACAAATACACAACATGTCTGGTTACTTTACGAGATCTACATTATTATTTACAGACAGCTGACAGACTTTGTGTAATAAATGTATTCTAAATAATATCACTATATATTACTAAGACGTTATAAAGAGTTTTCTGTTTTGCTTCAATTACCGGAATGCGTTCGTCGATGTTGAGCTCTCGAGACCTTGGAAACGGTGGTGGTGTTGACAGTTTTGATGTCCAGTAGGGGGCGTAATTGTCCAGCTCCAGACTGACAATAGAGGGCGTCCCGATAGAAGCTCCTAATTTAATTCCACTGTAACTATCCTGAGAACCTGAGAGCCTTAAATCTTGATCCAGTGACACGTCACTGAACTGACCGAGGTCCATGAAAGGTGAGTTCTTAACCGCGGTGCTCGGCTGATGAGCGTCATCATGACTCTGACTCGCTCCTTTTTCCTGAGTCCCGTCGGTCTGCTGATGTTCGTAGACCGACATGACGACTGTGTTAAGGGAGGAGATAGACTGTGAGTTGCCCAGGGGCGAGGCAGAGGGTGGGGCTGCAGGCCCCTTGGTATCCTTGACGTTGGGAGCTCCGCCCACTGCCTCCCCTCTCCTGAGAGAAGAAGCTGTGGAGGAACTCTGAGCAGCTTTATGGCCGGCAGCACCTGAGACAGGAGGCTGCTGTGAACCGCTGGCCTGCTGAGTAAGGATCCGATTCAGGGTGTCAGATACAGAATCATAGGCTTTCTTTTTAGATGAGACACCAGAAAGTTCTTGTAGTGCCAGGCTGTCGAACAATGGACTCTTCCCCAAACTTTGATTTGCCCTCCAAGCGTCTACTTTCTGCATGTAGTTAAGACTCGGCAAGAGACTGGACTTCTGCAGAGGTCTGCAGAGCATCGTCTTGGCGCTGATTGCCTGCATCTGACAGACGGGTGTCAGGAACGGGGTCAACAGGCTGTGGAGCGATTCCAGCACTTGACTGATATGAGCTCTCTTTATTTGACTCTATGGTTGAAAGTTTTCCTAGTTTAGGCATGACACTGGACTTGGGTGGAGCCATGAAAACCCCTGGAGTGGACTGAGACTGTGGAAGGAAACCCAGATAGGACCCATCAATCCCGGTTTGGTTCCCTGGGGACCAAAGGTCCTGCTCTCTGTGAACCCAGTCAGACCCTGCTGAATATGGTCCCGTTGACAGGATACCCCCTATACTTGCTCGGATCCCCTTCGGCTTGGCTTCAGACGTCTCTTTCTCAGACTCACTAGGTTCTGCTAAATTATTTTGCTGTTTGCGCTGAGTTTGAGTGTCGAGGCTGCTGAGTCCTTCAGACGACAGGCCCCTGTGAAACACTTGACCATCGTCAGGTTGAGTGCTGCAGGAACCCGTGGGAACGTCAGAGACCCCAGACGACTGTGCTTGAGACTGGTCGGCTCTGTCAGGTTCACTTCTCTGCTGCTGGGGAAAACAAGCTTCACCTGGAGGACCTTCTCTTGGAACCATGCTCGGATGGGTGGCAAGTTTGTACATTTTAGGGTTTTTAGAATCATCTGTAAAAGAGGCAGTGCTCTTTTTGAAGGTCTCAGAGGCAGAGGAAACATGGCTGCTACTGCCGCTTTGCATGCCGACTTCTTTCTGTAAAAGTTTCAGAAGGTGCTCAGGGGGAATATCCTTATTCAGGAGGAACAGCTCATCCTCACCAGCCTCACCTAAATGCCTGTCTCTGGGGTTCCTTGGTGTCTCAGATTCCTCCTCTCTACTTCCTCTCGATAGTATTCCCTGTCTGTCGTCAACAGCGGCAGTCTTTGTGGGATGATCCAGTTCCTCTTGTTTTTCTTGGTGACTTGGTGATAAACTGTGCTGAGAGAGAGAACAGCAGCTACTCGCTCCTTCAGAAAGGATGGTTGTCTGTGCCAAAGGGTTCTGGGACAGCGAGTCACGTTCAGAATAATGAGTGGTTCGATCCTGCGGAGGAAATTCAAACCTCCCTGAAGCCATGGAAATGTCAGGATGTGCCCTTGAAAAAGGAGAGAAGTAATTATCATTCTGCTTACTCTAAGAGTCACACCATTCAAATGACTCATGGTACAAATATTATTTTACTTGGTGTTACCTTAAAGGAGCAAATTCTGCATCACTTTGCTGGAATAAAGAATATTCAGTAAAGTTGTGTTCCAGTCCAGAGGTTGCAGGTAACAGGGAAAGAGCTGGAGATAGGTTACTGTCCTGAAATTCTGGTACACACAAACCCAAATGTTATCAACATGAACTCAAAACTGGCAAAAGATTCATGCAAACCATTAATGCAATAAAGGTTCAAACAGATGTGCAATATCAATATCAATATCAAAAATAATAATAATAATGAGGAGTAGTGCTGGGCGATATGGAAAAAATTATATATCACGATAACAATATATATCACGATATACCATAATAAAGTATGTTTTCAGTTATTCTCTGAAAGGTTTGACAAAAATTTCATTGCTTACTTTTCAACTTTATTTTGAAAGGACATTTAGCTGAACTGTCACAAACATACATTTTAGTGCAGCAAAAACAGGTAGGTACAGAGGTACAGTAGCTTTCACATTTTTTTTTAAAGTGCACTAGGCTTGGGCGGTATCCAAATTTTGATACCGTCAAACTTCCCTCACACTTTACCGGGGTATACGGTATTCCCGCGACTATTAAGGCGAACACACACCACCGGCAAACGCCGCGCGTGAAAACAGCCACAATATGTACCCGAGGCGCGCTGCCGCGGGGCTTTACGGTACTGTACTATTCCCAGCGTTGACGCGCCTGGGAAAAAAAAAGGCGAGTTTACCTCGAAACAGCAGTTCAGTGCTTCAATATAAACTTGGCTCAACTACAGTTGTTATTTATTTGTGTATTTCTTACTTTTCACTGTAGTTTTAACTGTTCCTTCTCTGCCCCAGCTCCTCTCTGCTGCCGAGGTGTGTTTGCTGAAGCGCGCTTTATAGTAAAGTGTCTGATGCCGGACGTTTCACTTCCTATAAATTCTTCAACATAAAAGTCCAACATTATTAGTTTCATTAGAAGCTTTTATTTTGAAGCAGCAAACTCAGGAAGTGTTGTTTTCATCATCAGTACCTTAACAGGATGAGTCAAACCGAGATGAGCTCCAAGCGAACACGAATAAACGGTAAAATAAAGCGGAACACACAGCGATACAGGAGAGAAACTAAACTAAACTTTAAACCACAGAAATCATTCATTGCATTTTTTTAATGACGGTATTGAAACTGATACCGCCGCTATTTTTAAATACCGGAAGTAAATGGTATTACCGTAATACCGCCCAAGCCTAAAGTGCACAACAGTTTCTGAAAGGAAAAACACATTTTTGCACTGAAGTTCAGCTTTAAAAAATAAACAAATTATTTTTCAACTTTCTGAAATCTGTAACCTTGTAGTGCAAAGTTTGCAAACCAATATAAAGTGTCTAAAGTGAACATCAGGGTTGAAGAGAACTCTGTTTAAGGCATTAACCATGAATAAAAGTGCAAACATAAAAGGCTACTTTGTAGAAGTAGATATGATTCTATCAAATTTATCGTTGCAGGTTATTTAATGACATATTTGCTGTAATAAATGATAAAATTAGGTTAGAAACAAAAGAAATGCTAGAAGAGAAATGGCACGATACACACTTTTCTATCGTCCCCACGATATGTATCGTCATATTGCCCAGCACTAATGAGGAGTATCCAGTCAGTTTTATTCGGGGCACATACCCAACTGTAAAGTGTTTTCCTGAGGCCGCTGAGGCTCCCAGCCATCCGTTTCCAGCCTGCGCTGCCTCTGATCTGAGCTCCAGCTGCTATGACTGTTAGTTCCTGGTGGGTTTGTGGTCGTTTCTCTAACACACTGAGCTGCATCTTCATCTTGTCGCCAATGAGATGTTGTCACTCTCTGTGAACAGTTACGACAAAAGGTAACGGTAAGTTATTTTGGCATCACTTCACCCAGTTAGGTGATCTTAAACAGGAGAAAATCTTTGTAGACTTAAAACAGCTGGGAGGAACTCTGCAGACTCTGGAGTTGGAAGAGGGTTGATATTTGCTGCGTGTAGAACTGCATGAGTGGAAAACACCTCACTCTTTCACAGACTGCTGGTCAACTCAAGAGCAACTTCCACAAAAGGACTTTACAGCACTGTAGCGACAAGGCTCAGGAAAAGAAGAGAATCCTTTCAGCTTCCAGCTCACTATTTCTACATGATTATCAACTTACTTGACAGTTGATTCCTCACATAATCAAACAATGGGATTTAATAGTTTTTTTTTTAGTTACTGATGTTCTTCCTTAAGTAAGTGAAAAGTTTGAGGCACTGATATAAGCAAAGCCTTCCCTGAAAAGAGTATAGTTTAGATCGGTGGTTCTCAACCTTTTTTGAACAAACGCCCCCCTGGGTCACCATGATGCTCTTTGCAGCCAGATGTTCGTATCTTCTATCAGTCTGTTGTGGAGAGTTAATCCTATCTACAGTCATCTGTTGGGGGAGCAGCATCAGAGCCAGTGACTTAAAAAACTGAACAAACTGATAAAGAAGGCTGGTCCTGTTCTGGAGCCCTTTGGAGCTGATTGTGCAAAGGAGGACACTTTATAAAGTAAATAAAAAAAACATCACTGAAAATCCTCTCTGTATTCACGTGCAACTTTATTAGTAGCGCCCGTGTAACGTCGTACCAACAACAGAACATCGGTAACATTCTTGGAAAGACACTTTCTGAAGACGTTTGTTTTCTACTCATTCTGTCATGTGACCGAGACACGGGTCTGGAAGTCTTGTCATGTGCTAGAAGTCATTGACAGGCGTAATGGAGAGAATCCTGTCACTTTTCAAAATAAAACATCATTTAGACTCGGATAATAAATTGAACGGTAATAATGGAAGTGATTTATTTTTTTCTCCGCGGGCTGGTACCAAATGACCCACGGACCTGTACTGGACCGGAGATTGTGTGCTCTACACAACACAGTGATTCAGCAACAGAGGTCAGGTTCAGCCAGAGATTTCTTCTGATCCACTGCAACTCAGACACTACAGGAGATCCTTCCTGCTCACAACTATAACCATCTACAGTGGATCATTGAAGAGACTTAAATCAAAATTTTAAGACAAATATCTAATCAGCCAATCACATGGCAGCAACCCAATCTATTTAGGCATGTAGACCTGGTCAACACAACTTGCTCAGATTCAAAGAGAGCATCAGAATGAGGAAGAAAGGGGATTTAAGTGACCTGGTGATGTGGCATGGTTGTTGGTGACCAGACGGGCTGGTCTGAGTATTTCAGAAACTGCTGATCTACTGGGATTTTTCAACACAACCATCTCTAGGGTTTACAGAGTTGTCCGAAAAAGAGAAAATATCTAATGAGCAGGGGAAAATAACTTGTTGATGTCAGAGGAAAATGGGAAGACTGATCAGAAGGCAACAGTGACTCAAATAAGCACTTGCAGAAGACCACACCAGGTGCCTCTCCTGTCAGCTAAGAACAGGAAAATGAGGCGACAATTCACACAAGCTTATCAAAAATAATGGACAATAGAAGATCGGAAAAATGTTGTCTGGTCTGACTACTTTTAATTTCAGCTGCGACACTCAGATGGTAGGGTGAGAATTTGGCACAAACAACATGAAAGCATGGCTCCATCCTGTCTTGTATCAACAGCTCAGGCTGCTGGTGGTCATGTTGTCATGTTGTGAAGGCTATTTCCTTGTTATGCTTTGCGCCCCTTAGTACTGAGCATGGCTTCAACACCACAGCCTACCTGAGTATTGTTGCTGACCATGTCCATCCCTTTATGACTACAGTGTACCATCTTCTAAAGCTTCCAGGAAGCTGGAAGTAGCCAAGCCACAAAGCTCAAATAATCTCAAACTGGTTTCTTGAACATAACAATGAGTTCATCGTATTCCAGTGGCCTCCACAGTCACCAGATCTCAACCCAACACACCCCCTTTGGGATGTGGTGGAACAGAAGATCCTCATCATTGATGTGCAACCAATAAATCTGCAGCAACCGGTGATGTCACCACGTCAATATGGACTAAAACCCTTGAGGAATGTTTCCAACACCTTGTTGAATCTGTAGCATCAAGAATTAAGGCAGTTCTGAAGTCAGAAGGGAGTCCAACCCGGTTCTGGTAAGTTGGACCTAATAAAGTGGCAAATGAGTTTATAATCACACGCTTACTGGTAAAAAAGCTATTGAACATTTAATGCTAAATGTACATTAACCTCACTTAGTGTCTTATCTTTTTTAATGGACACTTGGTTTGTATTAGTTCGATCATTTAACTATATTTGGATCCATGTATCATCTTTTGAGCAACGACGTGATTCATAATTGAAAAAAAAAAAAGATAATAATAATGCTATGTGCTGCAAAACAGAAAGTGGAGGCTAGCTGGGAGCAACAGGTTAATAATAGATGCATGCGAGACACGACTACGATAAGCCAACTTACAACTGAGTTGTTACCAGACCGGAGACTCATATTTATGTCTGAGGGACACGCAGATGTAGTCAGACTGGTTTTATGTTTACATGAAGCTTCATGAAGCGCTATTAGCTTAGCAACGCCGTTAGCTGTGGGCTAGTCGCTCACTGCAAAGTAAACTTCACCGGGGCTTTGGGAGGTGAGAACGACGCAGAGAAAGAAAAATCATAAATGCTCATAACCATTCATAACGGGATTTGAGATGACACAAATTCAAATTACCTCCCGCGGTTTCATACTGACGTTGCCGATCGGATTGCGCCTCTTCCGCCACTTCTGTTTCCAAGGAGCGTTGCTAGGAAGTGCGACTCAATGTAACCGGAAGTGACGTGAGAGATTTGAACGGAAGCGAGCTAAAGGGGTTTAAAAAAAAAAAAAAAGAAAAGTCGTCAAACGGGAGTAGTTGTTAAACAGTATCGTGCTCGTAAATCAACGAAGAAACAGTGACTGCACTGCAGGAAGTAGTGACACCGGTGTCAGTGCTGCACAGGTTAACGTCATGTCGAAAAAGAAGGAGGTTGTTAGAGGTAAGAATGGGAGGTGGTGGCGGTTAGAGGGTCGTCCTGTGAGTTTCAGTTATCCAGAACTGAAGCTGTCAGTTAGCCTAGCAGCTACAGTCTGACTGAGTCTTCCACAGACGTCCTGCTGTGATAATTTAAAATTTAAATCGATCACTGTGACTGCTTTCGTTAACCGGAACCTATTACCTTGCATGTGATAGTGACATGTAAAAAAAAAAAAAAAAAAACATGTACGTGGACTTTTACCGACATCCTCTCTCTACCTGCCAGGTGCCCCCGGGATGCCCCGAATCAAAGAAAACTCGAGATTAATGCGCACGCATGTGAGTATGACTAAAACATATAAACCTGATCCAGCAGTATCATAGTTCTGGGTTAACAGGTCCTTCTTCTTTTAGGCCAGAGCCAAAACATGTTTACCTTCAAGGCTTCATTATAGGACAGAAAAATGTCCAATCATGAAGCCTTGAAGGGTAAATGATTTGTATTTATGATAAATTAACAGTTAAACAGGTCTAAAACACGCTGTATCTACATTGCTATCCCTGTAAACTGTGCCTCATCAGTTTCATTATCGAATAATGAATAACTTATGTTCCTCTGACGCTGGTGTCAGGTTGAGTTTAAAAATAACCTCATGAAATTGTATAAAAGAGAGACATACAAGGTGATTGTATAGATTATTTACAGTTTATTCTGCTGATTATCATTTAATTTACTAGTCCCAATATAAAAAGATTAAAATCCCAGGAAGAGGATGACTAGTGTCAAAGAACCGCTGGCTGTCATTCCCTACAGACGCTGTTGAAGGTATTCAGCTGAAGTGAAAATGAACTGAGCTCAGGATGTGGGACTGGATCACCATGAATATAAGGGGGAGAAAAATAAAAGATATTGCTTTATTATGTATCCAATATGAATTGAATTATATGATCACAACAGTGTATTCATAACATGATTCCAAGATGCAACTTTGGGCTGGACAGTCGTAGGAGGACATGTGAAATACGAGGTTGAAAATTGCGATGACGACATGACCAGCAATCATATAAACCAGCAAAACCCTACATGTAGGGTTGGGCATCGTTTGGATTTTAAGGATTCTGATTCCGATTCTCTGTTTTGATTCCTGTTCAAAACGATTCTCGATTTTGATTCTTTGATGTGAGGTCAACAGATCGTGACTTATCTAACAGTAGAATTTTTTCATAAAAAAACTGAGAAGGGAAGGAGCCTTTTCACCACATAGGCTGTTACTTTTCTGTGACACTCGTGTGTTTGCTCCACTGTCATTTTAACCCTCGCAGCCAACGTGAATGGGGTGTCACGTTGTTTGTTTCAGTTTGGGAAAGGGAATAAAAATGTCCCTCCAAATGTTCTGGATACCTCGTGTCACTGTTGCAGGTCCCCAGCAGCAATATTTCACCATGGCGTTATTATAGTATAATATTAACACTGATGATACACATTGGAAAAATAGCGAATTAAAAAAGTCCTTAACGCAGGAGCAGAAAGTTTGTCCGACCTAGCAACAGTAACTAGGAAGGGGGCAGTGCTTACCTAAAGGTCAATTAAATACGATACACTCCTTTATTTACCTGATGCTATGCAGGCGAAGGTGCTTTGCCATATTAGTCGTGCGCCCTCCTTTGGCAGTAGCACGATTCCCGCAGATGTTGCAGTAGGTAGCCGTCATTTCCCGGACTGAAATGCAGCCAAACTCGAGAGCAGCGTGTCTTGGGATCCATGTTGTGGCGAGTGAAGTCCCGTCGGTGACGGACGTGACGTCGACACTAGCGCGGAGTTGAGTACGCCAGGCCAAGTATCATCAACAAACTAGTGCAATGAATCAAAAAAAAAAAAAAAAATAGTGCGGACATTTAGGAACCGAAAAAAGGAATCGAAATTCAAAAATCTTCTAAACAATTCCAGAACCGGACGTTAGGAACCGATTCCTACTTGGAATAATTTTTTGGTGCCCAACCCTACCTACATGGTTTTATTAAAACAATATAAATAATTGAAATGATAATTTAAAAAAACTGTATCATACAACAAAAACACTCTTGATGTAAATTAACATCTAAATTGTCATTTTTGGATACAAGATTTCATCTGATCTGCCAAATATTTTGACAGAATATGAAAAAATGACACTTGGATAATAGATTAGACCAGCCATTCCCAAACTTCAGGACACCAAGGCCCAATTTGAAATGTGAAAAATATCTGCGGCCCACCCAAACCTTTAATCACAACTGTGATCAACATACAAGTCTGGGAACTATGTTCTAATATTAATGTGAGGTGACACTTGTCTTATTAAGTTAAGATGACAGTAGAATAACACTCAACCGGTTTGTTTTAGTCCTTATACATAAAAAAAAAACATGTCAAACATTTTGCAGTAATTAAAAACATATTTTAAAAAATACAGGTTTAAAAACATATTTATTTGTTTATTTTTAATTACCTCTATGCGGCCAACCTGCAGTACCACGACGGCCCACCAGGGGGGCGCGGCCCACGCTGGATTAGACGTCTGTTCTTGTAAAAGTTGATACTACCATGATGTTGTGCAGCTGTAGAAGGAGCTGGTCCTGGAACTGCTTTAGTTTGGCTGGAAAAAACTTAAACAATCATTCACCTGTTTTTTTCTTTCAGTTGCTTAATAAGTTTTTTTTTTTTATATATTTTGATCACTCCTTCTTTAAAGGAATCGATGGTGGATTACTTAAGTGGACGCACGTCTGCGAGCTCCTTTCTGGATGTGTTTGCACCTTCTCTGTTTGGTAAGTGTTTTTTTGTGTTTGTCTTGGTTTTTGGGGTTTTCTTTTAACTCCATAGTTTTGTGCTACATTTTTTTTCTTTTCCAAGAAAAATGAAAACAAAGGGAGTGAATTTCCTCCCTTTTATTCTGCTCCTAATTTCAGAGGAGCGGGTTGGTAGTTCGTTGGAAGTAGTTAAAAGTGCAAGATTCAACAGGATGTTGCTATTTATTTATTTATTTCTATTTCTAGAAAGTCAGGGTTTGTCAGTTTGGTGAAACTGAATAAGACGTATTTTTCATCATTCAGAAGCTTGTTTTCTTTTATTCAGAATCATTTAATCGTCGACATAAAGCTGAAACAAAGACCGCTGACAGAACCAGAACTTCAAGGTTATTACACAAGCTGCCTTTATAATTATGACTAATGCAAGTAGTTGCTGCATAAGACAGTCACATATAACCACAGCTTTCAAATGAATCCTGTCTGTCTGAATGGACTGTTGATGATTGACCTGTACGGCTGGATTGTAGACGAACTAGTCATATAAGAGCTCCGGTTAGAGTGCACACAAGTTATCAGATGAATTAAACTCTTAATGTTGGATTTTAGAGTCCAGAACATCGTATGAATTAGTTTCTGTAATGACAGCAAATACAGTAACTGTTATAAAAGAGAAGCAGTCAATAAACACGTAATGATACATAAAGATGTATTCATATGCATGTTAAGGTCTACATATGCACACAATCTCTGTGTAAACTTAAGAATAACCATCAAAGAATCAAATTTAGTTTAAAACAATGCTAATTCTCCATTATACTAACACTAAAAACAGACATTTTGAATAGTGAAAATACAGCCTGAAAGGTACCTTTCATTTCTTTTCATTAACACAACTCTCATCATCAATGACTTGGATCTGCACTGCTGTAAGCAAGAGTGGTGAACGTGAAAGAGGAACTACATGAACAGCTTTCAAAATAAAATGTCTACTTCAAATTAAAAGCGGTATTGATATTCAGAGTCTGTAGCTTGGAGAATTGTTAACAGCTGGTCCCACATTGGCTGTGTAAATGTGCAGGATGAGCAGTTCAAGTGTCTTTGGCATCATCCTGAAGGACATCAGGCTCAGTGAGTCCATGTGGACCTCAGCTTTGACTTTGACCGCTGCTGTTCTGGTACATCCATCCTGGCTAGCAACAGCCTTGATGGGTTAGGGTTAGCAAGAGTTTTTTTTTTTTTTTCCCTTTTCCCAGACTAGGGCTGGGCGATAAATCGATTTAATCGATTAATTCGAATTTGTACTTAATGTCGATTTGTTTTAATGAAAATCGATTTTCTCATTAACATCCGCCACCAGCGCCTGCCTGCTGGGCTCCCGTAGGTCAGAGAGCGCGGAGTGCGCGCCCCCCTCCCCACCCGCGCTAGGTACACAAACAAGCAAGCATGCTGATCTTACACCGAAGAAAAGAAAGAAACGATCCTCGGTTATTTGGAATTGGTTCGGGTTCGTGGCGTCAGACACAGAACAAAACAGCACCTCGCTGCAAAGTCTGTTAAAGGCTGTTGCTACCAAAGGTAGCAGTACTACAATTTACTGTTGAGTAAAGTTGGAGAGGCGTTGCTCCCTACGAAAAAAACGACCGCGGCAGCCCAAGCACCGCCACCAGAAAACAACCTACCGTCTTGGAAACGTTGACAAACTGTATCTCGTATGATATGAAAGGAGCCCGGTGGAAAGCTGTCACGGATGCAGTCGTGATGTATATTGCAAGAGATATGGTGCCCATATACACCGTGGAAAAGCCGGGGTTTATTCACCTGCTCAAAGTTTTGGATCCCAGGTACGTGCTACCAGGCTGCAAATATTTTTCTGACGTTGCCTTGCCTCGTAAATTAGAATGGAAGCCTAAAATTAAATTTTTAATTTTATTTGATGCAGATGTTAAGTTAAGTTAACATGATTCAGGGAATCAAAATAGTTACCCAAATACTTTTTGTTTACCACACAAGCACCTCCTATTATGCAAAACATGTTCAGGTAACTGAGAGTTTTGTTTGCACTTTATTTTGTCAACCTCAAAAAAGGGGTCTTATAATACTATGTTTTACTTATTTTTTGTGTCATTTCGAAACTAGATTACTGAAAAGTTACATGTCACTGTTACATGGCAGGCAGGGCTTGCCATCTCTTTTTTTGTGGCTGTTTATGTAACTGAAACTCCAGAAGGGAAAATTTAAACAAAATAAAACTGAAACTTGTTTTGAACAATTTCTTTGTCATCTACAAATTGATTTTAGGTAGGGGGTGAAAAAAATCGATTTAAATCGTGAATCGGGATTTTTTCTGAAAAAATCGGAGATTTTTTTTTTAGGCCATATCGCCCAGCCCTATCCCAGACACAGATAAATCTGCAACATAGCAGCGCATGCTTTTAAAAATGACGACTGTCCAATGTAAAGCTTCTGGACTGTCCCTGAAAACTAAACTAGTTTATTTCAGCGCTTCCTGAAACGCTGGCCACACCAGCAGCATCCTTTTCCTCCAGCATCCTAAATCATACGAAGTGTAAACACATCATGCATGCAGTGGCATTTCACATAGCTGAAGAATTATTACCCATTTAGAGTAAAAAAAAAAAAAAAACAAAAGTCAACTCCAGATATTATACCTCCTTTGGATTATTACTTAAACTATTTTTAAAATAAATAAATATTAAGAGTTAAGCTGGGATTCTCATTATTCTTATAATGAAAGTCATCTTTTGTTATTCTTGTAGGCCTAGTTAACATCAAAGCAAAACTTTTAGAAAATCTTCAGTCACAGGATACATTGGACCTTCAGCCACCAACAAAGACCCAAAAATTGACTTGACTGTCTGTAACTGGAAGGTGAACCATTAAAGAGCTCCACCTTCCACTCAACATGCTCCAGGAAATGAAGGTGAATGAGTCAACGAGTGCAGATCACCTGAAGAACGTTTGTTTGCTCTATACCGACACCACATCACAAACGGACAACACGTTTCAGTCGAGAAAACTTTTTTCATATTATTTTATCAATTAAAATAACAGTTAGTAAATGAATTCAAATGAATGTCTGCTGGATTTCAGATCGTTCATGCATACAGGGACTCCTTCAAGCACCTTTAATCACAGAAAGCATGATGCACACATGCAGCACACCAAATGACTGGAGGGGAAAAGTTTAAAGCTTTAGACCTATAAAGACCATTTAAACATCCAACACCAACGCAATACAATATGTATCATGATACTTGGGTCACGATATGATATTATCACGATATTGTACCCAGTTAATATCAAAATTAAAAGTAGAGATGAAAAATTGAGTCAAAACTATTTGCTTCAAAACAACCTATTATTGATTGTTATTAGTGTTTTCGCACATTTAAGTAACCATTACAACATACTGACAGGATTGTAATGACTGTAAGTGAGAACATGAAAATCGATATTATATTGGGCGGCCGAAAATCGCAATATATTGCCAAATCAATTTTTTTTCACACACCTACCACAGACGTGTCAGTATAGTCAGTATTTTCTGAAGTATGATGGGCAGTTTCTTTAGTATTACTCCGCTTCTCGTTTATTTCAGTCATATGTCACTTTGTGGACATGTGTGCTTGGCACCATCATTGGTTTTGTGGATGCAGCTTAGAAGGCTTCAGAGTGGGGGCGTGTTGTTGAAGAGCATTTCCGTCACCGTTTATAGCCCTGGTCTCTACAGATCCCATTTATCTGCTGTTCTGATGCAACCTGACGTCTGAGCCATCATGGTGCTGTTGTGACGGGGCTGGATGAGGATGTTTGACACAGGTGGACTGTATCATTTTAACAGACAATATCTGTCGTGCCACTCAGTCCAACCACCAAAGTTCAAAGTTAAAATCTTTTAGGCCATCAAGGTAAAAATTTAGACCGTGCAGGTGTCCAAAAATGGCTGCACAGCCTTCTGTCCTTGGATTCATGGGAATCATTTGGGGTTTTTTTTCAACTCCTGATTCCCACAGCCAGTTTGTTCCGTCCCTGTAGCGGCTTTATCTGTCACCACCGTGATTGTTGCTGATTGTGGATAGTGAATTAGAGGAAAGGGATGTTGCTGCAGAGCCTTATGAAAGAACAAACAGGACCAGGAACGGGTTCATGGAGATCTGCTGTGTTGACTGAAGAGCCACTGACAGAACTGTGCTGATGAGCCAGGATGCTCCGGCACATTTTTTAATACCACTTAGTCCCACTAGAGGTACTTTTTTTATTCCTGCATGTGCTACTGAGTGGTCAGAAGTGACATTTCCTTTAAAATCAAACACAAACATAAATGACGCCCTTTATTAGGGGTGTGAAAAAAAAAAATCAATTTGGGATATATCGTGATTTTTGGCCGCCCGATATAATATCGATTTTTCAGCTCCTAATATCGATTTTTAGGAAAATTCATTCATTCACTTAAATATGCAAAAACACTAATAATAAACGATAAATAGGTTGTTTTGAAGCAAATAGTTTTGACTCAATTTGTCCTCTGAATGAACAATATCATCTGATGAACATATACAGCAACTTGATTTTTCATCTCTACTTTAAATTTTGATATTAATTGGATAGAACATTGCAATATATTGTGATATCGTGATAATATCGTATCGTGACCCAAGTATCACGATACATATCGTATTGCGAGGTCCTTGCCAGTACTCATCTCTGTCCTTTATGTGTTTGTCTCAAATATGTTACAGGTTTAAATTATTTAGGGCCTTTGGAAGATGACCTCATATATTCAGACGAGGAAGATGATGATGATGATGAAGATCACGTCCCAAGTCTCAGAGCGTTACAGCCACACCCACAAATAAAGCAGCTCACTGATGAGGTAGCAATCTTGATTTTTATGTGCGTGTGAGTGAAACAGCAAAGTTCATTTCCAGAAACTGAATGACTCACAAACTCTGCAGAGTTAGATTAAGAAGTCCGTGTGTGTATTTATCCTTCAAAACCGGGTTTACATTTTGAAAATTTGCTTGCATATTAAATGTTTGCTTTATTTATTTTCCTCTGTGGGTTGTGTGAAGTGCGTCTGAGCGGTTGGAGAGGGTTCGCTCAGGTGCTTCACAGCAGACGCGTCTGACGTTTAACTGCAGGGAAGGTCAGAGGTTTGGTTGCTGCTTCTCAACTTTCCACTGCACACTCGGGAGAAACAGAAAGCAACAGATTAAATTCCTGATTTTTGGTTGTTGTTGTTTTTCTTTCAAGAGGAACATGGCTATTCATTTCCAAGATCCATGTAGTAATGAGGAGTGGGGAGTCGGATCTCCAGTAGGGGTGCACGATAACTATTGGGCCGATAACAGGAAATTATGACGTCATTCCGATAAGCCTGATATTACAACAAATATCCCTGATAACTGAGCCTTGAATGACCGGCAGTGAATGTTATGTTCAAGTTACATCAGCATAATCAGAAAAATTATTTCTCAGTAAGGAAAATCAAGAATACCCCCTCATGCCAGAAAACAACTCGTTAACTTGGTCATAATCTTGGTAGTTGCTGACTTGAATCGATATTCGCAGTAGTTTCTCATATGTTACACATAAAAAAGAAAAAAATAGAAAAGGGACTACTAGGGAACGAGGAATTTACGTTACACCTTGAATGCAGCCTGCAGCACAGCATGCTGGTCACACCATACATGGTGGTGATTTCATGGAACTTCGTTAAAGTTTCAGAAGAAGATAGTTTGGTGGTTATTTGTGACGAATCCTCCAAGCGAATTCTACGAGGAGGGAAGCAAAGCTTTATACGTCAAACCTGATCAGCCACCTACAACATACATCGCTTCCCATGGAGTTTTTTGAAATCGCGTTTACGTGAGCTAATGCTAACGTGCGCAACCCAGCAGCAAGTGTCCCCTCTCCTCGCCCTCATCTCTCTCATCTAAAGCTTCCATGAGATAAAAAAAAAAAAACTCAAAAACTACTGTACCTCATTTACTTTAATTAAAGGTATTAATTTAAATGGAACCACAAGCTAAATCCTTAAATATTAATCCTTTCAGTTTGTAATTCTGATGCATGTATTTCCATCAGTTCAAGGAGTCTTTATTTTTTATATCAGTCAGTAATGACCTTATTTAAGTTAATGTGAGATAGCAAATAGGTTTGTTGATAGCTTTATGAAAATGTTTGAGAGGATTGCCATATTTTTTCTATGGAAAAAATAAATATCTGTTCATTTAAAGAGTCAAAAACTATTTTGATTTTGTTCATAGTATTGATGTAATGATTTAGGTACTATGTGTGTGTTGTTATCGGTATCGGCCTTTAGGAGCTGAAGTTATCGGTTATCAGTTTTAAAAAAACAGTTATTGCGCATGGGGGGAAGGCCCTAATCGGGTACCATTACTCACGTGCAGCGATCCCTCCTGTGGTCGGGGGGGGGAAGTAAACAAACGGACGGGTGTGCCTCGCATACAGTCGTTTGTGGGTGTGTTTAGGCAATAGGGGAGGACTCTTGTGTGATGGGGTCGCAGATGAAATATCCGCGTAGTGGTGGGTACTGGGGGGCCTGAGACTGGGTCATGGGATACGAAACGACGGTCACCCGCCAACAAAAACGGGAAAAACCGATACCACCAGAGTCTGAGTGCAGGTGTTGAAAACTGTGCGCTGTACAATCAAACTCAGGGGGAAGTTCGAGGTGACTGTGTTGAACAACCCCTTCTTCGTCAATCGTCGCGTGAAATTGTTTGACTGTGATTGTTGTGTTGTATAAGTGCTGAGGATATTCCTCTGTCCTCATGGCAAGACATCTATTGGCCTCGGGGACCAAACGGGGCCAGCACGCGGAGAGGGGCGGGTCAGAGAGGTGTCGTCCAGAACCTTGGCGAGCGCGAAAATGTGACCGGGGGGTTGCGAGAGAGTAGTCCTTGGCTTGCAGACTGAGACACACAAGTGCTGCAGGGAGGTAGGACGTTACACACAACAGTCACTTCAGGGGGAAATAAAAGGGTTTTGTTGTTGTTGTTGTTCTATGAGGGGCAGCTGGACTGACGCACTAATGGTCCAACGTTTTAACTGACAGCTTGCAGTCCAGTCAAGTGGGATCCCGCTTAAAGTCACAAAGGTTCATAAACATTCTAAGAATATATGTTGTAATTTAAAACAAAAACTATCATCCATTGCAGTCATCGAAAACAAAGCTCGAGCTCGGTGAGCTGTCACACTGTTGCAGGGGGAAAAAAAAAAAAAAAAGGGACGAAACGCCCCTAAAAAAGACAGTAGCTAGAGCTGGCGGTAGTTGGCCTTGGTTAGGGTCGTGGTATCACGTATCCGTATCATGGGTTTTGATCGTTTGCCCTCACTCGATCTGAAGATACTGAAGTCCCATTGTACTGATTGGTGCGCAGCCGTGCAAAATGTCGATCGGCATGGATCTTTGTGAGGTTGGAGGCAACACCATACGATAGGTCAATCAGGCAATAACAGGACATGAGTGGTGGATGTGAATAAACGAAACAGTACATATATAATTCATCAATCGGGGCGAGGAACCGCGTCAAAAAGAAGCGGCGAAGGTAACTAAAATGTGAGGGGCAGGGGTAGTAATCGATTTACTGCATGCAGAAAGACAGTAGAAGGGTAATGGTACTCCAGAATGTTAAAACAATGCAATAATTCAAACTTCCGTTCATCTTTTTGTTTACCGTATGTGGAAATTTTGTTAGTAGCGCTACCAGTCCATGGCGTGGGTTGGTTAAAATGGCGCTCTCTGGGGCCCCATGGGGGGGCTAAGAAATCTAACCTGGAAATCATTGGAACGTTAAGGAGAGGCTGGAGGGGGAAGACTAAAGCTCGTGGGAAAATAATCGACGGGGGAAGAAAACATACGGTGACAATTCTAGAAAAACCTCAGGATTCATGCGGGACAGTTTTACGTGTTGAAAACATAAAACGCACTCAGCATCCCTCTAATCTTCACATCTGCATGCTTCCTGTTAGAATTTTTTAAATTCGTGTAGGGGGCTTAAATCTTTGGGCATGTAGGAGCTGAATTTTTAAAACTGCAAAAGGAAGCTGATAAAAGAGGAGAAACGAAATAAGAAAAAACGTGAGAACAATAAGGCTGTACAACAAAAAATGGTCAACACATGCAATGATGTTAACCTTAAAGCATTTATTCTGTGTTTGTCCGGACCGATTCTCGTGACCTTTTCCTCTTTTTCTCTTCGTTTTTTTAGGGACCGCAGCGTGAAAAAAGAAAAGAAAAAACGCCACTATGGAAAAAAAAGAGAAGATGCCCTTAAAGAACAGTGTTGTGGTGCCGGTGGGGTAAGGTCAAATTTAATAACAAATTGGTTTCATGGCTGGCTCTGTGGAGACTGGTTAACCATCGTGAAGGATAGACAAATATAAGTAGTGGGAAGAATGGAAAAGATACGTTGCTGTCATTTTTTGGTGGTTATTATAAGTTGTATGTGGTTGTTTTGTTCCAGTGAGGGAGGCTCAAGGCAGCAGTATACAGGGGGCGTGCCTGCAGATGGAAGGGGTCGGAGGATGCAGAACCCCAATAATAGGGACAGATGAGAAGGTGGAATCGGGGGCACGTCAGATCTAATGTAGGATCTCCGTCATTACGGATTGAGACGATCGGCTGCGGGTAGCGACCACTGCAAGAATAGTGACGAGAAAAGTCCTGTGTAGATAAGTGCATGAGTAGGGAGGTAGTTGAAGGAACGATCCGCAACAGGATTTTGTGAAAGTAAGATTCAACACTTTAGTTGTCAGCTATTTTGATTTTTCTTTGTTCTTTAAACAGCAGGCGGAGGTCTAAAACGCCATTCAGATGTTTTGCGGTTTTACAATGCGACCGGGACAGACAGCCTTCAAAAGAGCCAAACAAAAGAGGAAAGAAACAGACATAAAAGTTCAGCTAGTGATGAATAAAAGGTTTACAAGGGTACAGGTCCTAGGAAGAAAACCACGAGGTGTGTGGTGCGTATACGACCTTAAGATTGCAAAAGAAAAATAGAAGGCCAGAGGACCCGTGAAAGAGGTGAGAATCTCTGAAAAAAAGAGGAAAAGTATCCTTTCAAAACCGATACGTTTGTATGATGCTTTAAAATATTCACGAGGTTAGTGAATTAGGCTTCAAGCCTGTCTCTCGAGGTACGCGTTGACATGTTGGACCAGAAATCTGGGTGGTATTTTTTTGTCCCAAAGCCTGTTGCCCACTGGCAGAAACGCGTAAGAGGGATAGCCTCAGACGATTTTCATTTACATGCTTGTGCCACTTGGATAATTCCTGTCCTTTAACTTCTAATTCCAGTTTTGATTGTTGACACATAAAACTCTTTGTTTATTAAATGTTGCAGCGTGGCAAAAGCTAGGCATGTGGGAACAGGGGGCTGGGCGTGGGCAGGCTCTTCTACTTTTGGTAGAGGGATTGAGCGAGAGACTGACCCGGTGGAAATGACACAAACTGACCCACATTGGTGGGCCGGTGTGTGCGCACACGGATACCCGGCCCTTTGGTGTATAGCGAGCGGTGTGATAAAACCAGGGCCGTTCTGGCCGGGTCTCGCCGTCCTGAAAATCGCGGATGATACAAATGGGGTCAAGCTTGACTTCGCAAAGAGTGGGGCATGAGACTGCAGAGGTTAATGGTGTTAATAAACAGGACGGGGTGTGAGGGGGCGGGGGATAATGTCTTAACAGTAGAAACTGGGTGTATGGGCTTACAACGAACACCAAGTGGCCGGGAGATGGACCGGATCTCGAAAAATAAGCAAAGAGGTGGTCGGGTTGGGGGTCAGCGGGACAGAGGCCGAAACAGGGGGGCCCTCATCTTGTGGATTCTGCCGAGAAAGAGATTTTTGGTCCACTAAGTAGCAACGGAAAGGGAAATGAAATGAATGCAGTGGTTATGATTGGTCTGCAACTAATGAAAACGCCCAATATGCGTTTTAACAGAAGAGCGTAGTGTGTTCAATAAATAAGGCTAGGATCCATAAATACAGCGGGGGGTGGAGCAAAAACAGTGAGGAAAAGTGAAACTGTTGGGTTTTACATTAGAAGGTGTTTTAAAAAAAACGTCAGAAAAGGAGGTATAGGGGGGCTGGGGGGCAAGTTGTACGGAAAAGCCATGGGTATTACGCATTACATAGGACATTATAATGGTTATTACGTCTATACATAAAAAATTGAACATATAATAAAACGTAAATACAAAAACAAATGAAGGTGGTAAAAGAAGGTCTGAGGGCCAGAAATTTTCCTCTCGCAGCGGGGGGCTGCCATCTCAGACTGCTGGGTGCGGTCTCAGTCGCGATCTGGTGGGAATCGAGATAGGCAAGGTAGTCCAAGGGGGGCTCACACATTAGTGACCTAAAGCATTGAATTGGCATTAATACATACGGTGCCATTGGGGGAAACAAAACAGGGACCCGGAAAGTGAGTGAATTGGGGTATGTCAGAAACACCCTTCCAACCTCAGTAATCTCCAGCTTTCACACCCAACTAAACCAGCTGGTAATGTTAGAACGGCAGCTGAACGGTTATCAACTGTGATGTATTATCAGTGTTTATTGTTGGAAATCGAGGGTCGGGCCAAAAAATTCTGTTATGAAGAAACGTGCAGAGTGCGGAGTATGAAACTGCACTACAGGGGATGGCTGACGTTGCACTTAATCCATATAGGCCGACATGGAGTGCAGGGTGGGTGGTGTTGTTGTAGGGGGTATTACGGAAAGGTGAAAAAGCATGGTCTATGGAACGCAAGATGGGTTGAATCAGCTACGGCTTCCACAAAAAAAACACACTGCAGGTACGATCTGGTGCCTGCGGCATGGGCAAACGACGCAATCTTTGTTTTCGAGCTGGAGTTTAAAAGAAGGATCGTACAACTGTTAAAGATGGTAATGCTTCAACTGCCTATGATATTCCTTAAGGGATGATTACGATGACCGGGGTGCGACTGATGCTAAGTGCAAGAGTGGTGTGTTGGATGAGCGTTAGGTCCAAGGGGTAAAGACGGCAGCGTGTGATAGGTCGGCTGCAGTGGAGTGAAACGGGGCCAGTACGGCGTGTCTAGACACCGGAGTCGCTGGGTACGGGGAGGGGTGAGGCCGCGATTTGGTTGTGGCCCGGGGGCGCAGCCTGGAGGCTGCGCATCATTTACAAATTTGGAGAACTTAATTGCTTGGAAAGTGGCAGTGCGGGTGTCAACAGTGCGAGTGAGTCTGTCTCTCTGTCGTCTGGGATTTCAGGAAAGGGGGTGTTACTCCTGGGGTGGGCAAAACAAGATGGCTCGGAGCTTTACAGTACCACACGAAGCCGACAGGGAAGAAGTAGTAGGAATCTGTGGGAAATACTCTGTTCGGTCAGCAGATGGCGCCAGGTTTCTCCCACTAAAAAAAATTTCCCTCATTGGTTAGAAAGGCAATCACACGGTCCTGGAATTATGTGAAGCCTTTCCTCCTGTTCGTCTCCATTTCAGGATGAACGGGTGCTAGTTTGGGACGGAGGAATCCGAGCCATGAGGGAAAAAGCGGCATGGAAGTCATGCAGGACTAACCGTGGCGATGAGAGGAGGGGGAGAACTAGGTGGTTGTTCCGACAAACAAAAAATCAGTCCCTGAATCCGCAGGCTTACAAACTCAGATGCTCAGAACAAAATAGACTGAGAAGCTCTTGCGCGGGTGCCGTAGTCCCCCACCCAAAAAACCTCCAAAAAAACCGTAAGACCTTGTCTGTTTATACCTATTAGAGGACAACGATTCGAATGTTCATCTCTCTTCTCACAACTCACTTTCACTTTTATTTGATATAGTGTCTATTACAAAGGTTGTCTCTACAGGGGAGGAGGGCGTCTTATCAGACTACCCAGATCATAAGACCCTCAAGAAATACATAGCATTAAGAGCTGGAGACTAGTGGTAAGAAATCAATACAATCCTAAGATCACAGAACATGGTTGGAGGTTAGAACGTCAGATAAACAACGTTGCTGGTAGGGGAAGCAAAACCTTAATAAGCCAAACAGATTATCAGGAGAAGGGAAAGTCCCCTAGTACGAGGTAGAGGAGAAGCTCCTTGACAGAGACCTAAGCACCTGGAATATACATCAGAGTGAAAGGGCCAAATTGCACTAGAGAGAAGGACCCACGGATAAAGCTGGTACATAAAGAAGAAAGAGGAGTAGGGGGGGACACAAAGGGATACCGAGAGCGGAAATGGGGATGACATACACAGTCGCTGGCATAAACTGACCAAGGGTTATAAAACAAAAGTGGTAATAGAAGAATAATTATCAAATTAATCTAGAGCAGTGGGTCTTGCAACCAATAGGGTCCCGCGACCTAGAGGTAATAAAGGGGCCGTGATAGGTATTACGTAATGGAAGTTTTTTTTTTTCTGGGGGGAAAAGAAAAAAGTAGGGGGGTCGCTCCAACTTAGGGAAGAAAAAATACAACAAACGGGGCAATTTTAAACCAATAGATTTGATGGAGTCAAAAAAACACCACACATTAGAGTAATATATCTATATAGTATCATATATCAGTATATAAAAAATAGGGGTATCATGCAAGTTCTAAATATGATAGACGCACTGAAGGTTAAGTGTATTTGTTTTAAAAAATAACCATGAGTCAATAAAAAAATATTGGTTCCATCGGGATACCAATAATAAATAATAAGTAGATAATAATAATAAAAAGAATAACCAATAATAATAATATTGAATAATAACAATGAAAAATGTTGTGTAATCAACCAGGGCGTTGAACCACCATAAACACATGTAGGCTATCACCCGAGTGCAAGAGAAGGTTGGAATTGAAGTAGGTGACAATGAAGCGAGAGAATAACGTACCGCTAAAGTTCTGAGGAGTGAAGCCCAGGTCTTAAATGTGACACCTTTCAAAAAGTAAAACAGACGAAGATGGGGGTAAAATGGTGGGGGTGGGTGGTGTGATCAATACAGTGAAATTACATAGCAGGGGTCCTGCAATCCTGTTTAGTGTCCGTCATCAATGGGGTCCCTGGGGGCTAAAAAGGGTGTGAATACAACCCTGAGTTAGAGAACTAAAAAGTAATTCCAACGAACTATATTCTAAAACGTGGGGTTTCATGAAAATTAAGTACTGTTGAGACGAACAAATGAACATATAACGATTTAGGCCGAGGCAACACTGAGGGTGGGTGGCAGAGGATCAGACTGCCAGTGTCATCATGGTTTTATGTGGATATCCCAAGAGACATCTTATAAACAGGATGGGTGAGCACGCATAAGGTATGACGTCTCTATAGAACAGGTGGGTCCCAGCGCTGTGTATGACAAAGTGTCTGACATATAGACGGTGGAAATCAACGCTAGGTCATGGACGTCTACAATAACAGGTGAAGTCAACGCTGGGAATGACTGCGGATGGAATAGACAGGGGGAGGGTCAACCTGGGATGACGTCGATAGAGACATGCAAGGTACAAAACGCGGGGATGACATCTATATAGACTGTTTGAGGTGCCGCTGGGATCGAACATTCTATCAATAGACGGGGAAGTGGAGGGTGTGGTCAAAGGTCCAACGCTGGTGGAGGGGGATAGCCCAGTCATATGTAGACGGGTGTAGGTCAACGCCGGGTAATGCAGACGTGCTGAGTGATATACTGTGTGGAATGTCAACGCTTGGATTACTTCTCATAATGAGAGCGAGACGGTGAGAGGTCAAACGGCGTTGAGATTACTGTCTATATAGGACGAGGTGGAGAGTCAAACGCTGGGAAAAAAGATGTACATAATCTAATATGAACAAGGTGTGGAGGTCAACGCTAGATGACCTCTAATAGACAGGTGGAGGTCAACGTGGGATGACGTCTATATAGAAGGTGGAAGGTACCAACGACAGGGGAGAAGTCTCTAATAACGGTGGGGTCAACGCTTCGATGACATACTATATAGACAGGTGGAGGTCACGCTGGGAGCGTCTATATAGACAGGTGGAGGTCAACGCTGGGATGACGGCTATCTGACAGGTGGAGTCAACCTGGGATGATCTATATAGACAGGTGGAGGTCACGCGGGATGACATCTATATAGACGGGTGGGGTAAACGCTGGGGATGACGTCTATATAGACGGTGGAGTCAACGCTGGATGACGTCTATTAGA
Source organism: Hirundichthys speculiger (assembly GCA_018398805.1). Lineage (NCBI taxonomy): Eukaryota > Metazoa > Chordata > Actinopteri > Beloniformes > Exocoetidae > Hirundichthys > Hirundichthys speculiger. The sequence goes on along the minus strand of JAGFBZ010000083.1, from coordinate 506,643 downwards.
CAGTGGAAAGTAAAAGGGGCGCTCATGGGTATGGTAGGGGACGTGGGATGCTATAATAGGACGGGTGGGGTGGTGTGAGGGTCAAACGAAAAAGCTTGGAAATGACACTGAAAATAAAACTATGGAGAGCCGGGGTGGTGAGGGGGTCAAAGGCCTGTGGCTGAAAAAAAAAAACAACTTTGGTTTTTCATTAGGGTTTTAACGTCATAAAAATTAGGGCTGGGCAAGTTAACGCATTATTACATTAATAACATTATAATGTTATTACGTTATAACAATATTACGTAATAAAACGTAATAAAAACATGAAGGGTGAATCTGGGTCAGTTGCATCTCAGCTGCCTCTCAACTGCTTCTCTCATCCAGATATGGGGAATCGATTAGCTGCCGCTCAACAGTTTGACGCAGCAGTGAATTGCTTTACTGACGCCATTAAACACAACCCGAGAGAATTTAAGTAAGAACACGCCTTCACCTCAGTTCTCAGCTTTCAACGTAACGCTTAATGTTAACGGCAGCTGAACGGTATCAACGGTGTGTTTCAGGTTTTTTGGAAATCGATCCCTCTGTTATGAAAGGCTGCAGCAGTATGAAAATGCACTCAGGGATGCTGACGTTGCACTTTCCATGGAGCCGAACTGGATCAAGGGTTTGTTTCGGAAAGGAAAAGCTCTCTGTGGACTCAAGGTGAATCCACGCTTCCACACACTTCAGCTGGTTCCGTCTCACAGCCAATCTGTGTTTCAGCTAGTTTAAAAGAAGGAAAGTAGTTAAAATGTTAATGCTTTACTGCCTATGATTCCTTAAGAGGTATTACGAGGCCTCGCTGATCTATAAGGAGGTGTTGAGGCTGGAAAATAAGAGCACTGAAGCGGCGCAGGAGCTAAAACGGGCGCAGACGCTGCACCTCATGGTAGGAGAGCCGCATGTTTGTCGCGCAGCCTGAGCTCATCAGTTATTGGAGAACTTAATGTCTTTTAATGCATCGTGTCAACTGCAGGAGTCTGTCTCTCTGTCGTCTGATTTCAGGAAATGGGGTTCTCCTGGGCACAGAGCTCTGAGGCTTTAAAGACCCACGCCACATTAGAGGAAGCTGTGGAAGCTCTGTTCGGCAGCGATGGCAGCCCAGGTTCTGCCACTAAATGTTCCTCATTGGTTGAAAGCAGCCACGTCCTGGTTTGTGAACCTTTCCTGCCTGTTCCCTCCATTTCAGATGCTGGTGCTAGTTGGGACAAATCCGACCAGGCGGCGGAGCAGGAAGACGACAGTGGCGATGAAGAGAGAGACTGGGTTGTCCGACAAACAAGTCGTCCTCGAAAGCCGCAGCTTAAAGAATCGGATGCTCCAGAACAAAATAGACTGAGGCCTCTGTGGCCGTTCCCCCACCCAAAAAACCTTCCAAAACCGTAAGACCTTGTCTGTTTTTACCTATTAGAGCAGTTCATTGTTCATCTCTGCTTCTCAGCAAACTCAATTTAATTTTATTTGTATAGTGTCTATTACAAAGTTGTCTCTAGGCGCTTTACAGAGACCCAGATCATGACCCTCAAGAAAATATAATTAACTAGAATTATAATATTAAATCCTAATCAAAGAAAATGGTAAGTTAAAAAGATAAAACTTTGCTGGTAGGAGAAAAAAAAAACCTTTAAGCCAAACAGGATCAAGGAAAAAGTCCACTTTAAGAGGAAGAAAGCTCCTTGAGCAGGACCTGGATCATAAGGGGGGACCTTCCTGGAGAGGCCACAGGCTGGATAAAGAAAGAAAAGAGGAGGAAGACAGGACAGAGAGAGGATGGAGGACATACATCCTGGCAATACTACATTAGACAAAGTGTATAAATAATAATTATCAATTATCTAGAGCAGTGGTCTTCAACCAGGGGTCCGCGACCCCTAGGGGGGCCGTGGAGGTACTGTAGGGGGTCCTCCAACTTAAAAAGAAATAAAGGCAATTTAAACCAAAATAATTTGAGAGTAAAAAAAAAAAAAAAAAAAAAAATTATATATATATATATATATATATATATATATATATATATATATATATATTTAGGCAGTTCTAAATATATAACTGCCTGAAGTTAAACGTTTAATTGTTGGATTAATTGTTTATAATATTAATAAAAAAATATTGTCTCATACCAACTAATAATAATAATAATAATAATAATAATAATAATAATAATAATAATAATAATAATAATAATAATAATAATAATAATGATATACATGAAAGTTTTATCAACCATAAACACATGTAGGCTAATAACCCAGTCAGGAATTGGTTAATAAGGTGAAATAAGCAGAATAAAATACAGCTAAAAGTTTATATAAGCCAGGCTTAAAATGTGACACTTAAAAAAAAAAAAAAGGGGGGGGGGGGGGGATAAGAATTACAAGCAGGGGTCCCTGCTCTGTTTTTCTCTCATCCAAGGGGTCCCTGGGCTAAAAAAGGTTGAAGACCCCTGATCTAGAGAACTAATAATTCCCGAACTTATATTCTAACTGGTTCATTGTAAGTACATGAACTACAAAAATGACTATATAAACAGGTGTAGGCAGCAACACTGAGGTGGTCAGAGGATCAGACTGCAGGTCAGCATGTTAGTGGATATCCCGATCTATATAACAGGTCAACGCTGGGATGACATCTATATAGACAGGTGGAGGTCAACGCTGGGATGACGTCTATATAGACAGGTGGAGGTCAACGCTGGGATGACGTCTATATAGACAGGTGGAGGTCAACGCTGGGATGACGTCTATATAGACAGGTGGAGGTCAACGCTGGGATGACGTCTATATAGACGGGTGGAGGTCAACGCTGGGATGACGTCTATATAGACGGGTGGAGGTCAACGCTGGGATGACGTCTATATAGACGGGTGGAGGTCAACGCTGGGATGACGTCTATATAGACGGGTGGAGGTCAACGCTGGGATGACGTCTATATAGACGGGTGGAGGTCAACGCCGGGATGACGTCTATATAGACGGGTGGAGGTCAACGCTGGGATGACGTCTATATAGACGGGTGGAGGTCAACGCCGGGATGACGTCTATATAGACGGGTGGAGGTCAACGCCGGGGTGGGATGACGTCTATATAGACGGGTGGAGGTCAACGCTGGGATGACGTCTATAGACGGGGTGGAGGTCAACGCTGGGATGACGTCTATATAGACGGGTGGAGGTCAACGCCGGGATGACGTCTATATAGACGGGTGGAGGTCAACGCTGGGATGACGTCTATATAGACGGGTGGAGGTCAACGCTGGGATGACGTCTATATAGACGGGTGGAGGTCAACGCTGGGATGACGTCTATATAGACAGGGTGGAGGTCAACGCTGGGATGACGTCTATATAGACGGGTGGAGGTCAACGCTGGGATGACGTCTATATAGACGGGTGGAGGTCAACGCCGGGATGACGTCTATATAGACGGGTGGAGGTCAACGCCGGGATGACGTCTATATAGACGGGTGGAGGTCAACGCCGGGATGACGTCTATATAGACGGGTGGAGGTCAACGCTGGGATGACGTCTATATAGACGGGTGGAGGTCAACGCTGGGATGACGTCTATATAGACGGGTGGAGGTCAACGCTGGGATGACGTCTATATAGACAGGTGGAGGTCAACGCTGGGATGACGTCTATATAGACGGGTGGAGGTCAACGCCGGGATGACGTCTATATAGACGGGTGGAGGTCAACGCCGGGATGACGTCTATATAGACGGGTGGAGGTCAACGCTGGGATGACGTCTATATAGACGGGTGGAGGTCAACGCCGGGATGACGTCTATATAGACGGGTGGAGGTCAACGCCGGGATGACGTCTATATAGACGGGTGGAGGTCAACGCCGGGACGGGATGACGTCTATATAGACAGGGTGGAGGTCAACGCTGGGATGACGTCTATATAGACGGGGGAGGTCAACGCTGGGATGACGTCTATATAGACGGGTGGAGGTCAACGCTGGGATGACGTCTATAGACGGGTGGAGGTCAACGCCGGGATGACGTCTATATAGACGGGTGGAGGTCAACGCCGGGATGACGTCTATATAGACGGGTGGAGGTCAACGCTGGGATGACGTCTATATAGACGGGTGGAGGTCAACGCTGGGATGACGTCTATATAGACAGGTGGAGGTCAACGCTGGGATGACGTCTATATAGACGGGTGGAGGTCAACGCTGGGATGACGTCTATATAGACAGGGTGGAGGTCAACGCTGGGATGACGTCTATATAGACGGGGGAGGTCAACGCTGGGATGACGTCTATATAGAAGGTCAACGCGGGATGACGTCTATATAGACGGGTGGAGGTCAACGCCGGGATGACGTCTATATAGACGGGTGGAGGTCAACGCCGGGATGACGTCTATATAGACGGGCGGAGGTCAACGCCGGGATGACGTCTATATAGACGGGCGGAGGTCAACGCCGGGATGACGTCTACATAGACGGGCGGAGGTCAACGCCGGGATGACGTCTACATAGACGGGCGGAGGTCAACGCCGGGATGACGTCTACATAGACGGGCGGAGGTCAACGCCGGGATGACGTCTACATAGACGGGCGGAGGTCAACGCCGGGATGACGTCTACATAGACGGGCGGAGGTCAACGCCGGGATGACGTCTACATAGACGGGCGGAGGTCAACGCCGGGATGACGTCTACATAGACGGGCGGAGGAGGTCAACGCCGGGATGACGTCTACATAGACGGGCGGAGGTCAACGCCGGGATGACGTCTACATAGACGGGGAGGAGGTCAACGCCGGGGTGACGTCTACATAGACGGGCGGAGGTCAACGCCGGGGTGACGTCTACATAGACGGGCGGAGGTCAACGCCGGGGTGACGTCTACATAGACGGGCGGAGGTCAACGCCGGGGTGACGTCTACATAGACGGGCGGAGGAGGTCAACGCCGGGGTGACGTCTACATAGACGGGCGGAGGTCAACGCCGGGATGACGTCTACATAGACGGGCGGAGGTCAACGCCGGGATGACGTCTACATAGACGGGCGGAGGTCAACGCCGGGATGACGTCTACATAGACGGGCGGAGGTCAACGCCGGGGTGACGTCTATATACACGGGCGGAGGTCAACGCCGGGATGACGTCTATATAGACGGGTGAAGGTCAACGCTGGGATGACGTCTACATAGACGGGCGGAGGTCATTGCCGGGATGACGTCTACATAGACAGGTGGAGGTCAACGCCGGGATGACGTCTACATAGACAGGTGGAGGTCAACGCCGGGATGACGTCTACATAGACAGGTGGAGGTCAACGCTGGGATGACGTCTACATAGACAGGTGGAGGTCAACGCCGGGATGACGTCTACATAGACAGGTGGAGGTCAACGCTGGGATGACGTCTACATAGACAGGTGGAGGTCAACGCTGGGATGACGTCTACATAGACAGGTGGAGGTCAACGCTGGGATGACGTCTACATAGACGGGCGGAGGTCATTGCCGGGATGACGTCTATATAGACAGGTGGAGGTCAACGCTGGGATGACGTCTACATAGACAGGTGGAGGTCAACGCTGGGATGACGTCTACATAGACAGGTGGAGGTCAACGCTGGGATGACGTCTACATAGACGGGCGGAGGTCATTGCCGGGATGACGTCTATATACATGGGTGGAGGTCAACGCCGGGATGACGTCTATATAGACAGGTGGAGGTCAACGCTGGGATGACGTCTATATAGACGGGTGGAGGTCAACGCTGGGATGACGTCTGTATACAAGGGTGGAGGTCAACGCTGGGATGACGTCTATATAGACGGGTGGAGGTCAACGCTGGGATGACGTCTATATACATGGGCGGAGGTAAACGCTGGGATGACGTCTATATAGACGGGTGGAGGTAAACGCTGGGATGACATCTATATAGACGGGTGGAGGTAAACGCTGGGATGGTCCGAGGGTGGGACTGCAGGTTAGGATGTAGCTCTGGAAACTCTGGACTGAAAACATGTACAGAAGAAGAACCCCCACCACCACCACCACCAAAAAAAACATCTTTTGACCATTGTCATTATTGTCTAACCTTTTTCTGCACTGCTTCATTTGTTAATTCATTAATTTCTAATCTCTGTCTTGTCTTTGAAGGGAGCTTTTCCCCGTCTGGGTCAGGACGTTGGCTCCAGCCATCACCTACGTGAAGCTCCATGAGGTCTTCAGCAGGTGAAGCTTCAGTTTCTAACAGGATTTAAACACCTCATTCAGTTTGTTTCCAGTTTTACAGTTTAAATACGGACCAGGATCTGACGTCCTGGAAACTTTTGGCACTTGTGCTTTAAAAAATAAAACTAATTCATAATTGAAGAAGCTGCCACTTAATTTCCTTCCAGATTATTTATTTATCAACCAGCCAATCAATATTTTAATGTATATTCCTTTAAGCCCCAGTTAAAATATACATCAAAACAGTATTGACAGAAACTTCTTTACGAACAAAGGTTGAATGTGCTCATCAGAATCTGTGTGTCTCCAGGGCTGGAAAAGTCTTCAGCATCAAGATGCTGCTGGATTACGGCTGTGCATATGTGAACTACACCAGGAAGGAGGACTGTGAGAGAGCCATCCAGTTAATTAATGTATGTATCACTTCACTTTCACTCGTATTCATGTATTAACGCGTTTAGTGAGCGTACCGAACTGGAGACACACCAGCTGTCTGCCCCCTGATCCGATGGAGCTCAGCGGCGTCGGCCGAACAAGCATGCAGGAAGACTCAGTCTGGCCCCTCCCCCCAGGCCCGCCCACTTAGAAAAACCATTAAGAACAGAACAACTCAACTCCAATCAATATGTACACAAAAATGTTAATTGTGATAATAAAGTATTTTGCTGTCACCTGTAAAGTTTTTCAAAATGTTTAACAAAATAATCCAAGGACAAAAATCATAAAAACGCCAAAAGTTCAGCAGTTTCATGATAGATTAAGCTTAATATGAAAAGTATCAGTATTGGTATCGGTATCGGCGATACTGGCCCTGTATTTACTTGGTATCGGATCGATACCAAAATTCCCAGTATCCCCCAGCTGTAATACACGCACCTCTGGGAGCATTTCAGGAAATGCTCGAATAAGCTCTGTGTTAATAAATCGGCCACAAAGTTTAAGTAAGAGGAGGTGCATTTCGGAGGTGCTAGTATTTTGGAGTGCTGCCTCACAACTGTGAGGTGTTGCTTCTGCTCGATTCCACTAGAGCAGGGGTGTCAGACTCATTTTCACTGAGGGCCACATCAGCATCATGGTGGCCCTCGAAGGGCCAGACTGACAGCATGAATGTAACAAAATGCGATGTAAGTCGAAATATATAAAACTACACCTTATTATAATGTTAAATAACAGATTCTGTATTTATTTCCGTGTTTTCTGTCAAAATGCCGACGTAGATTATACTCTTCCACGACTGACGCCGCCTCATAACACAAAAGACATACTCTTATTTTCACCTTGAAATACAAACTTTTATTTGTTTTCCCACCGTTCATGAAGCTGCCTTCCTTGTTCATCATTTATTCTTTTCTTGGACACGTTGGGGTTAGTTTGTAGAGGTTTTTCTTCAGTCCATCAGTTCTGAAAATTGTCTTGAGTTCTTGCTCATGGTGATATACTGTTATTGTTGTGAGTAATGATGAAATGCATCATGGGAGATGTAGTTTATTGTCAATATGCGCTTTAAAGCGGCGTAAACTTTATTTTAAGTCTTAAAAATCGGTTTAAAATGTAAGCCAATAATGCACAAGCTCTCGAGGGCCACACACAATGACGTGGCGGGCCACATTTGGCCCGCGGGCCTTGTGTTTGACACATGAAATGAGTGGAGCGAGAGCACATCCAGGAGTTTCTACTGCATGTGTAGTTTGAACTGAGTTTCTCAAGAACACAAATACAGAAAAGAGGTGTTGAGAGAGATGCAGGCTGCTGAACAATTGAACGATTATTCAAACACAGACGTGTCTGTGAGAACTGGAACCTTTGACTTAGATGATAAAGACGTTAATGGTCGTATGAATTTAAAATGATAATGGTGGTCTGTCTTCTCTTCAGGGAATGGTGGTAGAGGGAGCTCCGCTGTCTGTACAGTATCCCAGCAAAGTCCAGTCCGACCCCACCAGTGACAACCCCCGACGTCCTGCGTAAGAACGCTCCTCCCTTCCTCCTCGTACTGGTAAAAGCACAACGTGGAAACTTGACTCATGTGAATATTAAAACTGCATTTTCCTGTCGTCTGCAGCGGGTACAAGAGGGAGTGCTTCTTCTGGCGGACGACGGGCTGCACGAGGGACGACTGCACCTTCAGGCACGTCCCCGAGCACAAGAACATCGACAGGGACAAGTTCACCGGGCGGCTGGGATACCAGAGTCATAAATAGGAGGACACACGATGAGCATGCCATGCTGCTTCCCCTGAGTTTGGACTTCAGGTCTCAGTGAGACAGACTAAACGTGTTTTTGGTTTTTACGTTTGATTAAAACGATTGAGAAGAATACGCCGTGACGGCCATCCATGTTGCATGACTATAAACACATCCACCTATACACTGTAATCAATAACTCCTGTGCCTTTTTAAAGCCGGATCTAGAAATGTGCCTCAACTTGTCAGCATTTCTTGGCAAAATCATTATTTTGGAGGAAAACTGATTTATTTTAAAATCGCTGTGATGGACTCCTCCTGCCTTCACTCGTCACTAGGTGGCAGCGTTAAACTTCTCCAGCGGTCTGCAGGGTGTGCAACTGTTTTTTGCTTTCATTTTTAAGGCTGTGATTCATGAGGTTATGCCGGCATATTTATGGTGCCACGTTTAATTTTCAACCTGTTGGTCTTTAATCATAAATCCGAGGCGTTGAATTTGCTTTGTTTGGCCGCGTTTTGACCATTAAACTTTTACAATGCCCCTTTGTCTGCTGCAGTTGTAAAGTTTTGAAGTTGTGGACTTTAAATCAAATAGCCAGAACTGTTCCCACACTCTGTTGCACATGAGATTAAAATGCATGACTGTAAATCACAAAGCACAGCATGAAACATGTCTGAAACTGGAGCCGTTGAGGCCTGATGGCGGGACAGCCGACCGAAGCTGCAAAACAAACTCCTGAGCCTCATCTCAGCCTCATCTCAGCCTCATCTCAGCCTCATCTCAGCCAGTGTTGGGCCAGTTCACTTTCTACATGAAACTAGTTCAGTTCATAGTTCACAGAAATTAAAATGAACTAGTTCGTAATTTGAAATGTGAAAAATCTCTGCAGCCCACCGAAACCTTTAATCACAACTGTGATCAACATACAAGGAACCATGATCCGATATTAATGTAAGGGGTCAACAAATAAGGTGACTCTTGTCATATTAAGTTAAGATGACAGTAGAATAACACTTAACTGGTTTGTTTTATTACTTCTTAATGTTTTTTTAATCATGTCATGAATATTTTACAGTAATTAAAAACATATTTTAAAAAGATTGAGGATTTAAAACACATTTGTTTAATTTTAGGACTTCTCACAGCCCGCCTGCAGTCCCTCGACGGCCCACAGGGGGCCGCGGCCCACACTTTGGTATATCAGGCTCGTTTGTGGTGTATTTTAAATGGGGTTCGCTGGAAATCCTGGAACGGTTTTGACCGTGCGTGAACTTTGAAAGAGCGTCGGTCACAACTGCCCAAATGAACTCGTTCACGCCCCACGCTGGTGAAGGGGAAAGAGAACGCGCTCAGTTCACGTTCGCACAAAATATGAAGTAGTTCGTGAATTTTCATTCAATAAACACGTTCAGGTACAACAGTGATCTCAGCCTCGCTGATCTGGGTGGGATTTCTGTGGATCGCTCTTTGGTAGAGGCCCGGTGTTCTGAAATTTCTTCCTACCTAAAATTTTTTCCTACCGTAGCGGAAAATTATGGCCTCATCTGTAATTTCTTCCTACATTGTAACAATATCCTACCAGCACATATATCTGCTCTCCTCCGTGTTTTGGATGGTAGCATATTATTATTATACATATTTAATATGATTATATTTAACATTAATGATTTGTCTGTCAGTCCTATGCAATATAAATAATGTGCATACGATCTATTAACTGTTGGGCCGGCCCGGTAGTGCAGTGTTTAGGGCCAGGGCCCATGTACAGAGGCTACAGTCCTCATGTGGCTGGTCACGAGTTAGACTTCCCAGCTTGTCAACCCTTCCTGTCTCTCCACTATCAATATAAGACCAAAAAAAAAGTATTAAATTTGAGCATTTGATTTGTACAACGGAGTATTAGGGCCACACTGAGAAAAAAAAATAGTGGGCAATGATTTTTTTTTCATTTATCACAAGAATAACGTCGAAATGTCAAGAATAAAGATGAAATGCAGTTTCCAGAATTCCAGAGTCAGTAGTTTGTTTTTCTGAATAGGCGCAATTTCTGACACAATATCTTCAAAGTACAAATAGTTATTATAATACTGTGTCTATGTGATAAAACCACATAGACACAGACATTACGTTGGTAGAGTAAAGCTGGTTTAAATAAATCTTTAAGACAACTTTATTCTGGAAACTGCATTTCGACTTTCTTCTCGTAAGTGAGGAATGAAAAAAAAAATCATTGCCCACAAATTAAAAATTAAAAAATACAAAAAAAAAGGAAACTAACCTTTTCTCTTCTGTGATAACGGTCAGGCAGCAGAATATTATGGACTTCTGAAGTTGCTGCTATACGCATGCGCACTCAACTCAGGTAGGAAGATATTTCACAACACCTGCATGTTTATGTGACTCGAAGCAGTTCAAGGTCATTTTTGCGACTGCCGTTACGCAACGTTTGGGGTGTGAATTACAAAAGCTTTTCTAAAGAGCTGAATAATTACCCCAAAACAAGGCTGGAGTGGGGGGGTGGAAGGCGTTTAGCTGTAAAAGGTGCTCCATCTCCACCTTCCAGGCAGAGCAGCTGTTCCTGTGGCCATTAATTGGCTGATGGTGGCATACCTAACAAAGCTCTTTTGATCTCTGTGAGATTTGAGAGCGTGGAAGGCCTGTAATACTAATAACATGAACTCCGGTTGAACCCAACAGGCAGCACTTTGGCGTGAGCTCGACGCGTTTAAAATCTTTCAAAACAGGCCTATGTTTAATCTTATTTGCCTGCTCGGTTTTGCCTCATTAGAAACCTGTTCACATGTAAAAGACTGATAAAGGTTAGGGTTCACAAACGGGCTGGATCCGAACAAAGCCGGTCCCCCTCTTCACTGAGCAAACAGCAGGAAGATTAAGTGCTCCTTGTTCAGAGACGGCCCAGCTTTTAACAGATTTCTATCTCCCACCAAACAAGAGGTTCTCAACCAGCAGACATGACAGGTTGCTCTCCCACTCGTGGCTTTTTGATCTACGGCTATGCAGCAAAAAAAACCCTCCCGCTCTCCCCCCTCCAGAGGAGATTTCACTCTCAGTAAACGGGCGTGCAGCTTTTAACGCGGGGGATGCATAATCTGATTTTTATTCTGATTCACTCTGCAGGTAAATAAACTATTCATGTGACACGAGGGAGTCGCAGACTTGTGCTGTATATTAACGGTGTGATTTGCTTCTCTGGAAGCCAAAATAAAGGCTCCAGGAGCTAAAATAAAGGCTCCAGGAGCTCTGCGGCTGCTCTCGACCTCAACTTCATAACTTTCCCAGCAGGGCTGCTGCTGTTTGCTCGTCCTCCCTGAAGGAATGATAACACAAACATCAGTGTGTGGATTTTGGAGCAACACACCCAGGTCTAAATCTTTTTTTATTTTTTTTCTCTCTCCCATGCATTATTAACACCAGATCCTTGCAGCAAGTCGGCTTCTCGCTACGAGTGATGTAATTGTACATGAGCTGCAGGTTCTTCCAGTGGTAACCGTCTGTACAGCCCGTGCAGCTTTTGCTTTGTTTAAATTGGGAAAAGGATGCAGCAACATTTTAATTAAAATCTGATGATGGCTGCAGGGTTTCTTCCCGCCATAAAGACATCAGTCAGGTGTCGTTACAGGACGCCCACACGGCTCGAGTGTTTGCAAAGTTCTCAGGAGCTGCAGGACTTGTTTTTAAATTACCAGAAGTAGAGCTGAGCGATTTTATTGATTTTGCGATATATATTTATATTTTATTTCCCCAGAGAGTATCAAGTTTTTCAGCCGCGAGTATCGATATTCTAAGGCAGAGGTGTCAGACTCATTTTCACTGAGGGCCACATCAGCATCATGGTTGAAGGGCCAGATTGATGGCATGAGTGTAACAAAATGCAATGAAAATCAAAATAAATTAAACTACAGTATCCATTACCTTGTTTCAGAAGCAGAAGCGGTTCTTTGTTTTTCCTTGCAGGCTAGATTTAGCATACTTAGCTCCATGTTTGCTGTCAAAGTGCCGACGTAGATTAAAAATTCTTTAACAACTGAAAACCGCCTCATAACACAAAAGACATACTGTTGTTTCACCTTGAGTTACAAACTCGTAATTGTTTTCCCATCATTCATGAAACTTCCTTCCTTGTGCATCAATTTTTCTTTTTGGACATGTTGGGGTTAGTTTGTAAAGGTTTTTCTTAAGTCTGTCAGTTCTGAAAAATCGTCTTGCTCATAGCTACCATTATCTGTAGTGACAAAGTGCATGATGGGCGATGTAGTTTATTGTCAATATGCACATTAAAGTGGCGTAAGCTTATTTTAAGTCTTAAAATATTAGTTTAAAATTTAAGCCAATAATGCCGAAGCTCTCGAGGGCCAGATAAAATGATGTGACGGGCCACATTTGGCCCGCGGGCCTTGTGTTTGACACGTGTTCTAAGCTTTCAAAACCCCCGTGTCCCACCTTTTAAAAGCTTGCAAGCAACAATTTGCACTGTTTAGATAAATGAAACTATTTTTCTCAACACATCTTTTATTCATTTTGTCCAGCATTTGCAAGCTGCCTGTCAGCCATATAATGTGTTATTGATGCTTTCAGTTCAATTAATTCAAACAAAGTCATTAGAACACTCACAAGATGTCACCAAAATCACTTTGTCCCTTTAAAATCTTTCAGAAAATGATGTAAATGTGTTGTAAGATGAATATTGATATATATCGTATCGTGAGCCAATACAGTGTATCGTATCATGAGATTAGTGTATTGCTACAGCCCTAACCAGAAGTCAGTTTGAAGTCTGAATCCATAAAGCATTTAAGATCACAAGTTCTTTTTAAGGAGCCTTTCTGCGTTGCTGACATTCTGAAAGTTTTTTTTTTATTCACCATGATGGTCTGAAATTAAAATTAAAAAAAAGAAACCAATCAAAAGCAGACTTCTAATTCTGCAGCGTGCTATTGTGTCGCGCTGTAATGACTGTGATACCTGAGCTCAGCAGAGATGTGGATGGTGGTCTCTGGTGCACTGCGGTCTGTGGATTTCTTTGTTGCGCTGCGAGATGAATACAGTAACCGCCACAATGAGAAATTGACCTTCCCTTTAATCTAGACAGAGGCCTCCTTAACAAGTTGAAACAGCACAAACCCAATTAGGGAATTGATTGCTTGCTTTCATTTTCCCTCATTTGCATCAGGGTCATATAGAGAAGATGAATTAGCATCTAGTCTTTTGTCTGCGCTGTCATTCCTGCTCGTGGAGCGTTTATTGGTGAGAAATGAGCAGGAGACGAGGCTTTTGTCCACCAGCGACAGCACAGTTGCTGATAATCTGCTGTTAAGCAGCGAAAACAAAGAGCATCCGGTGGATTGAAAAGTTCTCACTCTGCTGAGATGAATAATTCAAACCACAACGCCACTACTACTACTGATGTTTTTTTCTTTTCTTTTTTTTAAAGCTTATTCTCATACAGCATAGGTAAACCTGTTGGATACACTTAGTGGGCTAAAAGGGTCATTTAAGCTCTTTTCTTTAACAAGTTGACACCATTTCCTGAGGTTTTAATGAAATACTGGACACACTTTGATCAAAATTACAACCTTCCAGTCAAAAAAGCACCTTCTTGAACCTTGTCTTTACAGCTCTGTTCATGGCAGCCAGTTTTACGGGGGGTGGGGTAGGGGTGAGTATTGGTAAGGACCTCGCAATACGATATGTATAGGGGTGCACGATAATTATCGACCCGATAATTATTGGGTCGATAACTAGGGATGGAAATCGAGAACCGGTTCCTGTAGAGAACCTGGTTCCATGTGTTTCAGTTCCATGGAATCGTTTATCTAACGATTCTCTTATCGATTTCCAGCCAGCACGAATCTCACGTAAAAAAAAATCTCGATTATATTGCCAAATCAATTTTTTCACACTCTTAAGGTGGGGCTGGTCAGCAGGATGCGCTGGATCTCCTCGTCAAGCATGTGTTTTCACAAAGCATCACCATGTTCCATAATGTGAAGACGGTTCCTTTTCCTCGACACAGTCAGCAGCAGGTCCCGAATGTCTCCGGTCACCGGATTTATTCCACCGCGTCTCAGTCTGGGTCCTCGGGTACCGTCGCCCGGCGTCTTTTAGATATTTCCCCGGTCCTGCACATCTGGCTCCTGTTCAGGGGTCTTTGACAGACTTGTGCAGACCAAACGGATGAGATTCGTCCACTCAGATGAATCTGGCATGCTGACGCAGGGAAGGACCCAAAACATGCGGGGCGGTGGTACCGGAGGACCGGTTACTGAGGAACCGCTGCTTTATTCAGTCAGTGCTGAATAAAACATGGTGCTGAATAAACACAAATAACAAGAATAAATGAATAAAGAGTGTTGGACTCATTTATTTCTCCCATTGCTGCTGGGTTTGGGGTCCCACTGTAGCTGCAGGAGGGAGGCGATGGTCTGGCTTCAACTGGAAGAGGCTCCTCTGGGTTTCTGAGCAGGTGACCTGTGACCCCGTGACCCGTGACCGGGCCCGTTCAGCCACTCTCCACCTCTCCGACCACTGCGGCTGAAAATCTGGTGGTATTTTTTTTTAATTTTTTATTCTGTTGCATCTTTAACTTGCTTGCCAATCCCGCCATCCTTTAAAGAGGCCATCATCTACCTGCTTCACAGAGCCCACTCTCATCTGGACCAATCAGGCAGCACTTTGAGGGTCACGTTCTTTGATTTCTCAAGTGCTTTTAATACAATTCAGCCTGCGTTGTTATGTGAGAAGCTCCATCAGTTCCAGGTGGATTCCTCCACAACCTCCTGGATTTATGACTACCTCACAAACAGACCACAGTTTGTGAGACTGAAAGGTTGTGTGTCTGAGATGGAGGTCAGCAGCATTGGAGCACCACAAGGAACTGTTCTCTCACCATTTCTCTTCACGCTCTACACCTCTGACTTCCAGTACAACTCTGAGTCCTGTCATCTGCAGAAATACTCTGATGACTCTGCAGTTGTTGGGTGTATCAGCAACGGACAGGAAGCAGAGTACAAAGAACTGATCTGTCAGTTTGTGAAATGGTGTAATAACAATCATCTCGTATTAAATACCAGCAAAACTAAGGAGATGATTGTCGACTTCAGGAGGAGCAAGAATCAACAAAGCAGTGTTTCCATCCTGGGAAAGGAGGTGGAGGTGGTGGAGGAATACAAGAACCTTAGAGTTCAGCTTGACAACAGACTAGAGTGGAAATGCAACACAGAATACATCTACAAGAAAGGTCAGAGCAGACTCTACTTTTTAAGAAAGTTGAGATCTTTTAATGTCTGCACCAAGATGTTGCACATCTTCTATAGGTCTGTTGTTGAAAGTGCAATCAGCTTTGCAGCCATCTGCTGGGGCAGCAGCATCAGAACCAGAGACCTGAAGAGAATCAACAAACTGATCAGGAAAGCTGGATCTGTGCTGGGTGGAACTCTGGAGCCGCTGGAGCTGATTGTACAAAAAAGAATGCTGCACAAGCTGATGAAGATGATGGAGGACTCTTCACACCCTCTCCATGAAGATGATGGAGGACTCTTCACACCCTCTCCCCGACACAGTGGCCACAGTTACATGATGTTTTTTAATTCGGAATTAATTATTCCGAATAAAATAATGCAGAATTAAACTATTTTCCTTTGAGTTTACATGGAAATAGTAATTCCGAATTGAGGTTTACATGGAAAACACGTTTGATCGGCTTTATCCAATTCTGCTTAAGGTCTGGGGGTTGGGAAGGGTTCTGATTGGATAGATGGTGGCGGACATCTTTATGTATTTACGTCTACCGGAAGAAAACAAACTTACTCGATTAGCAGCAACATGGAGGACTACTTTTTAACATCCTTTTTGGATTTGTTTTGATTTCATTTTTGAAGCAGCAGCACGACAACATCATGTCGATGATTTTGTCGATGAAAACAAGCCCAGCGCGAAATATAATCCTCATCGCGAGAGAGACGGGCAAGGGAACGAGCATGCGCAGAAAGACCGGAATTAATTTAAAGCAGAATGAGTGTATACATGACAGCGGAATTATTCTATTCTGATTTAAAATCAGAATAAACCAGCCACTTACTTTGGAATTAAGTTTAATTCGGAATGGACATTTTATTTCGGAATTAGGTGTTTACATGGTAATTTTTAATCATTTTAAATCGGATTGAATTTTAAAGAGGAATTAAACTTCCCATGTAAACGCACTGATTGATCAAACAACAGTGTTCAGCGAGAGGCTTCTTCAGGTCCGTTGCAAGACAGAAAGATACAGAAGATCATTCCTGCCAGCAGCCATCAGCCTCCACAACAAGACATAAAACCTACTATTATTAATTCAATATTATTATAATTGTTGTCATTTATTTATTGTTGGAAAAAAAAAAAACCCTTACTACAATGTTGAATTTCCCTTCTGGGATTAATAAAGTATTTTTCATTTCATTTCAAAATCACTTTGTCCCTTTAAAATCTTTTGGAAAATTATGTAAATATATTGTAAGATGAATATCGATATATCGTATCGTGAGCCGAATATCGTGTATCGTATCATGAGATTAGTGTATCGCTACAGCCCTAAAGAATACCCAGAATTCCAGCTTTTCTCTATTTTTCTCTCGAGTAACCACATAAACACTTGTTACTGTGCTGCAGCAAGCTTGTTTTAAAGTACCGTATTTTCTGGACTAGAAAGCGCACCTGAATATAAGCCGCACCCAATAAAATATAAACGAAATATATATTTTGTCACATATAAGCTGCACCGGACTATAAACCGGCGGTATCCAGGCTGAGAAATAAGATATTTACATCGAAAGATTTTGTACCATAAGTGTTTGTTCATATACCTGAACTGATTGTTTCTGAACAGACCCTGTAACACGGCAGTAAAAGTGCTGATCAAACAAAACAGAAAAGTCATTGATGGTTTTATTCATTTTTCCTCCTGTACACTAAAACCAAGTTGCTTTATTTTTCCTCCTCCTGTGTACTGAAACCCCCCCACACAGCAAAGACATCCGGAACGGACCCATGAAACTGACCCGTATCAGGGTCCACTTGCACTCAGTGCCGGATCCGCTTTGGAGCCGGATCGCGGACCTGCTGGCTCCATGTTGCGATTAAAACCTTACCTCTGCGGCGGGTCCGTTCAGAGCCCGGAAATCCGCTGTGGAACCGACAAACTGATAAATCCAGGTGTGTCTGAGTAGCTACAATGGTCAGACACACCTGGATTAATCAGTTTGTCCAATAATAATAGATACTGATGCTCACAAAATGAATGTAGAGTAGCATAGCCAACATAGGCTACTTAACAAAAACAGAATAGCCTTTAACTACTTGGATTGTTTTTTGGTTTTTGGACTTCCTGCTAGAGCGCCCCCTGAGGGCTGAAGAAAAATTCATAGAAAAGCTGCATCTCTGTATAAGCCTCATGGTTTAAAGCGTGGGACAAAAGTAGCGTCTTATACTCCGGAAAATACGGTAGTTTGATCTAAAATTCTTTTTATTTTATACCTACCAGGATCATTTTCACTTGTTTACTTCTTCACTTTTTTTATTTTTTCATGCGTGGATTTTGCAGTATTTTCAGTCTAATGGGTTTAATGCTGCTCAGTCAACAGAACTGTCAACAGAACTTGGACGACAGCAGAGGTCTACGACATCCAGGCGCACGTGATGCAGGGATGGTCTTCTCCTGAATTTCGTTCGCTGTAATTTATGTTTCTGCACACACGGTTTATTAAATAAAAGCGCATCCATAATTCACATTCCCGTTCCATTTATCTGAATAAATTATTGAAGCGTGCCGGCTCTTGTGTTTGTGCTCACAGAGAGGGAACGGTGACGAGGAAACTGTTGACTCCTGATGAGAGACAACCCTCCTCTCCTCTCAGACGTGTACAGGCACAAATTCTGTCGCCTCACTTTGGTCGCCACCGTCGTGATCAATTAAATGATGGCCTGCGTGCGAGCGCAGCTTCATTAACACGGTTAGAGGCTTGTAAACAAAGCAGGCCGCTGGCTTTTCGAGTCCTGCAGAGCTGCTTTCTTCGAGTATTGCTTGATTTGATATGGGGGGGGGGTACGGGGCCTTGTGCATAATCACTGAAACATCCTTCCAGGTTGTATTTCATCTCGCTATCGACCCACGGTACCTGGAGGTAACACGGTCAAGGGCATGAAAAATGTCACGGCCCGTAAATCCTCTCATTGTTGCCCGGAGGAGCTCAGCTTCCAATAATTAATGCCCTCCTTCTATTCATCACCAGTTTCCAGAACATGGCCCAGTGGCCGTCTTCCCCTCCGTGTCACTCACCTCCTAACAGCCATAGATTAACTCGTATGGCGCTGGAGAAACTCACGCCACCATTAATTTGCCAGTTGCACCTCGGACGGTGATTTATAACAGGAGACAGTTGCAATAAAACTTCTGCTTCCAGGCTTCACCAAACTGCATCCTGTACAGATGAAACCTGCTTCCTGTAATACAGATAATGCTAAACAGCGTTTTACCAGAAAGAACTGGTTCTTATTTATCAGTCGGGATCATTAAATCTCTGTCATCACTTATTCGAGGCATCAATCTCAGTAAATTCACATTCGCTCCTCAGCAAGTTTGCCTTCAAGCTCTACTGTTTGAACCTCCTTTTATGAACGAGACGAGCCCAACGAGATGGTTTGATGTGTGATGTTTACCGTCGTCCTTTACAGGAGCACTAAGGAGGGCATTTATCTCTCTTTTGGTTATGAAGTCTGCGCCGTAACCAGGATGTCTGGGACAATTTAAGACTTCCTTCTGAGTCACCTGCCTGCTCGGCCCGTTTAAAAATGCTGCAGAGGGTCCATCCCTTCCTCCTGTTGTAATGAACCTCCCCGGGGGCCCGCGAGCGCCGCGTGGAGACACCCTGGTACCAGAGCGATTCATTACCTCGGAAATGTGAGCTTTTGTTCCGTTTTCAGCGGAGCCCCATTAATCTTGGGCTGCCTCCTGGCATGCGGAGCAGGTAGTGCTTAGGTAATTACGGTTAAACATCTCTCAGATGTGCACATGGACCGCTGGCTCCTCAGTGGCATCAGTGTAGTGGCAACTCTTGTACCTTACACTATTGTTTACCCACTTCTTCTTCTTCTTTGTTTTTGCTGAGGTAACCAAGTTATTGAAGTTTGAATAGATTTGTTTCCACTCATTTTTGTTATCAGTCATGCCTTTCCTGCATACGACAGAGTATTAGGGCCACATTGAGAAAAAAAAAATTGTGGGCAATGATTTTTTTTTTTTCATTCCTCATGAGAATAAAGTTGAACTGTCAAGAATAAAATCGAAATGTTGTTTTTCGATCTGAACTACACAGGTGTCATAGTGTGAAACCAGAGGATGAGTGGTTTAGATGTAGATTGGATGGTGGATCCAGTGGAAGCATTTAATGTCTTTTCTGTGGTGCCCCACGGCCTAGTTGGCGCAGTAGGCAGCGCGTCAGTCTCATAATTTGAAGGTCGTGAGTTCGACCCTCACACTGGGCAGGACTTTTGATGCAGACCTTCCCTCTGACCAATACAGACAAGGTGCAAACCATGCTCTACTGTCATGAAAAAGGGCACATCCTACTCACAGTCAAAGGAAACCTGCTTCACCATCACATCACATAGTACTGAACTGCAACCAAGATTTCGTGACCTTAGACCTTCATCTCGTGTGTTTGAGCCTCAAACGGACAAGAACTTTTGATGCAGACATTCCCTCTTACCAATGGAGACAAGGTCAAAGCCATCCTATGCAGGAGTGGAAGACCCTTCTCACCTGAACGTCCTTCTGTACAGTTTGTAGACAACATTTGGAGAATTAAATGTGAGTAAAAGAAGTTTTTGGTGTCCAGTGCTCCACCTCACACCTGAGGTAACCTGGACTGCTATCTTTCACACGCTTTGGGCTGCAAGCTGAAAACCAATATTAGTGTACGCTGGAGCTCTGCATGAACTTCTCTAAAAGGCCTTGACTCAGTTTCTAGCGTCTTCTGTGATTCACATTGATCTAAACTACACAGGTGTTATAGTGTGAAACCAGAGGATGAGTGGTTGAGATGTAGATTGGATGGTGGATTCAGTGGACGGATGTAAGTCATTGTTGTCCTTTTCCATGGCCTAGTTGGCGCAGTAGGCAGCGCGTCAGTCTCATAATCTGAAGGTCGTGAGTTTGACCCTCACACTGGGCAGGACTTTTGATGTAGACCTTCCCTCTGACCAATACAGACAAGGTCCAACCATGCTATACAGTCATGGAAAAGGGCACATTCCTACTCACAGTCAAAGGAAACCTGCTTCACTGTCAAATACTGACTTCTGCAACCAAGATTTCGTGACCTTGGACCAGGGGCAATTCTAGGGTCACAGCTTTAGGGGTGCTGAGCACCCAATGAGCCCCACCACAACCCACAAGTAACATTAGTGAGAAGAGGACAATACCATTAGGAGGGGTTGTTTTCATTTTCATTCTTAAAATATAAACTTAAACCACAAACTATGGATTAAGTTTTGGACATTATCTAAGCCTGTCAAATGCGAACTAAAATTTTAGAATAACAACATTTCTTACTCCAGGTTTTTGGGGTGCTGAATTTCAATTTAGGGGTGCTGAAGCCCATGTCTTGGACCTTCATCTCGTGTGTTCGACCCTCAAACGGACAAGAACTTTTGATGCAGACATTCCCTCTTACCAATGGAGACAAGGTCAAAGCCATCCTATGCAGGAATGGAAGACCCTTCTCACCTGAACGACCTTCTGTACAGTTTGTAGACAACATTTGGAGAATTAAATGTGAGTAAAAGAAGTTTTTGGTGTCCAGTGCTCCAGTGCTGAAGCACCCCTAAAAAAGGGCTAGCCTCGCCCATGTTCCAGAATAAAGTCGAAATGTCGAGAATAAAGTCGAAATGTTGAGAATGAAGTCGAAATGCAGTTTCCAGAATAAAGTCGAAATGTTGAGAATAAAGTCGAAATGTCGAGAATAAAGTCGAAATGTTCAGAATAAAGACGAAATGTTGAGAATAAAGTTGAAATGTCGAGAATAAAGTGGAAATGCAGTTTCCAGAATAAAGTGGAAATGTCGGGAATGAAGTCGAAATGTTGAGAATAAAGTGGAAATGTCGAGAATAAAGTCGAAATGTTGAGAATAAAGACGAAATGTTGAGAATAAAGTTGAAATGCAGTTTCCAGAATAAAGTCGAAATGTCGGGAATAAAGTCGAAATGTTGAGAATAAAGTCGAAATGTTGAGAATAAAGTCGAAATGTCAAGAATAAAGTCAAAATGTTGAGAATAAAGTCGAAATGTCAAGAATAAAGTCGAAATGCAGTTTCCAGATTTCCAGAAAAGGGAAAATGTTTCTTTTTCTGAAAAGGCGCAATTTCTAACACAATCTCTTCAAAGTACGAATACTTATTATAATACTGTGTCTATGTGATAAAAGCACACAGACACAGACATTATGTTGGTAGAGTAAAGCTGGTTTGAATAAATCTTTAAGACAACTTTATTCTGGAAACTGCATTTCGACTTTATTCTCACCATTTCGACTTTATTCTCGACATTTCGACTTTCTTCTCGTAAGTGACTAATAAAAAAAAAAAATCATTGCCCACGATTTTATTTCTCAGTGTGGCCCTAATACTCTGCCGTACCTGCACAAACAACAAAAAAAGAAAAAAAAAGCCCAGCAAACCTGCGTCATCAAGCATTTCCGCCGCCAGCTATCACCGTTGCATCGTTTACCATCAGGGCCAATGGATGGCTTATAAAAAGGGTGATTTCTTTTTTTTTTTCTGGGTAAAACAAGCAGAACGAGGGCACATGTGATCACATCACCCAGCGTCACCACCGTCTCTGGAAATCCGGAGAGCCAACGGGCAAATAATTCATCAGCGCTGATCAGTTTTATTATTTGATGAGGTCATTTTTAGCCTCCGGGGCCGTGGACGGACCACCTCTTCGGTTCGCTGCCACATCCAGGGAGAAAATGCTGAAACACTAACAGCATGATGCATCCTCGTCTGCTGACACCAAGACTTTTAACAGCTTTGCGTTTAGACGTCTGAGTGAAACGTCTCAACTGCTGCTCCATGAATCACCCTGCAATTTGGTCAGCAGGCGTACGTTTTCTGAAATGATGAATAGTAATAATCAGGCCTTTAATTTTCAGCTCCCAGCACCAGCATCGCATCAAATGTATTTTTTCATGTGCTTTGATTAATGGCCATTAAGTGGAAAATGTAATGATTTCCACACCAGGCACAGTTGTACTGCAACCCCCGGCGTGAATGTGGAATCACTGATTTTTACTCAGCTGTTATTCACTTTGACTCAAAAAGAAGGTTATGAAGCAAAAAGTGTCTAAGAGCTAAAAACATCTGACTCTGTCAGACCTGAAGTGGAAAAAACAGAAAACTTTCTCATGAGGATGTTGAAACATCCTCCCTGCAGGACGGAGACTTGACACGAAGCATTTCTTAATGTGTCTTTGAGTCTTTTATGAAGCTTTTTGCTCAGTGAAAAAAAAAAAAAAAAATCTTTATTTTAATTTTCTCAGACCCCCCATAGCTGTGTGAGTTGTTGAACCAGCACCGAACTGAAGTTAAGGCATCGTCTCCGTGATTCATGTGAGCATCGCTTTCATCTGATGACCCGCTTCTCTTCTGTTTAGGTGTTAATTATTCTTTACGTTTGGCTTGAGATGTAACTATTATGTCCTCCAGCTGATTTCTTTACATTCATCAGCTCATTTTCAGGTATTTCTCATCTTCTTTCACCGTTTCTATGAAGGTGTGTTTCTTTTGGGTTTTCTGAGCTGAAGCTTTGTCTCCCCTGGTCCACGTTTCCCTTTTACAACCGTCTCATATTTGCTTGTATTTGCCTCAAATCTAAGACCCAGCTGACTGGGGGCCACAGACATCTTAAAGGGGTTTTGTAATCCTTTCCACTGTTTCAACCGACAGTTTCCTGTCAATCATCCAGATGCAAAGACGACTTCAGGTCTGCAAGCTGAGCTGCAGACTAATCTGCATCTTCAGACCTGCTCAGATGTTTCTGCAAATGCAAAATACAAACTTATTCTATAATTTCCTCCGGATGATGCTGTGATGCCATCACATGAAAACATTTGTTTGCCCTAATCTTCTCTGATTTAAGATCTAATGCGTCGAGGCTAATTGCTGTTAACTGGCTAAAACCTTTTATTTAAATGTCTGTTTTATTCTGAAACATTATGATTAAAATTTTACTTAAAACTAGGGCTGTAGCGATACACTAATATCGCAATACGATACACGATATTCGGCTCACGATACGATATATATCGATATTCGTCTTACAATACATTTACATCATTTTCTGAAAGATTTTAAAGGGACAAAGTGATTTTGGTGACATCTTGTGAGTGTTCCAATGACTTTGTTTGAATTAATTGAACTAAAAGCATCAATTACACATTATATGGCTGACAGGCAGCTTGCTAATGCTGGACAAAATGAATAAAAGATGTGTTGAGAAAAATAGTTTCATTTATTTAAATAGTGCAAATTGTTGCTTGCAAGCTTTTAAAGGTGGGACACGGGGGTTTTGAAAGACGCTTAGAATATCGATACCAGCTGCTGATAAAATCGATACTCGATAAAATATCAATATATATCGCAGAATCGATAAAATCGCTCAGCTCTACTTGAAACCCTGTTTGTTGTCCAGTGCAAAAGAAGCATCGAAGAAAGAGAAGCTTGGTAGGTTTGACAAAAAAAAGAGAGAAAAAAAAGTCAAAAACAACAACATTACACAACTCCATGAAGAATCACGCTCAACCTTTTCCTGTAAAAGATTAGACTCATTATATTGCTGAGAACAAGTCACATTTATCAGTATTGATCAACACTAGACACACGTTCACTGACTGTAAAGTGATGTTGGAGAGAGAAGTCGCTGCGCTGTTAATCTGTCTTTGGTTGTCTATAAGATGAACTCCTCCTTTTAAAGGAAACCGTCATCTCGTTGCAGCCTTTTCCTTCTGCGGTGGCTCATTTGGTGAGAGCTGGTGTCTTTACATCAGAGCATCCAGTCAGTCATCCATTCAATATTTAGTATTTACTCCTTCTGAGGTGTGTATCACTGTCGTGAACTTCGTAAACCCAAAAAACAGTCTTAAAGCTTTAAAGCCTGAAGCACTTTTGTGCTTGTTTTGTTGCATTCCTCTGTTATTACGCAGCACAACACTAGTTGGCGACGGAGGTTCTTCTGCTCAGCGCTGCAGCCTCCGGTGCTACCTTCTCTTTATTTATTTCCTTCATGTACCGGAGGCACGGCAGCAGAAGACCCAGCAGGAGTAGAGCAGGGAGCAAGGACGAGCAAGTTTAAAGCATTTCTTTACAGAGTGGAGAACGTGAGCGGCAGGTGAAATGGAGAAGCTTCGAGTGCTGACAAAGACACATCAGGCACACTGACACACTGTCTGGGTTAGATGTTTCAACAAAGACATGGCTGCAGGTGTGTGTTCTGGTCTCTGAGACCCGTCGACCCAGCTTTAAAACGCGTACAGGGACTGCAGGCAGAATGGTAAGAGTAAAGGAGGACGAGGAGCAGCGCTGGTTAACAACAGAGGGTGTGATCCTTCACATTACAGTAGAGGTCTTCACGGGTCCACTTTCATGGACCCGAACCCGAATAGACCCGTGAAAATTCGACCCGAAACCAACCCGACCCGAGCTATTATCATAAGTCCATGAAACGAACCGAGTTACCTGAATAGAACAGAGACAATCCAGCCCATAGTTGCTCATGTTAAAGTTGTCTAGCGTTGAATAAAACTTGATTTTCTTACCTAAAGTTGTCTTCTTCTACCGGTTCAGTTGCTACATAGGCTACGTGATGTAAACAACAATAAATCCACGTCGTTATTCTCTTTGTGGATACAGATGCTATTGGTAGCAACTGCTAACGCTAATAACCTACCAACGCTAATAACCTGTCAGGACAAGTCGTAAATGTTCTCTCATCCAGTGTTGTCATGTTGGTGATCCGTTGTGCTTTACAGCTGCCGGGCAAACCGGTAATAACACGCTACGGCAACACGATTGTTTCATGACAAATACGCCACGTTAATTAATAATTAATTTAACTGCCCCGAGTCCTGACATTGGCTACCACCACCAATATCTTTTCCTCTCTCAAGTAAACGTGGACCCAGCCTGTCAGAGAGCACCGACTGGACCCAAGACTAACTGTACCGATTCAGACCCGAACCCAGAGTCACGTCTTTTGAACGGACCTGAGACTCGATTCAGGTCGGGTTAAACCTTGGGTTTTCGGGTTGTCGGGTTGTTTCGAAGACCTCTACATTACAGTAAACCCTCACAGTTCGCGGTCTCAGAGCATTTTGGAGGTTTCAAAAATATTAATTGAAAAAAAAAATATTCAAAATTTTTATTTTTTTTTTTAAATTGAAAAGAATTTTGAAAAAAATTCAACCGAAGCGCTTGAGGCTGAAACGAAACACATCACATCAAGAACGAGTCTCAGGAAACAACAAGAGCCTATACGGGATGCCCCATGAATGAAAATCGAGGCCTGTGATTGGCTGCTACGACGGGCGTTACTGTGCTGTCGGTTGTCTGTACTCTGATTTGCTGACACACGTTCCCGCGTCTCTCGTCTCTTGCTCTCTTGAGACAAAGCCGAGTTTAACGCTGATACACTTGGTGTTTCCGTTCGTCAGTTCAGAATATCGCTTACTTATTTTAGCGATTTAGTGCCGTTTTAAAGTTAACGACTACAATTGGGTCTAATATGTGTCACTGGGGTTGCTAAGCAGAGCGTCAAAATAAATATCAGAGTTTCGAACATCATAGTTAGTGTTCTGATCCTCCAGATGGCAGCATCGCCACTCTTTATTAGGGGTGAGTATTGGCAAGGACCTTGCAATACGATATGTATCATGATACTTGGGTCACGATACGATATTATCACGATATCACAATATATTGCGATATTCTACCCAGTTAATATCAAAATTAAAAGTAGAGATGAAAAATCAAGTTGCTGTATATGTTCATCAGATGATATTGATCATTCAGAGGACAAATTGAGTCAAAACTATTTGCTTCAAAACAACCTATTTATTGTTTATTATTAGTGTTTTTGCACATTTAAGTAACCATTACAACATACTGACAGCAATAAAAAATTGATATTAGGAGCTGAAAAATCGATATTATATTGGACGGCCGAAAATCGCGATATATTGCCATATCGATTTTTTTTTTCACACCCCTAGTCCTTCCTGACTGTCAGCCCCCCCTGCACCTTGGTCGCCGTAAACTGCCAAGGCACCTGCCCCTTTGTGAGATGCTTTTGGCCACACAGAGCTCAGACACAAACGCACACACCCTGAAAATCTCCAGGAGTTTCTGGCCTGTCATTTGGCACATTTTGTAGTTGAATCAAGAAAGAGACAAAATGAGAGAATGAGGAGGGAGCGGGGAGGGAGAGGGAGCAACCAAGCTTTCCACTCAGGAGAAAGGCCCTCTTTGTTGAGCTCTCCCCCTCCCTCCCCCTCCTATCCACCCACATCCACCCCCCCAAACACTCCCCTCCCTCCCCTCCAAAGCCTGGCTGGATTTTTCATTAAACGCTATCAGAAATGTGACTGCTGCTATTCATGGGCAGATGGAGGGGCCGGCTGTGCGGCTGGAGACCAGTACCTTCACTGGAGAATGACAGGAATCTGGGCTGTAGGTGGAGGTCCAGGCGGGCTTGACAAGACCCGGATCGCTGACTTATTTTTCAAATTACTGCTATTACTGTTGGTTGTCTTTGTCTCTAAAAGATCAGTTTCACTTTGTGTTTGACCAGCGAGTTCCCACTCTGATTTGTCTCTAGAAAAGGCCTCTTTTGTTTGCAGAGAAAGAGAAAAACGACTGTTTTCTGTCTCGAGACCCTTCTAAGTAAGACCTTCTTGTCCTCATTTTTTTTAAAGCTACTTAAAAAGTTAAGAGCACTTCGCTTAAAGCAACATATTGTGTCACTGTTTCCGCAGACAAACAAGGCAACCCGACCCCTCCGCTGTGCGAATCTCTACCAAAGGAAAAGCGATGAACCTCTCATATTGTTAACGAGCGGTCGATTATGTCACGACACAATGGGGAGGCGGCAGGTTGGAGGAGAACACAAACGATGATTTCCGCAACAGCAATTTAATCCTTTGCTGCTAAAACCTGACACAAAGTGGACAAAAGACGAGGAGGCTGGCACGAATAAACCCCCGAATCAGAAGATTAAAAAAAAAAAAAAAAAAAATGTGTGTGTGTGTGTGTGTGTGTGTGTGTGTGTGTGGGGGGGGGGTCCTTTGTGTAAAAAGGTCCTTCATCTGCTTTTGAAGTTGGTGAGACCTGCCAGCCGTCCTCAACCTCTCTTTGTAACCGGCCCCAGTGTCCCACAGCACCTCACCTCACTTTCATCTGCCCATCATCTTAGGGGGCAATTAATGCCATTCAGGTCTGCCCGGTACACACAGAGGGGATGGGGAGGGGGAGGGAGGTGGCGGGAAGACTCGTCAACTTGTTGAAGCTCGACGGCAGTTCATCGCCAGTGTTCTGAAATTTCTTCCTACCTAAAATTTTTTCCTAGTGTAGCGGAAAATTATAGCCTCATCTGTAATTTTTTCCTACATTGTAACAATGTCTTACCAGCATGTATATCTGCCCTCCTCTGTGTTTTGGGTGGTAGCATATTATTATACACATTTAATAACCGTAATTATCCGGATAAGTGGAAGACGACGGACGGACAGATTATGAATCCATATTATGAAGATGAATATGAGGATATAAAGCGTGGTAGAAGAGGATTGATTAGATCAGTGGTGCGCAAACTGTGGTACGCGTACCTCTGGTGGTACACGGGGGAACGTCATGACTTGTCAACGCATGACAATGCATTATAAATACACAATTTCAAATGAAATTCAGGTAACAATAAATAATCACAATAAGGAATAAACATCTCTCCTGTGTGTTTAAAGCTAATTGAGAAGGTATATATGGCTATATTTTAAAATTAGTCATCATGGTGGTACTCGGAGAGCTCAATAGTTTCTCAGGTGGTACGCAGTATTAAAAGTTTCAGAACCACTGGATTAGATAAATGTACGCTGGGGTTAAAAAAGTTGATATTTTATCGTTTTATCTCCTTTATCATTCTGTGAAGTACAGTTAATATATTTTAAGGTGAAGAAAAAAGTCCTTCAAGTCCTCCAGTAACCTATGTTATATAAATATTGTGCATACAAAGTATTAAATGTTAGGCATTTGGAGCATTTGATTTGTCCCTCAAATGTTAATGCATTAAATACTGTCCATACAAAGTATTAAAAATACAAGAAACTAACCTTTTCTCTTCTGTGATAACGGTCAGTCAGCAGAATATTATGGCCATCTGAAGTTGCTGCTGTACGCATGCGCAGTCAACTTGGGTAGGAAGATATTATGAGTAGGAAGAAATTTCACAACACCGGCTAATTCACAGCAAACAGGCGAGTGGCATCTCTTGATTTGAAATGTGAAAATCCACCGCCGGCTCTCGTCGTCTCGTTATTATTTCCAGCCAATTGGGTTTCTGTTTACAGAACCAGCCAGGCTGCTGCTTGATGAATATTTCACCGCCTCCGCACAATAAAGCCTCCCATGATGGCCCCGTGAATAAGGTCTGCGGTTCTGCCGCGCGGCGAGCAATAACTCCGACTCATGCTCGATAAGGCTGCAGCCTTTCGGGTTTTTTATCGGTGACCTTTTCGCTCTTGGCTACAGCTCCTTTACTCTGGGGACTCCCACTGTTTCTCCTTTGCCGCTCTAATACAGTGGCCCGGGCCCCGGCGCCCGCGAGAGGCAGGGGAAATAAAGCCTCCATTTGCATTACGTAATTTCATGCATTATTCAGAGCTTCAGAGAATCATTTCACCTAGACAACTCCTCAGAGGGCAGTGCAGATAAGTGTTAGTGACAGGACGGGGCTCATGAAATGCAGAGTGACTTAACCACGCAATCTGCAGATATTACCCCAGTCTGAATGGGAAATAGAAACCGGCGCACTCACACAGATGGCCTCCTGCAAGACTGCACTCTCGCTTTCACGTTTTTTTTCCTTCTTTTGTCACAGTGTACAGTATGTGTTCTGTGGTACTGTTAATGTTTCAAAGACTCACGGCAAAGGAGAGCACTAGAGCTGAGCGATTTTATCGATTTATCGATATATATCGATATTTTATTTCACCGGAGAGTATCGATTTTTCAGCCACGGGTATTGATATTCTAAGCTTCTTTCAAAACCCCGTATCCTACCTTTAAAAGCTTGCAAGCAACAATTTGCACTGTTTGTGCAAATTGTTTAATATTTTAATGGTTGCTGGGCAACCATTAAAATATTTAATCGCGATTAATCGCATTATTTTCCTGATTAATCGCGATTAATCGCATTGTATACGCAAAATCAAATAATGAATTAAAAAGTAGTGTAAAATGCACTTTTATTTAAATGTTCTGCTGCCATATGAACTAAAGTGCCATAACATTTGTTGTTTAAACACTTTTAACATCAGCACCCATATTAAGTGTAAATCTCATCTTAAAAATGTAAAATAAAATAAAGCTTATTGCCACTGCCAGGGCATTAATGTCATCCTGTTCTTATAAAAAAAAAAAAAAAGTCTACAAACAAAATCCAAAATGATTGTGTCTCAGCACAATCAGAACATTAAAACACGTAATTTCTGAGGTAACAGCAGAAACTTTTAACGGGGAGTTCAACTTGTCAGTTGGTACAAATAACCTTGTTTCTGTTGAATCCTCCGTCTGGGAGAACTTTAAAATGAAAATGTCCATGTTAAAGTTCAGCAACTACCCGAACTGTAAAGTTCACAGATTTTTACCGTTCTCCATGTCTGTTTTAGCTTTTCCTTGTTTACCTGCCAATTAATCTTCCGGTTCCACAGCAGCCAGTAACGGACTTTTCTAAACAAAAGCATGTGAGCAACATGCGTTAACGTGCAATAAAATGAATGTCGGCGTTAATAAATTAATGTGTTAACATGATAATAATGCGTTAATTTGCCTAGCCCTAGTTTAAATAAATGAAACTATTTTTCTCAACACATCTTTTATTCATTTTGTCCAGCATTTGCAAGCTGCCTGTCAGCCATATAATGTGTAATTGATGCTTTCAGTTCAATAAATTCAAACAAAGTCATTGGAACACTTGCAAGATGTCACCAAAATCACTTTGTCCCTTTAAAATCTTTCGGAAAATGATGTAAATGTATTGTAAGATGAATATCGATATATATATCGTATCGTGAGCCAAATATCGTGTATCGTATTGTATCGTGAGATTAGTGTATCGCTACAGCCTTAAAGAGCACCGCTGCACGGATGAGAGCTGATCTTCCTCTCTCTTCCTCACATACAAAACCACAAAAAGGAAAAAATAAAAAATGAAATGAGAATTCAGATAGATAACGATGCTCTGCGCCGCTCAGCGCGGTTTTTCTTCAGGATGTTAAACTATCCCTGTCAAAAGAGGCTGCCTGGAAAGATTTCCTGTCATAATCTGTCTTTTTTAATAAGCCACATTAGTGTGAAAGCAAAACTCTGAGAAGCAGCGAAGAGGGCGCTGACAGCCCAATTAGTGCTTTCAAACGGCCACTGCGCCGCATATTAAAGCCTGCTGGATCCTCGCTGCAACTGGACATTGTTTCAGGCTCACAACAAGACAGTGGGCAAAATGAAAGAGGAAAAAAAAAAAATCTCACAGCTTCAATAGCTGCTCGGTTGTTGATGCAGCCGGGGAACGCTGCAGCAGCACGAGGCTGCTCTGCTCCTCTAATCAGAGACAATAGAGTGTGTTTCATTAAGCCAGATAATGGTGTGTGCATTTCATTACCATAGATAACTAGGAATATTTAGATGAGGGATGAGGTGCTCATAAGGCGCCAGTTGGTAGCCATGGCAACCTGGATCTGGGCAAACAAAAGGGTATGGGGGGGGGGGGGGTGTTTGCAAACGGGATGGGAAGAAAAGGGGGAAGCAGAGGATGGAGGGAAGGAGGCAGACTGAGAGGAACCGTGGAGTCCCGGGGCCGGAGCGGTCAGGCTGAACGCCGCCATGTTGTTTTTCCTCCTGCATCTAAAATAAGAGGCTCAGGTGACCACTGTGATCCGCCTTTGTTCTCAAAACGCAAATACCCCCTCTCTCTCCGAAGGACGCTCGGGATAATCACATGCTAATGTAGCCGCCAGGCAAATAATAAACTTAATCACCCAAATGCGGAAATCAGTGCGTGAAAGGAAGCGCGTCCATCCATCTTGCGCCGCTTCTGTGAATACCACAACCCCCCCTCGCACCGCCGGTCCAACCTGACTTTATTATGGTGTGAATTACAAATGAGGATGCTTTCCAACGATAAATCAGCTCTCCTGGCCTGAATCAGCCCGAGCACCGACCTTGACCCCGCGAGATGGGTCTCATTCATTCTGCCTCAGAGCTGTCAGTCTGAGGACAAAAAGCAGGACGGGTTTAGATTACCGTGGAAGACGCCGGGACGCTGGAAATCTATGTGTGTTTGGCAGCGTGTGCAGCATCGAGCGCTGCTCCACAGTCTGCAGGAAACCAGGGAAGTTAAACGTTGAAGTGAGCGACAACCTGAAACACCTCCTCTGACATTTGCGAACAATGACGCCAATGCTCGCGTTTTTCACGATATACTGACGAGTCGAGCTTCCAAACGAGCCTCAGCTGTTTCATTTGGCTGAATATATCTGTCACACAGTCTTACACACAGTCCACCAATTAATGCTTTGGTTCATTCAGCAGTTGAGAAGATAAAAAAAGAAATTAATCTTATCCTGATTATTTCCAAGACGTTTTATACAAATATTGTTATATAGAGGACATAAAAAAAAAAAAAAAAAAAAAGGACATAAATCATCAACATTGATTGTATAACCCCCCCCCCCCCCCGTGATGTAGGGGTGAGTATTAGCAAGGACCTCACAATAAATATGTATCATGATACTTGTGTCACGGTACGATATTACCACAATATCGCGATATATTGCGATATTCTACCCAGTTAATATCAAAATTAAAAGTAGAGATGAAAAATCAAGTCGCTGTATATGTTCATCAGATGATATTGATCATTCAGAGGACAAATTGAGTCAAAACTATTTGCTTCAAAACAACATATTTATTGTTTATTATTAGTGTTTTTGAAAAAAATCAAAAAAAAAAAAACCGATATTAGGAGCTGAAAAATTGATATTATATTGGGCGGCCGAAAATTTTGATATACAGTGTTCCCTTTTTTTCACGGTGGGGACGGGCGCCCCCCCCAGCGAGAATCAAAATCCGCGAACTGGAGTCAGAGCCCCCCGAGCCTCAATAATGTGTTTAAAATATGTTTAAAAACCCCAAAAAAGTAGCACCAGCGGGATCCTCGATGAGCCAGTGCTTGGCTCAATATATTTTTAACTATTGGTAAGTAAAGAAAATATAGCAGCCAGCTACCAGTGAAAAAACGTGACACCCCATTCACGTTGGCTGCGAGGGGTAAAATGACAGTGGAGCAAACACATGAGTGCCACAGAAAAGTAACAGCCTATGTGGTGAAAAGGCTCCTTCCCTTCTCAGACGTCAAATTACCCACATTCAAGTAAATGCACAATATGAAAAAAAAAATGGCCTGTTGCTTGTGTAAATGTCACAGTTTTTTTTTTTTATAAAAAAATTCTACTGTTAGATAAGTCGCAATCTGTTGACCTACATGTCAAAGAATCAGAATCGAGAATCGTTTTGAACAGGAATCAAAACAGAGAATTGGAATCGGAATCGGAATCAGAATTGGAATCGTAATTGTTATAATCCAAACGGTGCCCATCCCTACTGCAGGGGGACACAGAATAAAAAACTAAGTGAACAATAAAGTGCAGTTGCATTTATGAGGTGCTCCTAATTAACTATGGATATAGCTGAAGAAAGGAGGGGAGGGAATAGGGGTGAGGACTAGGGATGGGAATCGAGAACCAGTTCCGTGTGTTTCAATTCCATGGAATCATTTGGCAGTTTATCTAGCGATTCTCTAATTTACGCAAGTTACGCAAGTTACGTCAATTCCAGAAAGTACTTACATGATTAAGTTACGTCGGTTTAGCATGCGCACTGCAGTTGTAAACAACAATGGCGCCCACCCGTTTCAAACGCTCCAAAGTTTGGCTTCACTTCACGAAGGTAGATGGCAACTTTGCAGTCATTGCAAAGTGGAGATAACAGCGTCGGGAGGGAACACAACTAACATGCAGAAACATTTGTGCACACAACATGCAATAACGAGTGTCGTGTTTTTGACGCGCTTCGCACTGATGGATCTCAACCCAGCAGCAGCGGCAGTAGCCAAGTTAAGATCACATCTGCGGTTACTACGGAGGGCAACTCTGGTAAGTAGCTATCCTACTGCCTATGTGCTTCTTTGTAAAACACGCTATAACATTAAGGCTATGCTATTAAACAAATGCCTTCTGCATTACATTTAGAAGATGACCGTGATGAGAGAGAGAGTCTGGCTGGTTCAGAGGCTGGTAGCATTTGCTCCTGCTCACTACCTACGTCCAGAAAGATCACGTGTCCTTCCTGAAAACCAGACATGCTTATTTTTCTGCGAAAGAATGAATTCTTCATAGTATTTGCAGATTTGCACTATGCACTGTTCTATTGTAATTGATAGTATTTATCTTTCTTTATTATTATTTTTGAGTGCTTAGTGAGGTCATATATCCTATTAAAAGTGAGATTTTTAAAATTTCTATTATGAAAAATCTGTTAGTAAAATGTTACACATTCTTGTGTATTTGCACAGTTACATATTACAACAGTTAACACGTTATCCAGGCTTTGGGCCTCTTTTGACCTCGCTGTTGAGTTTGTAAGGTCGTGATTTCTAAGTTTTAAAAAAAATGATGCTAATAAAACTGTTTGTTTTCCTTTTTCCCCAAATTAGAATCGATAAGAGAATCGATAAAGAATCGAATCGTAAAACAGTATCGATAATTGAATCGGAATCGGAAAAAAAACTTATCAATTCCCATTCCTAGTGAGGACACCAGTCAGTGGATCATGTTGGTGTCTCCCTGCAGCGTAGACCTATAGCAGCATAGCTATAATGAGGCTATGTTTCAGACCACCCTGCTCTAGTCTGGTCTTCAGCCATTCCTGTAAGTGTAGCTGTGACTATTGGCCCTAACACACTATTGTTTAGGCCTTAGAAAAAGAAATGTTTTCAGTTTAGTTTTAAAGCTGAAGGTGGTGTCAGTCTCCTGGACTTAAACTGTAAAGTTCCATAGTAAAGGTGTCTGATAGCAGAAGGCCCGTCCTCCAAATCTACTTTTAGATATTCTAGGATGCTCTATAAGGAGCATCAAAAGTTATCAGGTCCGCTAGATAACCAGGAACCTGCCTGTTAAGGGACAAGAACCAGAATTTTTGAATTTCTAAATTTTACAGGAAGCCAGTGAAGGGCGGCTAACACGGGAGAGACATGATCTCTCTCCTGATCTCTCTTTCATGTCAGCACTCATGCTGCTGCATTTTGGATCAGCTGGAGCCTGTTCAAAGAATTATTTGTACATCCTGCTAATAATGCATTAATCCAGTCCAGAAGTGACAAACGCCTGGATCGGTTTTTCAGCATCACCCTGGGAGAGGATGCTCCTGATCTTGGAGATATTACGGAGGTGATAAAAGGCTGTCTTAAAGCCCATTTGTACTCCACTTTTGTAGGTTCACACATCTGTCTGTCCCAGATGTAATTTCCGTTACTACTACTCATACCGCTGCATGTTTATCGCATTTGTATGGTTGTTTAGCAACAGATCCACCAGGAGGCAGTAATGAGTCAAGTTACTGGCATCAACGGACATAGCAAACAAGTGTTGAGAAGGTTGCAATATTTGTGCCACTACGGGGTCGAAGAATGAAAAATACAGCAGTGCAAACAGTGGTGGCGCGTTGACCACTCAATGAACGTTGCTACACTAACGAGGAGTTATTTTCTTTAATTAATTGCAAAATTGACATCGAACATCCATCCATCCTCTGATCATCTCACCTCAGTGTTGCTACCTGCATATGTTTATATAGTCATTTCATTCAGTCATTTGTGTTCTCTCCTCTCTGTCCTCCATCCTCTCTCTGTCCTGTCTCTCCTCTCTTTTTCTTTCTTTATCCAGCTGGTCTTCATCAGGAAGGTCCCTCCATATGATTCAGGTCCTGCTCAAGGTTTCTTCCTCTTAAATTGGAGTTTTTCCTTGCCACTGTTTGGCTTAAAGGTTTTTTTCTCCCTCTGTGGGAGTTTTTTACCTGCCATTATCCTTGTTTGGGATTCAATATTATAATTAGTTAATTAGTTATTGATATTTGCACAGGGGTCATGATCTGGGTCTCTGTAATGTGCCTAGAGACAATTGACATGTAACAGACGCTATACAAACTAGAAAAGCACTCAGACCTCTGCCAAACACATCAGTTACCATATAGAGATTTACAGATTGCGATAAAATCCGCGCTGTGGATCAGATCCGGATCACCTTTGAAATTTGATAGAAGTTCCCATTGTCAATCCCTGAGTCAAATTTCATGAGTTTTGGGCAATAATTAACGGAGATATTGAGAAACAAAATTGTCAACCTCATTTACCGCAATGTTATCGAAAATTTGAAAGTGATCCAGAATCCAGGATTTCTTCCGGATCACACCCAAAATGAAATTAGTTCTTCCTTTTCACATTTCTGACAACTCCTGAAAATTTCATCAAAATCCACCAGTAACTTTTTTAGTTATCTTGTACACAGACAGACAGAGAGACAGACAGATAAACGCCACCGAAAACATAACCTCCTTGGAGGAGGGTAATAAAATTTAATTGAAGTGAACTGAAAGCACCCACAAAGTCTTCTGCTGTTTTCGGTCAAATTTTCTTCTTTCTCCTTTTCTTGTATTTGGTTGACAATTAAACATGTGGAGCTCATGGTGTCTCTAAATGAGAGGTGAAATCTCCAAAGAAGGGATACATCTGGTAGCCAAATCATGTTAAACTGTGACTTGGTGGAACAGCTGTCGAGATGAGAATTTTGACCTTCTGAAGCTGCGACAGCAAAGGTCAGGGAATCACCGGGACACCAGGAGTTCATTAGGATTCATCCTCTGGGCACCGAGCACATCTGTACGAGATTTCGTTGCTACCTACACAATTACATTTCACTCAGAAGCACGCATGAAAACCTGAGAAAATTCACCAAATTGGTATCCGGAGCCAGAAAGGTTGGGCCAGAATTTAACGTCCATTCACAGAAGAGTCAGCATGTCCACATTCCTCCGGCTACACTTAAAAAGGCTTTGACAGATGATGTAGAAATCAGAAAATAACTCCGCATGACCCACACAAGGAGATGGTTCATTACATGAAAGCAAATAGGACTCCATATGGATAATCATGTTACACGGACTCTCCGGGTTACTGTGAGTACAGCGTTGCTGTCAGACAACCAAATCTACTTTTCAAGAACTTATCTGTCACGTGTTCTGTAGGCCACGCTGAGAATTTAGAGTACCTGCTTGCATTAAACCTAAACTAAGATGGGAAATACTTATTTATTACTCTAACTTTACAAACAGGAAAATACTTTTTTTTCTAGTTTAAACAGTAATAAAATATGAAAAACCACCCACGGGGGGAACACACCAACGCATTTCAGAGTAAACTCAGCCTGTGACAGTGGATTCCCCAGATAATGTAAGAATGTGTTTGAGGAAGCAGCCTGAGTAACACGATCAGGCTTTTTGGGCCCGGCAGGCTGAAACTCTCTCAGGGTGGCCCATCTGGCCAGCGCCCAGGCAGTGGCGCCAGCCACCGGCTCCGCTGTGCAGAGACCCATCTGTGGTCCTGTGTGGTATCGACCGTCGAACCGTCAAGCCAGCGCGGATCTGCGCACGGGTGCTGCAGACGGACGGACGGGTGGGATGGGGAGGCAGGTCAGCTCTCTGGACGGCGAGTCTCTCTGATCTTTTCTGATGCTTGTCTGCATTGTACAGATGGCTGGAATTAACAGCAGCTTAATGTGCCAGCCAGACCATCAGGTAAGGTTTGAGAGAAAAGAAACTCGTCAAATCTGGAAAAATGCATGCTTTTTTAGGCTTTCTGGCAGCTAATGACGAACTAAAGCAGTGGTTCTCAACTGGTCTGGCTTCAGGACCCTCCATCACCCTTAATGACAAGCCGCGACCCAAGTCAAGGAAAATGTTCAACTTCTCAAATTTACTGAATGAAAAAATCGTGCAGTTTGAATCAGAGATAGTAAAATAGAATATCACAGAATGCCAACACAAAAAAATAAGTTTATTGGTGAACCAAAATGGCAAAACCAAAATGACTTCAAGTGGGAAATATTCCCTTTGATGCTCAATTAGCTGCATTTTAATTAAATCCAAAACATTCAGCCTTTTTTAACAGACTCAACATGCACAAACATGAAATAAAAAAGTGCAACCACTGAGCAGTAGTTTCAAAAAAGATCTTAAATATGTAGCATTTGCTGAGCACCCACTTCCTGAATATATAACAATTTCCTTTTAAAACTATCTAGTCACTTATTTAAGCATTAATCATAAGGCTGACATAACAATCAGAACATTTCAGTAACAGCCATTTTTAAGACTCAACAGTGCTTTTATGCACAAATATGAAATAAAACAGTGCAACCACTGAGCAGTAGTCTCAAAGAGAACTCATAATATATAGTTTTAGCTGAATAACCACTCACTGACCTTTGTCTTCAAGATAAGAAAATCCATATCTCATATATTCATCGTTGTATCTGTGTTTCACCTGCTCAACATATGTAAACAAACTTTGCAGGTCTTTTTCTATGGTGTGAACTGGCAGCTCGCATTACAGGGCATTATCGCCATCTACTGTTAAGGAGTATGAATGACACTAGGTTTTTTTTTTTTTTTTTTTTTTTTTTAGCATTTCCTTCCCCAGGCAAAGGCCGACGACCCACTGAAAATGGGTCTGCAACCCACTTTTGGGATTGTGGATTGTAAAGGCGATTTGTTTTTTCTCATTTATTTTTCTAATGTGAATACAGCGATCCCTTATTTTTCGCGGTTAATAGGGACCCCGTCCCCGGTTTATAAAACGTAAAAAAGTAGCGAGGCACTGCAGCGAAACAAGACAAAGGCTCAACTGTGGTCTTTCTGTTACCTTCACAGCCTCTGGTCTCTGAACCTTAGTAAAGAAACCGCTGCTATAAAGCTATTTTTGGTTCGTGATTAGCGGCTAACACGCTAACAACAACAAAAGAAAAAGTCCGGTTTTCTCTGCATGATATGGGCTCTTTATTCTGGCACTGCAGGAACTTGTAACATAACACAGGTTGTATTGTTCGCCTCCTGTCGGTTAACAGAGAATGTAAATCTATACACGCTGGGCTGCTGTTTATGCTCACTCCACTTTTCATCTAACGCCGTTTTCACGACACGCACACACTATATTACCCATAAGGCCACCTTCTTAAAGGGGCCAGGCTGGCTCACAACATTTCTGCGCTGTGAGAGAACGCGCACAACATACTGTTATGTTTCCGTGATTTTTTTCTTGATTTTTTATTATATGATATATTTCTGAAAAATCCGGGAATAACTATAACCGCGGAACTTAAAGCGCGAAACCAGGTATCACTGTAATGTGAATGAACATTTGGGTTGTTGCATAATCCCTTTCCTGTCTTCACTCTAAGAATTAGGTAAACAAGTGACAGTTTGTTTATGATTGCTTATAATTGTGTTATTTAGTTCATTTTCTAATGCAAACACCACATGGAAGCTTATTCATCTGACTTTTTTTTTTTTTTTTTTTTTGTTCTTGTCTTTAAACAAGGACGTCCCCCTCACAGTCAACTCCATGAACCCGAGTCTCTTCCCCTCAGAGTGTACAGTTTCCCTGTAATTCACTTTCAGGAAACAAAATTCGAGATGAGTGAAAATGAATGTGAAAGCATCTGTAGAGCTGAAAAGATCACAGGAGATAGCCGAGCATGAGCTGATGAGCCAAGACACATCTGCCTCAGAGACCCGACGGTCCGTGTGGTACGAGTGCGTGGTGTTTACTGCATATTAGCAGCAGACCGTGAGGGTTTCAGTGCAGCGCAAACAGGGCACAATTTTCATTAAGCTCAGTCATCGCTGTATAGAGCTACAGTTTACAGCAGGGAGCAGACTTCAGCCTGGGAACAGCAGCTTTATAGGCCGTGTCACAAAGACAACAACATACACATCATTGTATCTTTACATAAGGAGCACTCACCACAAAAGGGATTATTAGCACCATGGCCACGTTTATTCTGGAGTGCCCAGCAGTTACAGTGTTGAGGTCGTCAACGGGACCTCATGACTGAAGGATGACTGAGGATCTGTATAACTAATAGCGGCCCTTTAAACGTCAGTGCATGTCAGTGATAAAAGCGAGGTAACGCTTGACTACGTAGTTGCAATAAAACCATCACATCGCTGTCAAACACTTTAATGACAGCAGGATTCAGCAGATGTCCCATATTTAATGCAGTGTCATTTTTGGACATGGTTGTGTAGTTCATGTTTCCAGCCAGTTTAACTTTGGATTAGCTGAACCCATCCTGAACCCATCCTGAACCCATGCTGAACCCATGCTGAACCCATGCGTGATGCTACACAGGAGTCATGTTCAACTCAGAGTGCAGTAGCAGGTTAAGTCCATAATGTTGCAGTTTAGGCAGTACTGTGTCAAGCCAGCACAGAGGACTTTTTTAATGTGAAAATATCAATTTAGATTTTATGTGCTTATGTTTAGAAAGCACTGTCTCGCTCCCACTGACTCCTGTTTGCACTGTCGGCAAAAACCAGCCAAAGTAACGTCTTCCTGGTCTCCCTGACCCGGTCATCTCCCTGACCCGGTCGTCTTGCTGACCCCGTCGTCTCCCTGACCCGGTCATCTCCCTGACCCGGTCATCTTTCTGACCCGATCATCTCCCTGACCTGGTCGTCTCCTGCTACAGCGGCGTATCACTGCGCGGTACTGTGTCACACAACAAGAACAATGAAACCAACTTAAAGAGCTACAGCTGACATCATTGCAAAAGTAAGTAATAAACTTAAGAAAGTAACGAGAGAAGAGAAAATGAGAGATGAACTGAGAAAGAGACCAAAGAAGAGTGAATCTTGGGCTGCATTGTAAAACTGACTTAACTTTCAAACCTACAAGGGGACCTAATTAGCTAGAAATGACAAAGGTTCCTCTGTGCTGCTTTAAATCACAGTTAAGTTAGTGACGTGCTGATTTTTACATTGTTTACTGCTTGAACTTAGCTTCATCCTAATATCAACAAACTGGCACCAAGCACATACAGCAGGACAGCTGAAGGTGATGAGATGATGACGAGTTGAAGTATTTGGCTATGAACTCAAGTATTTGACGGGAAGATGATGTAAACCTGTGTGTAACACTTACCGCAACCGTTTCAGTTTTATGGGAAACCTTCAATCACGTTTAAGGCAGTACATCGTCTGGCCTCTGTGGTTCAAATAATCAAACCATGTGAATTTGGGAGTTTTCAGTCAGATGGTGAATTTGCCTGGTGGTTCTGGGAGAAAAGTCATCATCAGCGGATTCATGACTGGGTATCCTCTGTGGGCTGCAAGAATGTCTGCAGGCAATTACACGAGGATCCAGCTGTTGATGTTTTTCAGTCTGAGCCAAAGTGTTGGACCAGGACGTTAAGCCTGAGCAGTTACTGCCTTCGTTGAGGTTAGGACGGCTTTTCTCGATGTGTCGCTGTGCAGCACTGGAACCTGTTTTTAGATAACGTTGATGATGTTGTTGATATCGTCCACCTTTCGGATGCATGTTTGCCAATTAGTGCAACCCGTTAGGTTCTTGTGCATGTGTTTTAGGCATCGTTGGATGCAGTCAAAGCCCCGTGAGTGCTACTGTGAGCGTTATGGTCACGTCATAAAATATATGCACATATCAGCATTTTTGTTTTTTCTTTCTTTTTTACTGGGGTAAAAAATACCACAAATGGACTTCAAACAGCTCACAGTCCACTTGCCTGGCTGCACAGTTTGAAAGCTCGACATGGTGTGTGGGACAATGGCGGCTCTCCAAAGCATTGTGGTAATCAGGGCCAATGGAATTTTCCCTGCATCATTAAAAAGGGATTGGCCCGCTCACTGTGTTCATGGGAAGTGCCGTTAGTTAACCCAACAAAGGTGCTCCGGCTGTGGACCCCCAGAGATGAAGGGCATCGCAGGAGCTCAGTGAATCCACATCTAATCCCCTCGGCCCCATTGTACCGATACACTCTAAACCCTTTGACTACTTCCAGCTCTAATCTCAGCAGATTTAGGAGAGTTAAACAAGTTTCTGATCCGTGGGCCCACCACTTCCCTCCGCCTTTCTTTGCTCTGTTTTTTGGCGACGTGTTCGGTTACAAAACCTGCCCTGAGCCGAGGTTTTAGTCCACATTTGGAAGGAATAATGTGTGTCATTTCAGATTTATTTTAAAACCAGCATTGCGTTTAGTAGTTTGCAAACATTCATGAAAGGAAAGCGGCTTCCTCAAATGTGACTGAGTGACTTTGATTTCAGGCATATTTCAAGCAGGAAATACTAAATCTACTTATTTATTCATGTTTATGTTTTTATTCTGACAAATGACTGGAAAAACAGCTCATTTTTTAAGATCAATGGCCAAAAAGACATTTTATTTAGAAACTGTCATAAAAAAAAAAAAAAACACAAAAAAGTAGGGCTGGGCAAGTTAACGCGTTATTATCGCGTTAACTCATTAATTTATTAACGCTGACATTTATTTTATCGCACGTTAACGCATGTTGCTCACATGCTTTTGTTTTGAAAAGTCTGTTTCTAGCTGCTGCGGAACCGGAAAACAATTGGAAGGTAAACATGTGGAACATCTTATACAGACACGGAGAACGGTAAAAATCTGGGAACTTTACAGTTCGAGTAGCAACTCAGGTAGCAATATTAATAATTCAAGACTGCAACAAAACTTTCTCATCATTCCTCCATGTTCCATCAGATCTGCTCCATGTGTTCACTGTCCTGCTGTTCTCTAGCTGGTTACTGCAGTACGGCTCCATCTAGTGGCAGAGATGTGTAATGACAACAGAAAGTCCAGTCCTCGATTATAAAACAAATTCAGTCCTGTGGCCCGTTTTTTAATTTCGTATTTTTGATCCAAGTCTAAAATTGAAATATAAAAAAACAGGGATTTTTTTTGTTTTTTTTTTTGTGTTAGATTAAAAAACGAAAAATGTAATAAAATGTCATTTTTAATGTTTTTTATTTTTGATTGACAATTGAAAATGGAAAGAATAAATGATACATAGATTGATAAAGTTAATAAACTTTAACATGGACATTTTTAATTTTAAAGTTCTCCCAGACGGAGGATTCAACAGAAACAAGGTTATTTGTAACAACTGACAAGTTGAACTCCCCGTTAAAAGTTTCTGCTGTTACCTCAGAAATTACCTGTTTTAATGTTCTGATTGTGCTGAGCCACAATCATTTTGTTGGATTTTGTTTGTAAACTTTTTTTTATTTTTCATAAAGAACAGGTTGACATTAATGCCCTGGCAGTGGCAATACGCTTTATTTTATTTTACATTTTTTAAGATGAGATTTACACTAAATATGTGTTACTGACAAGTGCTGATGTTAAAAGTGTTTGAACAACTAATGTTATGACACTTTAGTTCATATGGCAGCAGAACATTTAAATAAAAGTGACCTTTACACTACTTTTGAATTCATTATTTGATTTTGCGTATACAATGCGATTAATCGTGATTAATCAGGGAAATAATGCAATTAATTGCGATTAAAAATTGTAATCATTGCCCAGCCCTACAAAAAAGCTAAATGAATCAATTACAGCTGTGATTTTTCCTGGTTCTGGTTAGACAATTGTAATTATTCACTTTTGAATTAATAAAAATAGAAATGGCTTGTTGATTTGCATACGTTTTTTCATACATTTTTTTTCTTTGAACAGAAGCAATTAACACCAGAGATGTTCGGTTAATGAGTTTTTAAAACTACATACAACTACAAGACCGAACCCTCGAGAGCTCTAAAGAATCATTGACTGTTTAAGTGATTGTCATTATAGTTGCTCAGTCGGTCATCTAACTCTGACTGCTTCAGCCCTCAGTTGGGTTGGTGTTAAGTGTCCAAAAAGAGCCCCCCCCCCCCCCCCCCCCCCCCCGTTTTTTTTTTTTAGTCCTTTTAGTCTTAACACTTCAACCAGGTCAAGAGGGTATTTGGTTTACGGTTGTGAATGCACGGATGCCTGGCTGCTGCGTGGTGGGGGTGGAGTTCTGGGTTAAATAATAGCAGACTTCTTTCAGCTCG
The DNA here is from genome assembly GCA_018398805.1 of Hirundichthys speculiger. NCBI lineage: Eukaryota > Metazoa > Chordata > Actinopteri > Beloniformes > Exocoetidae > Hirundichthys > Hirundichthys speculiger. Next base: position 462,680 of record JAGFBZ010000083.1, on the reverse strand, counting down.
CCGGTGGTTATGACAAAGCATTTGACAGACCAAAAGACACCCCCTAATTTGGCGTTGACCTTGGCTCGTTTAGCGTTCCCCATTGCTCCTTGTGACGGCGGCACGCGTCCGGGGCCGGGTGCGCTCTCGAGGCGGCGGAGGCTGCACGGTTGTGTCTCTGTATGCAGATGGACGACCGTTAGAGATGCAGTCTCATATTCCCAAGGGGGGTGGGGGGGGCAGAGGTCAGGGATCAAAGCCACAGTTGATTCGCTGCCCGGCCTGGAAAGCGCACCGAGATCCAGGAGAAGCTGGAGCTCAGGCGGTCCACATTATGCAGTTTATGCAATTAATGCGGCAGCAGGAATGGCCGGGGGTCTGTGGGTGTTTGTGTGTTTTTGAAACTGTATCTTTCATGGAAGGGAGGGCATGTGTGCATGTCTCCGGTGCCAAGCCGTTGCTGCTTTCACAATGAAGCAGTGCAGCTGGTACGTGCTGCACACACACACACACACACACACACACACAAGTCTGCAGAGGTCTTTTAATTAAGGGATTTGTTAATTTTCCATTCAATCTGACAGTGATGAATGGGGGAACGGTGCCTGCCTATCTTGGCCTCGACTGCCGGGCAGACAGCGCTGCCTGGGAGGCCTCTGGGTGTGATCACGACACCCCAAAGCCGAATTTACACATGAAGATTTTTTTCTTTTTAACCGTTTAGGAAACCGAGGCCAGAACTGAATCAAACCTTTGTTAATGGGTTCAGCCCCAGAAGCTTGTGTCAAGGCCAGATAGCAACGAGAGCTAAACAAAGTCACACAATAGCCATATTTTGTGTGAACCAGGCAAGATTTACAACTGCTGCTTAGCTTCATGGGAAGTGGTGATTAGTTACTGTTATTTTGGCCGGTTACCAGTTTGGGCTTGTCATGCAATATTTGTTAAGTGCTTCTAAAAGCCCTCAGCTGTAAGCGCGGGACCGCTACGCAACATCATATTTCACACAAGGAAATGAGTTATATATTTTACCGGCGCGCTTAGGTAATATCCAGTAATACAAACATCTATAAGCTGCACAATATACTTACAGAACCTCCTCTGCTAGTGTATTGAATTTATATTCAAATAACTGCCTTATCCCCAAAACAGTATTGAAGCAACTAATGCACAACGTGTATTAGCGTTGTGCCTAATTTTAACGTTAGCGTTAAAATAGGAAACTACAAGACGAGATGAAGAATAATGCATAGCATAGCGCACTGTGTCACTGTTTATTTAACAAAAACGGAGCCAAACTGCAGAAGTCGTGTGTGAAAAAGTAACGCTTAAATGCTTTCACAGGTGCTGACATTAAAATCCGATGGATTAAGCTAGCGTGAGCGCGTCTAGAAAAGCAGAAATCCCAGCGGCCAGGTATGCCATAACATAACACCAAAAAGGGAAGACATCAGCGGGGATGTTAGCGAGGCAGCTGTTGCAGCCCATCGTCCTTGGCGAGTCCATCATTCTGCAGTGGGAAGGTTTGTGTTCAAGTGAATCACATTTAAGACAGCTGCCTTCTTCTCTGGGGTGGAGATCCCGGCAGGTTTACCCCAAAGTCAGACTGTGCGACGTTCAGGGAAGCTGTAAAAAACCCAGGAGTTACATCTTAGAATCTCAGACTCGTATTAAATATTAAAAGTCATGAGAGTACAATTACAAAAAGACTGAACGAGTTGTTTTGGATGACTGTCAGGAGGCAAAAAAGAACATGGCAGCAGAACTTTGGTTTTTGTAGAATAATGTAGAAGACCAAAGGGGAGATGTTTGGTCATAATATACCTCACCACATGAGATAAAAACTGCACACAGCACATCTCAGCCTAGCTGTTCAGCGCAGTCGTGGGGGTGGGGGGGTGGGGGGGTGATGACTGGGGCTTGTTTCACAGCCACAGGACCCGGACACGTTGCAGTCAGGGAGACCACCATAAACTCCTACGTAGACCAAAGGCATCCCAAAGTATTCCTGAACCAAATGGTTCAGGATAATAATATCTCACACACTGTCTCCAAATTTTGGCTTAAAGGGAGGGTAAGTGATTTCTGGATGACGTCACGTCTGTTGATAATTGAAACAAACAAAAACAGAAACAGAAAGCTGTTTTTCTCTGCAAAGCTCCCAATGAAAACACACCACCATGAACTATCCCAAGCCCCTCCCACAATCCACTTAAAGGTGCACACCTTCATCATAACAGGCTGACCCTTTTTTAACTGCTCGTGAATGGTGAAGAACGTCCTAAGACTGAGGTTGCAGAATTGCTTACCCTACCTTTAATATTGGTTCAATAAATGATGACTTGGTGTTTCGTCCGTTGATGTTCATGAAAGGTTGCATTTATCTAGTTTTAATCCCGAGCCCAGAGAGTTTTTTCCTCTTATTAGTAGGGGTGAGTATTGGCAAGGACCTCGCAATACGATATGTATCATGATACTTGGGTCACAATACGATATTATCACGATATTGCAATATCGTGGATATTGCGATATTCTACCCAGTTAATATCAAAATTAAAAGTAGAGATAAAAAATCAAGTTGCTGTATATGTTTATCAGATGATATTGATCATTCAGAGGACAAATTGAGTCAAAACTATTTCCTTAAAAACAACCTATTTATTATTAGGGTTTTTGCACATTTAAGTAACAATTACAACATACCGAGCTGAAAAATCGATATTATATTGGGCGGCCGAAAATCGCGATATATTGCCAAGTCGATTTTTGTTCCCCCACCCCTACTGGACCCCCGGTTTGACTCTTCAAATGCAAACCGGAGCGTGTTTCATATTCATTAGCAACACTTCCTGTCACTGCCAGATATGTTTTGTATTTTGAGCCAGAAAGGCTAAACTGAATCAACAGCAGGGCCACATTTCTGACTGTCCCCCCCCTCGACACAGTTTACCTATTGTGACACGGCAGCCATTCATCTCTTAAATTCCCTCTCATGATCTTCATTGTGCACGCGGAGCTGGAGGTCACCTTGAAAATAGACGGTGTGATATATTCTGATTTATTCTCACATACAAGAAACTGCCTCTCTAACATGATTTTCTTCCTGCTTTGTGCCATCGAGACAAAGACGCAGCAAATGTGTCCCCTTTTTCAGAGGAGAGGGTTTATGCAAATGCTGGACACACGTCTTTTCTTGAAAATGTAGCATGACTTAAAATGAAATTAACCCTTGTGTTACACCAAAAACAGGCCTTTCAGGTTGTGTCCTGAAGGCAGAAAAACCTTGTTGTGAACCAGAAGCAGAAAAAAAAAACAGGATTTGTGTGGAGAGTAATCTCCGGAGACGGTAGTAGAGTCCTATTGATTTTCCTCGTCGGTTCAAACCCCCACAGTGGTAGCACACTAATCTAAATTCCAAGTTTAAAAGACACACTAATGACTCCTGTCTTAAATTTGACTGCTCTTAATATTTCACTGGAGGGGCTGACAAAAATAGCAACAGCCATCGTCCTGGCAGCAGTCAGGTCAATTATCTGAGTCTTCCTCTCCTTTTGTGAGCTCGTCTTACTGGGCACCAGCTGATGCACGCGCACACGCACGTACGCACACACAGATGCGACCCGCTCCGTTTTTAATGCATATTAATGAAGTTAAACGGCCCGCTGTAGAGTGGAGACAATGGGAGTGGAGGGGAGCTGCTGCTCCAGGGAAGCAGAACAGATGCAGCTTCACGTGAAAAAGCTGGTTCATCAGTGCAGAAGTGGATCTGGTAAAACGGTCAAACACATGATGCTGATTTTCTCTTTCTTTCTTTTTTGTTTCTCTCTACTTTTTTTCTGCACCAGGGATCACTGCAGCTGTGTCCTGCAGATCTCCAGTCAAACAAGAGGGAATTATTTTCAGTTGAATTTTCTGCTCATGAACTTTTTTTGTCTCCCTCTGCCTTGGTTCAACTTTTAGTCCTGTTATATAAAGTTGGACAAAGCTGTTGTGAACTACCAGCTTCATGGACTCGCAATAAAGGGATTAAAATTCAAAGTAACTGGAAAGTAATAAACGATAGTAATATTTGAACAATACTCATTAAATCTGACTATAATAAGACATATGATTCAATTCTTTTAACTCTCTGTAATCTCATAATCTCAGAGGGAGGCCATGTGTATCCTTAATGTCCTGCAACCCCCTAAAATAAAGCTCTAATTCACATGTGTCAAACACAAGGCCCGCGGGCCAGATGTGGCCCGTCACGTCATTTTATGTGGCCCCCGAGAGCTTGGGCATTATTGGCTTAAATTTTAAACCAATAGGACTTAAAATAAGCTTAAACTGCTTTAAAGCGCATATTGACAATAAACTACATCTCCCATCATGCACTTTGTCGTTATCCACGATTATGGTAGCTATGAGCAAGATTAATTTTCAGAACTGATGGACTTAAGAAAAACCTTTACAAACTAACCCCAACATGTCCAAGAAAAGAAGAATTGATGCACAAGGAAGGTAGTTTCATGAATGATGGGAAAAACAACAGTATGTCATTTGTGTTATGAGGCGGGTGTCAGTCGTGAAAGAGTTTAATCTACGTCGGCTTTTTGACAGCAAACACGGAGCTAAGTATGCTAAATTTAGCCTGTAAGAAAAACAAAGAACCGCTTCTGCTTTTGAAACCAAGGTAATGGATACTCTTACAACCACAAACCCTGAGTTTAATATAATAATGAGTTAAATGTTTGATTTAACATTATGATAAGGTGTAGTTTAATTTACTTTGATTTACATTGCATTTTGTTACATTCAGGGGCGATTCTAGGGTCACAGCTTTAGGGGTGCTGAGCACCCAATGAGCCCCACCACAACCCACAAGTAACGTTAGTGAGAAGAGGACGATACCATTAGGCGGGGTTGTTTTCATTTTCATTCTTAAAATATAAACTTAAACCACAAACTATGGATTAAGTTTTGGACATTATCTAAGCCTGTCAAATGCAAACTAAAATTTTAGAATAACAACATTTCTTACTCCAGGTTTTTGGGGTGCTGAATTTCTGAGGCACCCCTAAAAAAGGGCTAGCCTCGCCCATGCCTTGGACCTTCATCTCGCGTGTTCGATCCTCAAACGGACAAGAACTTTTGATGGAGACATTCCCTCTTACCAATGGAGACAAGGTCGAATCCATCCTATGCAGGAATGGAAGACCCTTCTCACCTGAACATCCTTCTCTACAGTTTGTAGACAACATTTGGAGAATAAAATGTGAGTATGGTTTTCCATGGCCTAGTTGGCGCAGTAGGCAGTGCGTCAGTCTCATAATCTGAAGGTCGTGAGTTCGACCCTCACACTGGGCAGGACTTTTGATGCAGACCTTCCCTCTGACCAATGTAGACAAGGTCCAAGCCATGCTCTACAGTCATGAAAAAGGTCACATCCTACTCACAGTCATAGGAAACCTGCTTCACCATCACATAGTGACTTCTGCAACCAAGATTTTCTGACCTTGGACCTTCATCTCGTGTGTTTGAGCCTCAAACGGACAAGAAGACATTCCCTCTTACCAATGGAGACAAGGTCAAAGCCATCCTATGCAGGAATGGAAGACCCTTCTCACCTGAACGTCCTTCTGTACAGTTTGTAGACAACATTTGGAGAATAAAATGTGAGTAAAAGAAGTTTTTGGTGTCCAGTGCTCCACCTCACACCTGAGGTAACCTGGACTGCTATCTGTCACACGCTTTGGATCCAGTAGAAGGATGTATGTCTTTTTCTGCCAACTCAAGGCCTAGTTGGCGCAGTAGGCAGCGCGTCAGTCTCATAATCTGAAGGTTGTGAGTTCGACCCTCACACTGGGCAGGACTTTTGATGCAGACCTTCCCTCTGACCAATACAGACAAGATGCAAGCCATGCTCTACAGTCATGGAAAAGGGCACCCAGCTCACAGTCAAAGGAAACCTGCTTCTGCAACCAAGATTTCGTGACCTTGGATCAGGGGCGATTCTAGTGTCACAGCTTTAGTGGTGCTGAGCACCCAATGAGCCCCACCACAACCCACAAGTAACGTTAGTGAGAAGAGGACTATACCATTAGGCGGGGTCGTTTTCATTTTCATTTTTTAAATATAAACTTTTAGACATTATCTAAACCTGTCAAATGCAAACTAAAATTTTAGAATAACAACATTTCTTACTCCAGGTTTTTGGGGTGCTGAATTTCAATTTAGGGGTGCTGAAGCCTAGAAGCCTAGCCTGAAGCACCCCTAAAAAAGGGCTAGCCTCGCCCATGGTTACATTCATGCTGTCAGTCTGGCCCTTTGAGGGCCACCATGATGCTGATGTGGCCCTCAGTGAATTTCTTTTTATTATTATTGCAAGAATGCAACAAAATCATATACAAAAAACATGGCTTACATGCAATAGTATATTTTTCTAGAAACCTGTGCAAATACAGAAAAGAAAAAGAGAGACTTATATATATATATATATATATATATATATATATATATATATATATATATATATATATATATATATATATATATATATATATCTATATAGGGGGGCTGTCAATTTCTCAAAAAGATTAATCAGATTAATCGCATGACTGTCAATAGTTAATGATTAATCGCAAATTAATCGCATATTTTTATCTGTTCTAAATCTAGCTTATACAGATCTTTTTCAAGTTGTATTACTCTTATTAATACGAGTCCTGACTAGAACCAGGAAATATGACCATATTAGTCCAGTCCTGAGGTCTCTGGCTTCCTGTCACTCTGAGAATAGACTTTAAAACAGCTCTACTTGTGTACAAGTCTCTTCATGGCTCCAAAGTCCATCTCTGACATGTTAGATCCATGTGAACCAACCTGGACTCTGAGAACCTCAGGTAGTGGTCTCCTGCTGGTGTCCAGAGTCAGGACTAAACAAGGTGAAGCTGCATTTCAGTTTTATGCTCCTAAAATCTGGACCAGTCTTCCAGCAGATGTGAGACCTATGGAGCCCCGTTTGGGTCATAATTCAATGAATAAATGAGTCTATTATTATGAAATACAGGTGTCTATTATTATGAAATATCTGTATTATTATGAAATATTTCCCATTATTATGAAAAAATGTAATTATTATGAAATATATTATTATTATTATTTAATCTTAGTTTAATGCATAATAGTTTATTTCAGAATGGCTTTTTCATCTAAGAATTAGTTTTTACATAATTGCTTCGTTTTTCATAAAAATGAGCTTTTACATAATAATGACATTTTGCCACTGGGCGGGACCAGTGGTTGACCTGCACGCTCATTGGCTGATCCTTCTCCATGTAGTTGGTGGGGGGAGACTCACATCGAGCCTGTTGGCTACCTCTCGGAGTAAGTCAGAAAAGGATCTTTCTCCTGTCGCCATGCCGTCAAAATCAAGTTGACATCGACTTAGAAACGTAGCGCGAAATGTAGGGAAAACTTCATTGTGACGGCATGGCGACAGGAGAAAGATCCTATTCTGACTTACTCCGAGAGGTAGCCAACAGGCTCGATGCGAGTCTCCCACCAACTACATGGAGAAGGATCAGCCAATGAGCGTGCAGGTCAACCACTGGTCCCGCCCAGTGGCAAAATGTCATTATTATGTAAAAGCTTATTCTTATGAAAAAGGAAGCCATTATGTAAAAACTCATTCTTAGATAAAAAAGACATTCTGAAATAAACTATTATTTCAGAATGTCTTTTTTATCTAAGACATTCTGAAATAAACTATTATGCATTAAACTAAGATTAAATAATAATAAACATGTATTTCATAATAATGGGAAACATTTCATAATAATGGATACATATTTCATAATATTGACTCATTTATTCATTGAATTATGACCCAAACAGGGCTCCATAGTGAGACAGACCTGAACTCTGACAATGTTCAGATCCAGACTGAAAACAGTTCTGTTTAGATGTGAAGATGATGACTGGAAGGATTTTATCTGCACTCTTCATTTTTAATTTAATTAATTAATTTTTTTATTAATTAATTTTATTTATTATTGATTATTTTTATGCTTGTATGGAATGATTCTATTTGCCTTCTTGTGACTTTATGCATCTGTAAAGCACTTTGAATTGCCTTGTGTACGAATTATGCTCTACAAATAAAGTTGCCTTGCCTAATATGAGAGTACACAAATGCTTGCTTTATGCAAAACAAATGCATGTTTATTTATTGCTACAATGCCAAATCCATTATATATTATATACTCAATATTTTCTCTTATGTTCTGCATACAAAATATTTTCGCGGTTTGCTTCAAACGAGGGGGGGGGGCTCTCTGCATCTGCGCTCTAATTAACCAACAAGTGATATTTCAGTAGTCGGACTCCGGTGGTAACTAAATTCACATCGACAGCAAACACAAACAACATTTATCTTGTGGAGTGAGCCATCAGGCAAGGTTTTAAAGCTAAACTTACCGTTCAAAATAGTATCTAAGTATCCATTTTTATCCCAACTACTGCTAACGGAGGTTTGTTTATGTCTGTCTGTCTGCGGCATGGCCGTCGACATCAGTGCCTGACTTCCTGTTTTGACAGGACTACGGAGGACTACAGGACTACAACTACGGCGGGGCCCGAGGCTTATCAAACCTACTCTCCTCTCTACTATTGTACATCAACGGCCAGGCTAAGGCTCGCGTTAATCGCGTGTTAAAAAAATTAGTTGTGTTAAAATTATTTTGCGTTAATCACGCGTTAACTTTGACAGCCCTAATATACATATATATGTATATATATATATATATATATATATATATATATATATATATATATATATATATATATATAAAAAACAAAAAAATGTAAAATAAATAATAATGAACAAAAGTTAGCAAGGGCTTATTTTGTAAATTATATTTTTTTAATTAAACTAAAGAGTTTAATTGCTTTTTTGTTCTTTATTAACTTAAGGGCTTTGGTGAAATTCAGGAAATCATTATGAAAATTGGGTCTAATTTTCATATATTTACATTTATGTATAAAGAATTTACAGAGAATGACAATGTTATTAATTAGGAAACCATATTTTATGGTCTTGTTCATGACAAGACCATAAATAATGTCTTTTTGAGAAAAAGAAGATGAATCTCATGAAGCCAGTCATGTGCATCAGTCCAGAGTGCTTCAGAAAACATATATTGATAAAATAAATGTTCTGAAGTTTCAATATTATCACAGAAAATGCAGTTATTAGTTTCAAACCAAATCATTGTTCTAGTAGTTGATTGGATGGATAAACACTGTTTAAGATTTTTAAATGAATTTCTTTTGCCTTTGGAGCCCTCAGTGAAAATGAGTCTGACACCCCTGATCTAATTCAACCAATGACTCCCCTCTGACAGCTTCACTATCTTTATTTCCATTTCCATCATCTGATTCTTCCTTTTCACACTGTTTTGTGTGACATGAGTTGGGTTTATTAGAAAAAGGAAGCAGAACAAAAACATTTGTTAGAAAGTTAAGTAAGTTGTCTCTTTGGAGCAACAGACAGAAAATTCAACCTTCTGTCACTAGTAGAGGCTCCATCTCCAACACTGGGGTCCCTCCCGAGGGGCCAGAGAGAAAATCAGCTCGGAACAAGCCACGCCCCCCTGGTTTATTCTGGTGGATTTATCAGCGCCTTCAAACTGAAAGCGCTGCAAACAGGCTGAGCACGAGGAGAGAGGAGACGTCTTCCACATGCTGCCCATGCTGACAAACGCACGAGCCGATCACTTCTGAGGACATTAAAAACTTCCAGGATGGATTTCTTGGAGCGCGGCTACCTGGAAACGCGGTCTCCTTATGATTACACCTTTAATTTCTGGAACGACTACCTCGGTCTGTCCACGCTGGTGGCCAAAAGTAAAATCAACAGCCCGTCCTGCAGCCCGAACTCTATCACCGAGTCCCTGAAAGCGACTCTGGGTCTGGAGGACGACTCCCCGGTCTGCTCGTGCGCGGCGGGGCCCGGCAGGGACGCAGACGGACACTCGGACTGCGGCTGCTGCTGCTCCTGCGCGGCCCCGGGCTCCCCGCCGCTCTCCATCTACGACCTCCGCGAGCGCATCTCCCTCCTCCGGCCGTACGCAGCCGGGAGACAGAGACTCGCCCCCGTACAGGGGGAGCTTCCCGGGCCTGGACCTGCTGTCCGCGGAGCGGCGGCGCAAGCAGACGCAGCGGGGCAAACCGGAGCCGAAGGTGTGCGTCTTCTGCCGGAACAACGGCGCGCCGGAGGAGGTCTACGGCACCCACATCCTGAAGACGGCGGACGGCAGGGTGCTGTGCCCCATCCTCCGCGCCTACACCTGCCCCCTCTGCAGCGCCAACGGCGACAACGCGCACACCATCAAGTACTGCCCGCTCTCCAAAGAGCAGCCGGGCCAGAGGGCGGCGCGGGCGGGCCGGGCGCTGGGCAAACGGCTGAAGATCTTCTGAGACGATCCGGCCCCCTTTCGATGCACAAGACAAGTTTTGAGATGTGAAGAAAATAAGAAGATGTCTATTTTTTAAATGTGTCACAGCTTCTTTTTATTTGTTTTTTTTTTTTTTTTCATTGTAACTAAATGAGCACATAGTTTACACTCGGACGCAAAGCGCGCAGTTTTCGCCCCCAGCATTTTAAAGACTCGGTGATGGAAAAACGAACCAAAGTTCTGTACAGATCGACCTGTGAATGACCACCTTCATGCTGTAACGAGAAGGTATTAAAAAAAAAAAAAAAAAGAAGAAGCAGTGCAAACATGCGCCAACATGGGTGAATATGCACTATGAGCTGAATGTTCTGGTCCTCTGATCAGATGCAAATACTTCTCTGAATGAAGCACATGTTTTACTGAGATCAACGTTTTCTACCAAAGGAATTCACTTTTTGTATTGAAGCTAATCTTAAAAGGTAAAATTTCCGTGTTGTTTATATGTTGGATGTCTGATGCTCTTAAATGTGATTTTATGTGGTTTAGCATTTACACCTGGAGGCTGAATGTAGGTTGGATCTGACATGCAGTTCTTTATTGTGCTCTTCAAGTCGCTCTAAGCTCTTTTATTTATATATAAAAGAAAAAAAACACGGATTTCTTTTCTATCTTTCTTTTTTTTTGCATGTAGAAATGTGCACCTGCAGTTCTCGCAAATGTTGAAGCAATTTTAGAAATGAAAAACCTGACATTCCAAAGTCTTTAACTGTCAATAGAAATGTTTTATGTACTTATTTTTACCTTCTGTACCACTGGGAAATATATTCACTGTAAATGACTTCTGCAGAAACATGTAATTGGCATTTTATTTTGACTATATGACACTATAAGTGACTTTTGATGGTAAAATTTACCAGCCAGTTTATTAAAGTTGTAGTTGAAAGTATATTATAAGTATTTTGTGACTTTAAAAAAAACATTTACTGACAAGCAACACAGCTGCGCCACCTTGTGTTCAAATCCTTCAATGACAGTTTTCAGCAGAATATATTTAAAGATCTTCAAGATCCTAAACTGGTGCAGAAAGTGGATGGATCGGTGCTGCATAAATTAATCACATGCACACAATATCTTCCATAACTTGTGTAAAACAATTGGACTGAATCATGTGGCTTTTCTTCTAAAAGCACAGATGAATAAAAGCTGCGATGACTCCTGTTTCAGAGGCCCTGCACGCTTTTCTTTTTGAGTCAACGTGGAAGAAGACGGTGGAGTCCTGCCTGAATACCTGAACCCGGTTTATTTGTGTTGATCTTTGAAATGTTAAGCAGCACATAGATCTGGTGTGTTTGATTGGGAGCCAGATAGAGGAACCAGCATGGCGGCCCAGACCACCTCTGGATGTGGTTGGACCGGCTGGATCTTCATCCATCCCCAAATGCATCCTGGGTGCATTTACACCTGTGCTCAAACCCAAACCTTTACACTCAAGAGTGTTAAAATCTGGCATTAACGGAGATGTTCTGTTCAAGCATCACAACAGGACAAGCAACTGGAGAAGATGCAGCAAAGCAGAGCACAGATATTATAAACTGGGAGGGTTTATGAAGAATCAGCTTCAGGTTCAAGGAGGATTCTTTCAAAAACATCTTAAATCCTTTGCTCCTTTTTGTCAATGTGGGTTTAATTTGTTTAAGAGCTTTAAAAAAGACTATTGTTGAAAACTGTTTTTTCTGACACAAAGACAAACAGATGATGTTAAAAAAAAAAACAAATACACCCACATTGACTTATTACAACTGTATTATTGTCTCCAAACTGAAAGTCCCACAACCAGGAATGACCAGATGCTCCAGGTACGCGCCTGACAGGTGTGACTGTTGATTTGGAGCAAATAAAAAGCTGAGTGGGGACAGATTCATCATCTCGCTGCAGCAGCTCCTGCGTTGTGCATTAACGGCAGACTCAGACTGTTGATGGAAACAGAATCACAGTCTCACAACTAAACACATTAGAACACATGTGTCAAACACAAGGCCCGCGCAATCTTTTAAGACTTAAAATAAACTTAAACCGCTTTAAAGCGCATATTGACAATAAACTACATCTCCCATCATGCACGTTGTCGTTACCCACAACCAGTACTCAAGTTGAGGGGGGATGAGGGCGGATGGCATCCCCCCTGAAATAAAAATGATCAAAATCATCCCCCCTGTAAAACTGCTCGTCAGGCAACAAAAATAAGTGAAGATGTTAGGTAAAAAACAGAAGTCTTATTTACAGTGTTTTATTTTGATAACGAATTTACACCCCTGCCCCTGCCACTTTTTTTTTAAGGTAAAAAACATTGACCATCCCCCCGGAATTTTTTTTTACAACTTGACTACTGCCCACAACAATAATGGTAGCTATGAGCAAGATGATTTTTCAGAACTGATGGACTTAAGAAAAACCTTTACAAACTAAGGAAGGAAGTTTCATGAATGATGGGAAAACAATAACAAGTTTGTATCTCAAGGTGAAATAACAGTTTGTCTTTCGAGTTATGAGGAGGGTGTCAGTCGTGAAAGAGTTTAATCTACGTCGGCATTTTGACAACAAACACGAAGCTAAATATGCTAAATTTAGCCTGCAAGAAAAACAAAGAACCGTTTCCGCTTCCGAAACCAAGCTAATAGATACTCTTACAACAACAAACCCTGAGTTTAATATAATAATGACTTAAATGTTTGAAACTTGAATACAATTTTGATTTACATTGCATTTTGTTACATTTATGCTGTCAATCTGGCCCTTCGAGGGCCACCATGATGCTGATGTGGCCCTCTGTGAAAATGAGTCTGACAAATTACCTGGAAGTAAGAGACAAAATGAGTGTAAACAGAAGCACACTGGAGACAGGTGTCGTCTCCAACTGGAGGCAAGAGGGAAGATGTCAACCCTAACCCCCCCCCCCCCCCCTTTTCAGGATGTGTGATTATAATCACATTAAATAAGTAAACATAAACAAAGGTAAGTCCAGAGACATTCGGACAATGAGTTATTATGATTTTGCTTTTATTCTCTGCTTCAAAGGATTTGAAATAAAATAGTAAAGATGTGATCAATGATACGAGAGGTTTCACAACATGTGAAATTTAAGAATTAATCACCATTTCAAGCAAAGAACCTCCTGTTTAAATGTGGGCTTTTCTGCCCTCAGTTCTGCCTTCAGGAACAGAAAAGTGTGTTTGACTGGGTCGAGGTCGTGCTTTGACTCAGCCGTGGATGAACGTTAAATCTCTTTGCCTTCACAAAGTGCTGAGTCAGGCTGCTGGGTCGCTCGGCGGTTCGAGCTGGTGGTCCATCTACGGCGGTCCCGTCGCGGGTTTGACTCCCAAACTGCGACCCTTTGCTTGCTACGTGGGGGCCAGACTGACAGCATGAATGTAACAAAATGAAATGTAAATCAAAATATATCAAACTACACCTTATTATATTGTTAAATAACGGATTCTGTATTTATTTCGGTGTTTTCTGTCAAAATGCAGACGTAGATTAAACTCTTTCACGACTGACACCGCCTCATAACACAAAAGACATACTGTTTTTTCACCTTGAGATACAAACTTGTATTTATTTTCCTGTCGTTCATGAAACTGCCTTCCTTGTGCATCAATTGTTCTTTTCTTTGACATGTTGGGACTAGGTTATAGAGATTTTTCTTAAGTCCATCAGTTCTGAAAATTGTCTTGAATTCTTGCTCATGGTTTTATACTTTTATCATTGTGGGTAACAACGAAATGCATTATGGGAGATGTAGTTTATTGTCAATATGCGCTTTAAAGCGGCATAAGCTTATTTTAAGTCTTAAAATATCAGTTTAAAATTTCAGCCAATAGTGAACAAGCTCTCGAGGTCCACATTAAATGACGTGGTGGGCCACATTTGGCCCACGGGCCTTGTGTTTGACATGTGCTCTATCTGCACCAGTTTCCTGTCGTTCCTCATGCTGAGCTGAGTTGTTATCTGTCTGCACTGTGAAGCTCTATTTTACTAGTTTTGCAGCGTTTCGGGGAGTATGAGCAGAGTACGGCCCTACGTACCTCAGAGTTCATCTGGCTACTTCTGTCAGCAGTCACATCAGCGATCAACACCAGCGAGGCTGTTCCCATGGCAGCCGTTCATGCCCAGACCATGACACCACCCCCACCGTGTCTGACACATGATGTGATCTGCTTCGGATCCCTTCATTCTGATACAAGTTCAATTATCCAAACTCACCAGTCCTTCCTTTCTTTTTAATCTGTTGATTCAGGCACATCTAAGTTTTCTTTTTTTCCATCCCTCTCATAGATTTATGTTGTATTTCAGCCTAACGATGGCCTCCGTTAATTGCACTGAGTTCTCTTTGGACTTCATGTTTGTAGCTCCAGATATTAACTCCAGACCTTTTATCAGTGTTGTTTGTCTTGAAGTAAAAAGGGAACAGACTGTGCCTGACCAACTCATTTCTTTCAGTCAGTCGTCCAAATACAAATAGTTTCATGAAATCTCTTAAAGTCTCCCCTTTGATCACATCATCTTGACTGTTTTATTTTTAAACCAGTTGTGTCGGCGTACGCCTCTCTCTTCAAATGTAACAAAATAAAGGTGTTTTATTGACGTCTGCTACCAACAATTAAGAGCAGTGCCACAGGCAAAAAATGTCACATTTCTGAATTTAAAGAAGATAACTTTCTTTTAAGATCACTGTATTCATTCAGTTTGGGAGGAAGAGTGATGAAGACCACCATCCTGGAAAATTGGTGTCACCTTCTGGCTTGAAGCCACACTAATTTTTAATTTTTATTTATCTTTATTTTACCAGGTCTCTTGAGACGAAACCTCTATGTAGCAATGCCACGTCTGACCACTTGGGGGCATATTCATCTGCTGTGTGGACAAAGGAGCCACTGATAATACTGTGCTAATGAGCCTCTAACTCCTGCAATACCACTGTATTCCACCAGAGGTGCACTTCATTGTGTCTTACACCAGCAGCTGGTGCATGAGCTTTCTTGTGGTGTGCTGCCCCCAGGTGTTCAGAAGTGGTACTGCTACATAGAGTGGCCTCACCAGCTGGTTTCTCTCCAAGGCTTTAAAGCAGGGGTGTCAGACTCATTTTCACTGAGGGCCACATCAGCATCATGGTGGCCCTCGAAGGGCCAGATTGACGGCATGAACGTAACAAAATGCAATGTAAATCAAAATTGTATTCAAGTTTCAAACATTTAAGTCATTATTATATTAAACTCAGGGTTGAATTGTTTTTTGTTTTTCTTGTAGGCTAAATTTAAATTTAGCATACTTAGCTCCATGTTTGCTGTCAAAATGCTGACGTAGATTAAACTCTTTCACGACTGACACCTGCCTCATAACACAAAAGACAAACTGTTATTTCACCTTGAGATACAAACTTGTAATTGTTTTCCCATCATTCATGAAACTGCATTCCTTGTGCATCATTTTCTCTTTTCTTGGACATGTTGGCGTTAGTTTGTAAAGGTTTTACTTAAGTCCATCAGTTCTGAAAATTCATCTTGCTCATAGTGACCTTTATCGTTGTGGGTAACGACGAAGTGCATGATGGGAGATGTAGTTTATTGTCAATATGTGCTTTAAAGCGGTTTAAGCTTATTTTAAGTCTTAAAATATTGGTTTAAAATTTAAGCCAATAATAATGCCCAAGCTCTCGAGGGCAACATACAATGACGTGTGTTTGACACATGTGCTTTAAAGTAACTCAGTCTACAATCAGACGCTTTATCACCCTATGTCATTTTATTTCTCAAACGTTCAAAGAGTGCCTTATCTTTTTCTCACAAGCTCCTACCTCAAAGACTCGGACCCAGCACCCCCCCCCGTTTGGTCGGGCATCTTCAGAGGGGGTCAAAATTGCTTGCTGAGCAGGATGTGACAAAGCCTGTCCAGCTCCAGCGATCATCAATCTGAACATGTCTGCTGCTGAATATGAGCCCCTCGAACAGGAGTTACAGCCTTTCACCACATCAGTTCAATGCTTTTATTTCTTCCCCCCCAACAAAGGATGATTTACACCTGCGCTCTGACTCTGGATGCAAGAGAACTTCTGTGTGTCAGCAGATGCAGGCGGCAGCATCTTTGACGGCACCGTCAAAGTCAGGACAAGCGAAGAGCGCTGATGAGTCATGAGATCACAGCGTAATTAGATCAAACAGACATGTCCGAAGATACTCAGGAAGCAAGAACAGCAGAGAGGGGAGCATAAATGGGAGTCTGTAGGGATGCACGATAACTGTTTTTTAAAACCAATACTGATAACCGATAACACACACATATACCTAACATCATTACATCAATACTTTGAACAAAATCAAAAATAGTTTTGACTTTTTATATGAACAGATATTTATTTTTTATTAATTAATACCTTTAATCAAAGTAAATGAGGTTCAGTTGTTTTTATTTTTTAATCTCATGGAAGCTTTAGATGAGAGGAATAAGAGGGGAGACTGCTGCTGGCTTGCGCATGTAAGCATTAGCTTCCGTTAGCTCACATTAGCGCGGTTTCAAAACTCCATGGAAGCGATTGTTATGTTGTAGGTGGCCGATCGGGTTTTACGTATTATAGCTTGTGCTTCCCTCCTCGTAGAATTCGCTCGGAGGATTCGTCACAAATAACCACCAAGCTATCTTCTTCTGAAACTTTAACGAAGTTCCACGCCGCCATGTTTGTTGTGATCAGCGCTGTGCTGCAGGCTGCATTCAAGGTGTAACGTAAATTCCCACGTTCCCTCGTTTGCTAGTTGTTCTTTTAGCCTTTTCGTTTTTTCTATTTTTTATGTATAACATGTAGGAAAATACTGCGAATATCAGTTCAAGTCAGCAACTACCAAAACTATGACCGAGTTAACGAGTTGTTTTCTGGCATGAGGGGGTATTCTTGATTTTCCTTATTGAGTAATCGTTTTTCTGATTATGCCGACGTCACTTGAACATAACATTGACTGCTGGTTATTTAAGGCTCAGAGGGAGCGACGCACTGCTGTGTTGACAAAAATATATATGTTATTGGGGCTATTTGTTGTGATATCGGACTTATCGGGATGACGTCATAATTTCCTGTTATCGGCCCGATAGTTATCGTGCACCCCTAGGTGTCTGACTGTCAAAAGAAGACGCTGCCGTCAGAGGTGCAATCAGCAGGAGCAGAGCACAGAGAAGAAAACAGTTTAAAAATATCTTTAAGCTTAACCACTGAATTGAATATGTAGTTTTCGGCTGGTCAGAAAGTGTTTTAACTGGAAAATGAAGCCTAAAATGAGAATGGTTCAATGATGTGTGATATGCAGACTGTAAATCTTTTTGAGTGCCCGATAACCTTTACGTTCCTTCAGTGGAGAATTAAAAGCTTTCAGTCTCTGACTGTTCAGACACCTCTTGCTCTCTTTATCCTCTTTATTTTATTTTTTAGACATGCAGCCTGCTCTGCAGACATAAAAACGTCCTGTGATGCAAAATCAGAAAGGCACCAGATAAGCAGAGCTGTGGTGGTGGAATTCAAGGCCGTTTCTTTGGCAGGTTAAATGAAAACCGTCTCTACTGCTTCGCCTGCTGTGGCGGAGAGCGAGTATGAAGACCAGCCTCCCGTCTCCTCACTGCAGAGCGCTGCCATTGGTCCAGCAAATGCTGACAGCAGCGGTGTTTCTCTGTGGCGGAGAGGGGGGGGAGGGGGGGAGCAGCATCACTCTATAAAAGCTGAGGATCTGCAGCATCACTGAACTGGTGCAGTGCAAAAACGCTCGCTCATCCTCACCGATGGTGTGCAGAACAAGGGGGACGTAAAAAAAAAAAAAACCTTCAGAAACTTAAACATACATCCTTTTCTTGAAACAACAACAGAAAAAAAAAAAATCATCATGAGCTACGATTCCTTCTTCTCCTACCGGCGCCCTTGGGACAGCTACAAAGGCTCCCGAGCCGTCACGAAATCCTCCATGTCCTCATCTGTCTACTCCTCTTCCCGAGCTCCTCCGTCTGGAAAGAGGATCCTGAGGATGGCCTCCTCCTCGCCGGCCGACGGCTCCCAGAGGATGGACCTGACTCAGGCCAGCTCCCTCAACACGGAGCTGCTGGGCCTGCGCTCCCAGGAGAGGGCGCAGCTCGTGGACCTGAACGACCGCTTCGCCACCTACATCGAGAAGGTGAGACACCTGGAGCTGCAGAACCGGGCCCTGCTGGCCGAGCTGGACGGGCTGAGGAGGCGGCAGAACGACCCGTCCCGTCTGCAGATGCTCTACGAGGGCGAGGCGAGGAGCCTGAGGGCCGCGATCGACTCGGAGAACGGGGAGAAGATGCGCATGGAGGCGGAGAGGGAGCACCTGCGGGACGTGTACGAGCAGGTGAAGGAGCGCTGCGAGGAGGAGGCGCGGCGGCGCGCCGACGCCGAGGAGGCCCTGCAGAGGGCGAGGGACGAGGCGGGCAGGGCCGCGGTCTACAACTGCGACGCAGAGGCCAACCTGGCGTCTCTGTGCGACGAGGTGGTGTTCCTGAAGAAGGTCTTCGCGGAGGAGCAGACGGAGCTGCGGGCCCAGCTGCAGGTGGCGAGCATCAGCGTGGACGTGGAGGTGACCCGGCCTGACCTCTCCACCGCCCTGCGGGACATCCGGGCGCAGTACGAGCGGCTCGCCAGCAAGAACATGCAGGCCGCCGAGGAGTGGTACCGGAGCAAGTTCGCCAGCGTGGCGGAGATGGCCGGCAAGAACAGCGAGGCCGTGCACGCCATCCGGGAGGAGACCATGGAGTACCGGCGGCTGCTCCAGTCGCGCTCCTCGGAGATCGAGGCTCTCCGGAACGTCATCGACTCCCTGAACAAGCAGCTGGAAGATCTGGAGGAGATGCAGGCCAAGGAGGTGGAGAAGTACCAGGTGAATGTTTCCGCTGGTTTGCTTTCTGTTAGCGTTCGTAGATCCAGTAGGTTCCCTGTAGCGACTCGCTCCAAGTTCAGCCTCAAAATCGAAAAAATCGATTTTTATATTAATCGCAATTTTTTTCTGTGGATTTTTAAAAATCGATTCTCGTACAAGAATCAGTTTTTATTTATTTAATGGTGGGGTAAAGAGTTTGGGTGGCTCCGTGGAAATAATCCGCTCGCTTGGCTCCGCCAGTCTCTTTTGTCATCTACACTTCCGGAAATAGAAGCACGTGTGTCACCATAGTAACCCAAATGCGGGCAAATGCACGTGACAAAATGGCGGAGTGCAGCAAGCTGAGTACTTTCACAGAGCGTGAACTCTTTCTCCCACCGCCCCACTTCAAATCAAACGTATAGACTTTTATTGGTTTTTATAAAAAGCATGGGGCAGGAGAGCTCGATATGAGGAAACCATATGTAAGCTTTGTCACAGTCAAACCTCTTACTGTGGTAACACCACGAACATGACGGCGCACATCCTTAGCCACCACCCAGAGAAAAAAAACGATGTGGAGTAAGCTAAACAGCGGCCATTGGCACTGGCAGTGCAGCAGACATTGGATTCAACTCTACACAAACTCCCAGCTGGATCAGACAAGGCGTCGAGGGTAACTACAGCAATTTATGTTTTTTTTAAATATCAAAACTTATTTAATTTTTTTATTTTTATATTTATTATTATTATTATTATCATTATTTTATAATTAATATAATAATATATAATAATAATATATATAATAACATATAATAATATTTTTTTATTATTATTATAATTATTATTATTATGATATGATATTTATATTTCAATAATTGAAATATAAAAAAACGCAATACTTGGTAAAATCGAAATGCAATACTTCAGAATCAGAATCAGAATCGCAATATAAATCAAATCGGGACCCAAAAATCGAAGGAGAATCGAATCAGCGTATCGGCCCAGCCCTACAATATACTGTGTTTGGGGAGATTTAAAATTATCCGTCTTCGTTTATGGCTGGCTAAGCTCTCACATATGTTTCACGAAACACTGTGATCAAGCTAAATGCATAAGTCAGCTTGAGATATTTCAGCTTGTTTTCCTCTGAAGGAGTAGCAGATCTTTGCGTCATTATAGACCATCTGAAAGGGTTTGAAAGTCTCCCATTGTAATTAGGGGTGTGAAAAAAAAATCGATTTGGCAATATATCACGATTTTCGGCCGCCAGATATAATATCGAATGTGCAAAAACACTAATAATAAACAATAAATAGGTTGTTTTGAAGCAAATAGTTTTGACTCAATTTGTCCTCTGAATGATCAATATCATCTGATGAACATATACAGCAACTTGATTTTTCATCTCTACTTTTAATTTTTATATAAACTGGGTAGAATATCGCAATATATCACGATATAGTGATAATATCGTATCATGACCCAAGTATCATGAGACATATCGTATTGGGAGGTCCTTGCTAGGCTTGGGCGGTATTACGGTAATACCGTATACTTCCGGTATTCAAAAATAGCAGCGGTATCAGTTTCAATACCGTCTTAAAAATGCAATAAATGATTTCTCTGGTTTAAAGTTTAGTTTCTCTCCTGTATCGCTGTGTGTTCTGCTTTATTTTACCGTTTATTCGTGTTCGCTCGCAGCTGATCTTGGTTTGACTCGTCCTGTTAAGGTACTGACTATGAAAACAACACTTCCTGAGCTTGCTGCTTCAAAATAAAAGCTTCTAATGAAACTAATAATGTTGGACTTTTATGTTGAAGAATTTATAGGAAGTAAAACGTCCCGCATCAGACACTTTACTATAAAGCGCGTTTCAGCGCTGCAGGAGACAGGCTGCAGGCAGCTGCAGCAGAGAAGGAACAGTTAAAACTACAGTGAAAAGCAAGAAATACACAAATAAATAACAACTGTAGTTGAGCAAACTTTATATTGAAGCACTGAACTGCTGTTTCGAGGTAAACTCGCCTTTTTTTTTCAGGCGTAAAGTCCCGTGGCGGGGCACATAATGGGGACGGCTGTTTTGACGGGCGGCGTCCGCCGGTGGTGTTTGTTCGCCTTAATAGTCGCGGGAATACCGTATACCCCGGTAAAATGTGAGGGAAGTTTGAAGGTATCAAAATTTGGATACCGCCCAAGCCTAGTCCTTGCCAATACTCACCCCTAGAGTCCAAGTCCTCGAAAACGGGGCAGCCGCAGAACTGGTCCTCCTATAAACCCAGGGGCCGGGGCAGGTTCATTCACAGAACCTTTAGAACCAAGCAAAGAGAAGTGTCACAGCACAGAAAAAAAACAATTAAACTTATGAAACGAGAGCAAAAACCGTGCAGAAGTAGCTGTGGTGCAGTAATAAATCACCTGAAATTTAATAAAGGTAAACTAGAGAGCAGAGAAGAAAATAAATCAAAGACTTGCTTTTTTAAAATCTAGATTTAAAAAAAGAGGCCAGAGTTGGAACATGTTTGGGATCCTGGGGAAGGTTTCTGTCTGTCTATAAATGTCTATAGTTTCTAAACATTACTTAATATTTGACCTTAAGCTATGGAAGCCATGTCATGTGAAAAAGAAAGTACACTCTCCTTCAGGTCTAGATTTTCACTAATCAGTAGGGGTGTGAAAAAAAATCAATTTGGCAGTATATCGCGATTTTCAGGCCGCCCAATATAATATCGATTTTTCAGCTCCTGATATCGATTTTTTAGGAAAATACTTAAATGTTCAAAAACACTAATAATAAACAATAATTAGGTTGTTTTGAAGCAAATAGTTTTGACTCAATTTGTCCTCTGAATGATCAATATCATCTGATGAACATATACAGCAACTTGATTTTTCATCTCTACTTTGAATTTTGATATTAACTGGGTAGAATATCGCAATATATTGTGGTATCGCGATTATATCGTATCATGACCCAAGTATCATGATACATATGGTATTGTGAGGTCCTTGCCAATACTCACCCCTAATTGTAATGTAGTTTTACAAAATAGCCCCCCAAACGTGATCAGACGTGGGGCCCCAAAAAAGCCAGGAACGGCCCTGATTCTCTGATGCACAAGCCAGTTTCTAATTAAGTTTATATTGAGTGTGATATTACAGGTGCAAATAAAAACTAGATGAACTGGTGCAGGATAATGAATCGTTCGGCCGTGTTTCTGCATTCACAGATGAGGATAAGCGAACTGGAGCGGGACATTGCTGAAGCCAAGCAGGAGATGGCGCGCTACCTGAGAGAGTATCAAGACCTTCTCAACGTGAAGATGGCCCTCGACATAGAAATAGCGGCGTACAGGTGACGAGCGGTGACAAATGTCCAACCCAATTACTGTCTGGACAAGCTGTCTAATATGCAATGTCTTGTTTCTCATCTTTGTTCTCAGAAAACTCCTGGAGGGGGAGGAGATCCGGCTGACTTATCCCTTCCCTTCCCGCTCTGATGTAAAACCCCGGCATCGCCGGCCTGGCGTAAACCCAACATGAACCCGACCCGTCATCCCTCTCCATCACCGTCCCCTTTAATCCCCCTCCCTTTTCCCCTTCCAAAGCACTACCTTATTCGCTCCTCTAAAAAAGAAAAAACAAAAAAACCACAAATAAAATCTCATCTCTCTCAAGACAGCCGCGCCCTTGTGCCAAACAAGAGGTCCACAAGAAGTCCCCCTTCTTCTCCACACGCTGACGCCAACACATCGAGAAGACGGAGAAGCGCACTGCATTAGTTACAGAGAAAAACGTCGTTGGACGGGTCGTCTCGGCTGACTTCTTCTCTGCGCTGCAAGCTAAAGTCCGAGCAGGGGAGTTAACCGTCTGGCTCTCCCGGAGGCCTCGCTGCGCAAACATTTGACCAACTGTTTGTGAAGGAGGACAGAAATGAATGCTGTTATCTCCCAGTGCTTGGATTTTAATTGCAGCTTTTTCTTTCTTTTTTAATTCCTTTTAAATCAGGAATATCTACCATTCATGTGGTGTCCTGCTCCCGCGGCTCTGTAGTTCTAGTTCAGTGTGCCAGTAACCTTAAAAATTAATTTTTCATTACGTTAACATTAACATTTTGTCCTTTTTCCTTTGGTCTTCCTCAGCACTTACATTTACAGAAATTTCACAAACCTTAAATGGATTTGGCCTTTTCCATCGTGGAAATTTACAATAAAACGCTCTACATTCTATAGAAACAATCCTGTGGTACGTGTAAATGCTCTGGAAGATAAAACTGTTACTGGTTTCCCCCTTTTTTAATCATGCAGCGTGTCAGCAGTAGATTTTATCGTTCTATGAGTTCCCTTAGAGCCAAACAATGAAAGTGAAAAGGTGCCTGCAGGAGTTCCTTGTTGTTAATCTGCTCCTTCTAGATCTAAACGGTGCTTTACATCTGTGAAACATCTTTGCTCCATCACGCCTGGCGTTACCTGTAACAGCTGGAAACAAGCTGAGTAAAACATTATTGACCTGCATCACCGTGTGTATTCTGTCTTTTCATTTGAAGCTTGTAAGAGTAGTTAGGACCCGGTAGGATCCATGTACGACCGAGTACACGGGTATTTGAAAATGTCCAGAGTAAGTTCAGATGTCATCATTTGAGTCCTGGCTAGGGGTGTGAAAAAAAAAAAAAACGATTTGGCATTATATCGCGATTTTTGGCCGCCCAATATAATATCGATTTTTCAGCTCCTTTATCGAATTTTTAGGAAAATGCTTAAATGTGCAAAAACACTAATAATAAACAATGAATAGGTTGTTTTGAAGCAAATAGTTTTGACTCAATTTGTCCTCCGAATGATCAATATCATCTGATGAACATGTACAGCAACTTGATTTTTCATCTCTACTTTTAATTTTGATATTAACTGGGTAGAATATCGCAATATATCGCGATATTTCAATAGTTCTATAATATCTTATTGTGACCCAAGTATCGTGATACATATCGTATTGTGAGGTCCTTGCCAATACTCACCCCTAGTCCTGGCTCTCTTAAACCTAAAGAAAATGGGATTCTAGTCAATATAATGACAAACACAGATCAGATAATGATTGACCTTTACTGATCAATATCATAGGTAAGTAGAAAGCAAAATAATCATAATTAGATTGAATGACATTTGACTGACCGGATGTTACACGAGGAAGACCCAGCGTTGCTCAACTTTTTAAAGTTGTGTCGGTGCCAGCAAATTCAAAATTACCTTTTTTTTTTAAACTTAAAGGTCAAATATGGGTTGATGAGATCTGCAGATCATTACAGAGTCGTCCATGCATCTCCGTTGCAGATGATACGGTGTGCACTGGCCAGTGTTGTACCTGAACGCGTTCATTGAACGAAAGTTCACGAACTAGTTCATATTTTGTGCGAACGTTAACTTAGCGCATTCACTTTCTCCTTCATGAGCGCAGTGTGTGAATGAGTTCATTTGGGCAGTTGTGAACGACGCTCTTTCAAAGTTCACGCAAGGTCAAAACCGTACCAGGTTTCCAGCGACTCCATTTAAAATACACCACAAACGAGCCTGATATGTATCTGAGGAAAGCAATCAAACATGGCAACACGACTGTCGCTGCTGTCACGCTAACAATTGCGTCATCAAACGTTTAAAACCATCATGAAGGAAGATGAAAGCTGCAGTCGCCCAGAGCTGGAGGAGACCCCCACTCCCGGGGGATTGAAATATTGAAATGGGGGGAAAAAACATTTGCACCTTAAGGGCCTGTTTTTGTCTTATAGTAAAGACCATTTGGCAGCAAGTTTTTTTTAAATCTACTGTAGAGCAGTGATTCTCAAAGTGTGGGCCGCGGCCCCCTGGTGGGCCGTCGTGGTACTGCAGGTGGGTCGTGAGAGGTCATTAAAATTAAACAAATGTGTTTTAAATTCTCAATCTTTTTTAAATATGTTTTTAATTACTGTAAAATATTCATGAGATGATTAAAAAACATTTAGAAGTAATAAAACAAACCAGTTAAGTGTTATTCTACTGTAATTTTTACTTAATATGACAAGTGACACCGTATTTGTTGACCCCTCACATTAATATCGGATCATGGTTCTTTGTTCTGTATGTTGATCACAGTTGTGATTAAAGGTTTCGGTGGGCTGCAGAGATTTTTCACATTTCAAATTGGGCTTTGGTATTCTGAAGTTTGGGAATGGCTGCTAAACCCTGGTTGGTTAAGGATTCAGAATTGGACCATTAGTTTTCGACAGATAAAATGGATAAAATAATTGCCATTTGTGGTGGTGTAGTATATGGGCAGTGGCAATCATTTTGACTATTATTTAAAAAATTTTAAAAAAGAACTAAAAATGAACTATTTCGTTAATTTTTTGAAATGGTGAACTGAACTAGTTCATTTTAATTTCTATGAACTATGAACTAAACTAGTTCGTGTAGAAAGTGAACTTGCCCAACACTGGCTCTGGCGCTGGAGGACCTGCTGCATCGGCTGCATGCTTCGCCAGCAGGTGACGTTTCAGGTCCGATGTCCTTCAGGGGCAGCACAGTTCATGTTGTACCGTCGGTCTTGGCGCGGGCGCTCCAGTGCTCTTTATCGACACAGAACGACACTGCCATCTTTACAATGTGATAATTACCAGTTTCCATGCATGGTCCTGCTCCTGGCTCCTCTGTCTGTAGCTCAGTAGACTCTACATAATTATGGGACCAAGTCAAAGTCAGCTGTAGTGAAAACAAGTCACACATAACGCAAGCAAGTGGCCCACAGTCCGAGGCCTGTACTTGACTGTACACTCCTCTATCTCAGGGGTGTCAGTCTCATTTTCACTGAGGGCCACTTCAGCATCATGGTGGCCCTTGAAGGGCCAGACTGACAGCATGAATGTAAATCAAAATATATTAAACTACACCTTATTATATTGTTAAATAATTGTTTCTGTATTTATTATGTATTCAAGTTTCAAATATTTAAGTCATCATCTTAAACTCAGGGTTTGTGGTTGTAACCCTGCTCTCGCACAGGTGATGTTTACATCACTGAGAGTATCCATTACCTTGGTTTCAGAAGCGGAAACAATTATTTGTTTTTCCTGCAGGCTAAATTTAGCATAGTTAGCTCCGTGTTTGCTGTCAAAATGCCGACGTAGATTAAACTCTTTCACGACTGACACCCGCCTCATAACATAAAATACATACTGTTTTTTCAGCTTGAGATACAAACTTGTACAAACTTCGTTTTCCTGTCGTTCATGAAGCTGTCTTCCTTGTGCATCAATTTTTTCTTTTCTTCGACATGTTGGGGTTAGGTTGTCGAGGTTTTTCTCAAGTCCATCAGAGGGGTATACTACGAAGCGAGATTAGAGGGTTAGCGAGGTATGTTGAGTCTAAAGCCAGGATTTCCGGTACCACGAAGGTGGCTCTCTTTCAACCTGGCTAGATCACCATGGTAACTTACTCTGCAATCTTAACCTGGTCCGGAGCAGGTTATGTGCAGAGTTTAGGCTCAAATCGGCTCTAAAAAGCGCCGCCCTTTCACTTTCACCCAATCCCGTTGACCTGAGCGCCAGGATTGTGCAATGGAGGGAGAGTATTCAGAGACCGGACTGATCCGCTGGCTTCCCATGACCATATTCTCTATGAACGCTATAGATTTCCAGCTGAGGGAATACGTTACATTTGTAATCTGCTGGAGCCAGATATTGGCAGCGCCACCAAACGCAGCCGTGCGCTCACAGTAGCGCAAACGGTGTGCGTTTCTTTGCCGCGGGAACCTACATGCATTTAGTTGGTGATGCAGAAAATCTGAGCCAGAATACTGGAATAAAGGTGTTGTACTTGCTCTTACTAAACTGCTGCTGAATATGTTTGTAGTATTCCCTGGCCATCTGCCCACGCTTCAAATAAAAGAAGCGTCTTACTAAATCGCAGGTAACATAAATTAATAGTCCATTATATTGATAATCAGTGTGACGTGGAATTTCATGTGAAATGTTGTAATATAATTCATAGATTCCCCAGGGTGATAGGGTACCTATTAAAGTGGCCGGTGAACGTATATTGGTATCACAGATAATATTAAATCTTAAATTAATTTCACATAGATTTAGCAAAAAACTAAAGTGATTTTTATTTATCATCCATAATGGGACAGTCAGACCTACATAATGTTTAAATCTGCTGCATTAAGTTTAAAGTTTAAGCGCTCTAAAAGAGGGAGGGAGATTAATTAAGGTGTATTAAGTGGTGAAATAAATATAATTTACTGTAGCAAGAGACACTACAGAGGGCCCAGGCGGGGTTTGATCCCCAGACTCCCGGGTGAAAGTCACGCATAATTACCAGTCAGCCAAAGTCATATCCCCTGAGCCATGTAGCCAGGACACGTGATCAATCGGAGGTCAGTGACAGGACCTCACACTGTCACATTACGAATTTACACGATCGGCAATTTTTTGCCAGCACTCCTCTCTGGCTTTATTCGCACCAACAGTATTGCTTTTGGCCGTAAAGATTTCTTTGAAATCCTCATAGCCCTGCATTATTAAAACCTGTTCCTCCTGACTGAAATATACGGACCGCCATCTATCCATTTTATCCGGAAGAGGCGTCAAATGACGCGTCAAACGCCCCCTTTCGTGTGAACGCGCACAGAGCAGAAAGCAGAAAGCCGCGGTTAACAAAGATAGTTGATAACCACCGTCATGGTACCAGTTATCTCTGATCGCGAGTTTCAGGTTTGTTAAGCCAGCTCACCCAAAGAAAGCCTGGCTGTGTTGAACTTGCTTCGTAGTATACCCCTCAGTTCTGAAACTCGTCTTGAGGTCTTGCTCATGGCGATATACTGTTATGTTGTGGGTAACGACGAAATGCATTATGGGAGATGCAGTTTATTGTCAATATGCGCTTTAAAGTGGCTTAAGCTTATCTTAAGTCTTAAAATATTGGTTTAAAATGTAAGCCAATAATGCCCAAGCTCTCGAGGGCCACATACAATGACGTAGTGGTTTGACACATGTGCTCTAGTGGCTATGGATCGTCTTCCACTCTTCTCGACATATTTCAGATTTAATTTGCTTGTCTTTTTGTTTTAAGCGTGCCTTTAAAAGAAATATCACAACTTAGGCTAATATTGTGTTTAACAATGACGTATTTGTTACTTTAAGAGAATTCTGGGTTCATATTTTGATCTTGACGATGCAGGTTTACAGGGAAGGTTCCAGATCTTCTGGCCAGGATCAGTGATGTGAATAACCTTTATGAATATTGTCATAGATTTGTTTGGAGAACGTTTCCTGGAGTTATAAATGTGTCTGGATGGATGTCAGCAACATCGCCGCTTCTGGAGACTGTTAATATTAATCTACTAATTATGATTACATGAAAACACAGTGAATGAAGCTGACCTGCTTCAGGCAGGTAGCAGGTAGATGTGATGGATGAGCTGCTGCTGGATTCATCCTGTTACACCGGAGCATGTTGAGGTGATTAACTTTGCATAATTACATGTAAAGCATCTTCAGGCCTCATAAATCTAAACCAGACTGTGCAATTAAACTTTTTTCAACAGCTATCGCTTTGTGAGAGTCCTGGAGATTCTTCACAGTAAATGTTGCGATAGCTGGAAGAAGGATCTGGAAGAACCCGTCTGCCTTCTCTTTTTATGAAGTTGGAAATGTGAGAAAAACATTATTGGACAGAAGTGTAACTATAAAGACATTTGATTTCTCAAGAAAATGTGGAATCAGTGGAAGCCAGAAGAGTTTTTCACCTTTAACTCCTAAATTATGAGCAAAGCAGAAATCTCTGAGAACAAATTTAGTACATGTTTCATTTTGGATGAAGCTGAAAATCTTCAGGAACATTGGTCTCTCACCCTTTTGTAACCCCTGAGACATTATTGACTTTTAATCAGAGTTTTTTTTTTTTTTTAAATGTCAGCCAGTAGAAAGTTGATTTATTAGTGTTAGTTGTGTGTATGATGAGTTGACAGCAGAAAGACTGATCTCAGCGCCTGCTGCTCCTCAGGTTGGTTGTTAAAAAAAGAAAAGGTTTAGCACATAGAAAAAAAGGAAAAAAATGAATAAATAAACAAAGAAAAAAATCAATAAGTAAGGACTTATTTATTTATATATTTTTCTTTGGAACATATATGAACTATACAGTCCTTTTCATAATAATATGAATAATTATACAATGATAAATTAAACAGATTTATCAGAAAATAAAAAATAAAAAACTTTAATGAATACAGGCAGTAATAGCCTGACGTTTTACATGTTTAATAATGTTGAGATTCTTTTTTATGTTCAAAAAAAGGAGTAGAGGGAAGCTTAAGCTTATGAAATCCCTACCCCCTTCATTTACATTTTTTTACATGGTCATTAATTTTGCTTGATATACATAATATAATATAAAACGAAACATGATATCTCATTTCTGGATTTGTCATCAATTACTCCTAAAAAAATGAAACCTAAAAAAAAGGTTAGCACATAAAAAAAGGGAAAAAAACTGAATAAACAAAACACAAAACTCAAAAATAAGCCTAAAAAATTGAAAAAAAAAAAAAAAAACCTTTTAGCACATGACTAAAAAAGAAGAATAATATAGGAAATGGAAAAAAAGATACATCTCTTTTAAAAAGCAACCTACACCCCCCCCCCCCCAAGAAAAAACAAACAAACAAGCCATTTAGCACATGAAAAAAGAATAAGTAAATACAAAATTGTTTTAAAAAAGTTTAGAAAATGAAGAACACGAAAGAATTTTCTTATTTTTTTATTATTTAGTTTAATTGGTTTTAAATATGTCTTGTCCACCGGAGGGTGTCGGTAATTCCGCCCCACCGACAGGTGGGAGTAGAGGTCCGGCGGCGGCTTTTACTCCCAATGACTTCCGCCGGTCAGAGGACACAAACATGGCTCGGTGCTAACTTTCACGGCGGGTTACATGTCCCAGTGACCTGAGCAGCGGCTTCGTTCATCTCAGAGGAAACCTTCCCCGTCTCTAAGTTTCCACCCCGCCGTCATGCTCCAGGCCGTCGGCGCCAGAAGCGCCCGGGCGGCGCGGCTCCTCGCGTCCAGGGGCGCCGTGCTCGTGGAGCCCGTCCGCGGCCGAAAGTCCCGCACGGACCCGGTGGCCAAGTCCAAGGAGGGCCGGATCAAGGTGCCTCCCCCCGTGGACCCGGTGGAGATGGTGGTCCTGAAGGAGAGATACACGGAGTACCAGCTGATCATGAGGGCGCTGCGGTACGTTCACGCGCCGTTTCTACGTCACCCGGTGCGCTAATCAACTATATAATGCGACAAAAACGCGAAGATGGTAGTCGTGCAGAAGTTTGTACCACCTCTTTTGATCACACCTGCTTGTGTAAAAACAGTAAAACTAGTCTGATCACTAAGTATTAATCAGATAAACAAGCACGTGCAACGCCAAGTACAGGAGGGTAACTAGCATCCAGCTGTGGCTAATTATGACCCCTCAATGATCTGATCATCCGCAGGTGACATCTGTCAAGGCATATGTTGCGGCAGTTTGCTGGTCTTGAGCTTTCAGGTGTATGTGTTAACACAATGCCAAGAAGGAAAGACATAAGCAGTGGTCTAGAGAAGCAGTTGGAAAGAGTTATGGAACCATTTCCAACTGTAACCATAATTTATGTTTTCTTTAAAGCCATAAAGACCATTCTGCAGGCCAGGTGTTGAAGGTACCACAGCTGGGTTTATGCTGATCGGCAGCTGCTTTAGTTTTATTACTGTGTGTTTTGAATTGCTGCAACATTGTTACAGCACCCAGCACTGTTACCCAACAGGGGGTGCAAACGATGTTGGGTAACATCGTTTGCACCCCCTGTTGGGTAACAGTGCTGGGTGCTGTAACCCAACAGGGGGTGCAAACGATGGCTTGACACCCCCCTGAATAAAGCCCAGAGTCAGACCCTGTAATGCTGCTGCAGGGCTGCATCACACCTGAACAAACTACAACTGGACCAACGCCCTAAACTGTCTAAACTCGACCATCTGAGACCAAAACTGGGCCACGATGCAGAACTATGACCCAGAGCAAATTTACATCACAATGAATGAAAGATAAAAGAATATGCCTTGGATACAGCCAGGGATGCACATGGTTAACCGTTTAACCGTTATCCGATAACAGTAACTCTAACCGATTAATACTAACGTTCAGTTTTGTTTTTAAGCTACATAATTCAATCAACTAATGGGGGCGTCAGCAGGTGCAACACATGCCATCATGTGCGTCCCATCACAGCTCACTTTACAGCGAAGATGAAGAGAGCAAAAAGGAGTTCTGTGTGGGACAATTTCGACCGGAAAGGGGAGGAGGTCATTTGCAAATTATGCGGTACAGCACTGAAATACTCCAGTAGTAAGAGTACAATGCAGTACCACTGAAGAAACAAGCATCCAGCATCAGACGATGGAGGACCATCGCAGTGAACTTTGCCCTCCATGATGGCCGGTAGAAAGTGTGACACGTGGCGGTCTGAGAAGATAACGGAAAAAATCCGTTCAATGGTGGAAAAAGACATTTTGCCCATCAGTGTGGTCAGTGGTGAAGGGTTCCAGGAGCTTCTTGCAGCTTGCATGAGTTCACGAAAACGCGCGCAACATCATGGCAACCAACTCTCCCGGGCGGGTCAGCTGGGTCGGAATGGTGGGAAGTTTGTGTGTCGGAATAGCAGTATTTCGGAATGGTGATATGTCTGAATGGTGGTATCTCAGAATGGCAGCATGGAAGGGCATTTAAATCTTATCGGTTAAAGATTATTAATCGTTAAAGGGTGTCGGTTAATGGTCATAAAAAAAATCCAAAATGTGCATCTCTAGTTACAGCTGTTCCTCCTCACGTGTTTATAAGAATGAGTATCATACTAACATGAGCATGAAATCTAGTCAAATATAAAATATGGAATATAGACAACAGTGATCCCTTATTTTTCGTGGTTAATGGGGACAGGTGCCCCACTGTGATAATCAAAATCTGCGAACTGGAGCCGGAGCCCCTCGAGCCTAAATAATGTGTTTAAAATATGTTTAAAAACTGCAAAAAAGTAGCGAGACACTGCAGCGAAACAAGACAAAGGCTCGACTGTGGTCTTTCTGTTACCTTCACAGCCTCTGGTCTCTGAACCGTAGTAAACAAACTGCTGCTATTGTGCTATCGTAATTAGCGGCTAACACGCTAACAACAACAAAAGAAAAAGTCTGGTTTTCTCTGCATGGAACGGGAACTTTATTCTGGCACTGCAGGAACTTGTAACATCACACAGGTTGTATTGTTGGGCTCCTGTCGGTTAACAGAGAATGTAAATCTATACACGCTTTAAATTACCAAGTTTTCATTCTGCCGTCCCACGACATACACACACTACATTACCCATAAGGCCACACCATTACCCATAAGGCCACCTTCTTAAAGGGGCCAGGCTGGCTCACAACATTTCTTTGCTGTAACAGAACGTGCACAACATCCTGTGATGTTTCCACGATTTTTTATTTTATTTTTTATTATATTATATATTTAAAAAAATCCACGAATAACTAAAACCGCGGAACTTAAAGCGTGAATTGGCGAGGGATCACTGTATATATGTATGGAATATATAAATGAATCTTGGTTGTGGTTGGAAAGTGTAATTTCCTCTCTGTTGTTTCAGCCTGGAGTTCAAGGAGGAGGTGCTGCGTAGGAAGTACGAGGAGGAGACGGGCTCCCTGGCGGAGGAGAGGGCCAAGCAGGAGGCGGAGGAGCACCGCTCCCTGATGGCTTGGAACGACGAGGAAAACCTGCGCATGCTCAGGACCAGGTGAGATGAGATGAAGAACGCTGAGGTGTTCGTCCGTTTTAGGGTCTTGAGGGTTTTTGTGATTCGGGTTGTTTAACTGGCATCTTCCAGAATACTGAGGGTCCAGGAGGAAGAGGAGGAGGCTCGGCGGAAGAAGGTTGAAGCTGCCGCACAGCGGGAAC
Source organism: Hirundichthys speculiger (assembly GCA_018398805.1). Classification (NCBI taxonomy): domain Eukaryota; kingdom Metazoa; phylum Chordata; class Actinopteri; order Beloniformes; family Exocoetidae; genus Hirundichthys; species Hirundichthys speculiger. The sequence goes on along the minus strand of JAGFBZ010000083.1, from coordinate 429,358 downwards.
AAGAAGAGCAGGAGTTGATCAAAGAAAAGGAGAAGGAGATCCTGCAGCTGCAGGTATGAAGCTTTTTAACGTCTGACCCGCTGCAGACATGACTTCAGCTGGTTCTGATCACCCGTATCATGACTCACTTTGATTGCTTTCACAGGAGGACGTGAAGAACTTCATCACCTTGGAGAACCTGGATCAACGGATCGAGGAGGCCCTGGACAGCCCCAAGAACTACAACTTCGCCGTTGATAAAGAAGGGAGGGTGGTCAAGCAGACGGTACTGCGGTGAGACAGCCGACCGACCCACGAGAGCGTCTGTCAGAGGATCAATGACCCGGACGTCCGTCGGTCAGGACTGTGACTGTGAACTCCACGTTTGACGCACCTGAAGACTGAGAATCATTTTGAAACGTGTAACGAGGGTCTGCTCGTTCCTGGACCAGACTTCTTTATACTTGTTTGACTTCTGTTCTGTCACCCAAATATCATTTAAATGTTGTTCATCATACGTGAAGTAAATTCATATGAAAAGCTGTATGCAGATGTGCAGGGCCCCGTTTTAGCCACTAGAGGGGCCCTCAAGTGAGAAGGTCAGTGTGCTCAGTTGGGAGAGAAATAAAATGACTTGTTTTGTGGCCACCTAAATAAGACAATCTGAGTCCTTGACTGTGAAATATTGAAATTTGAAACTAAGCTTCAGATGTGCATTCACAGAGTTTTTCTTATAAATATTTACAGTCAAAAAGTCAGTTTTCTCTCACAAGATTGCAGCTTTATATAAAGATTAGGGCTGGGCAACGATTAAAATTTTTAATCGCGATTAATCGCATTATTTCCCTGATTAATCACGATTAATCGCATTGTATACGAAAATCAAATAATGAATTCAAAAGTAGTGTAAAATGCACTTTTATTGAAATGTTCTGCTGCCATATGAACTAAAGTGTCATAACATTTGTTGTTCAAACACTCTTAACATCAGCACTTGTCAGTGACACATATTTAGTGTAAATCTCATCTTAAAAAAAAAGTAAAATAAAGCTTATTGCCACTGCCAGGATATTAATGTCATTCTGTTTTTATAAAAAATAAAAAAAAGTCTACAAACAAAATCCAACAAAATGATTGTGTCACAATCAGAACATTATAACAGGTAATTTCTGAGGTAACAGCAGAAACTTTTAACGGGGAGTTTAACTTGTCAGTTGTTACAAATAACCTTGTTTCTGTTGAATCCTCCGTCTGGGAGAACTTTAAAATGAAAATGTCCATGTTAAAGTTCAGTAACTTTATCAAGCTGTGTATCAATCAAAAATTAAAAAAAAAAATTAAAAAGTGACATTTTATTACATTTTTCATTTTTAAATCTAACACAAAAAAAAGAAAAAATACCTGTTTTTTTTAATATTTCAATTTCAGACTTGGATCAAAAATACGAAATGAAAAAACGGGCCACAGAACTGAATTTGTTTTATAATGGAGGACTGGACTTTCTGTTGTCATTACACATCTGTGCCACTAGATGGAGCCGCACTGCAGTAACCAGCTAGAGAACAGCAGGACAGTGAACACATGGAGCAGATCTGATGGAACATGGAGGAATGACACGAAAGTTTTGTTGCAGTCCAGAATTTTTTTTAGACTGAATTGTTAATATTTCTACCTGAGTTGCTACCTGAACTGTAAAGTTCAAGGATTTTTACCGTTCTCCATGTCTGTTTTAGCTTTCTCTTATGTTTACTGTTTTCCGGTTCCGCAGCAGCCAGAAACAGACTTTTCAAAACACAATCATGCGAGCAACATGCGTTAACGCACGTAAAATAAATGTTGGCGTTAATAAATTAATGCATTAACGTGATAACAACGCGTTAACTTGCCCAGCCCTAGTAAATATATCCAGTTTCAGATTCCCCATGTTGAGGATTTATTGAAAGTTGATGTTTTCCACTAATGTGTCTCCAGGAAACATCTTAGAACAGTGGTGCGCAAACTGTGGTACGTGTACCACCAGTGGTACACGTACATGATTACAGAGAAGGTTAATGCGATTGCTCCTCCTCGGTATTGAAGCCTGGGATTAGCAGTGGATTGAGATGAACCCTCTTTGCTCTTTTGTCTTTATCTTCTGCAGCAGGTCCAATGATCACAGTCGGGGGTTAAAGTAGACAATCAGCCTGAACCGTCGTCTTCATTCAATCACGGCTGAGTTTCAAACGTGACAGACCAGCTTTTAACTGATGAGTTTCTCACGTTTATTTATTTCAGATTCTCCTTTCGTCATAGTCCAAGTGTTTCTGATTCTTCTGGTTCTGGAGTCAGTCAGTGAGGGATTTGTGCCGTCAACACTGCCATTGTTCTGTTCATACTTGAGATCTGCGTTTGCCTCTAAAGGCCCAGAACCACGAGAGCAGAACTACGAACATGACAGGCAACTATACCTGTAACACATGAATCTATTCTGTTTTTTTACGTCAATTACCAGGAGACTCTGAATGCATCAAAAGGCAAATTATTTCTGAATAGTTCAGTAACAAATTCTGTCTGTCTCGTCTTCATTTGGATTCAGCAGGTGTGATGACGTCAGCATACGCAGGTCTTCATGGGAGATGGCCTTGACCCTGACAAACTAAAATCCACTCAGAATGAAGCCACTGGTGGCCTCAAACCAGTTCAGAAGCAGTTGAGGCACTAAACACGTTCATCTTCAGCACCTTGTTGTGGGAAATAAATAGTCACTAACATGGGTGAGGCCAGCCCTTTTTTAGGGGTGCTTCAGCACCCCTAAATTGAAATTCAGCACCCCAAAAACCTGGAGTAAGAAATGTTTTTATTCTAAAATTTTAGTTTGTATTTGACAGGCTTAGATAATGTCCCAAACTTGATCCATAGTTTGTGGTTTAAGTTTATATTTTAAAAATGAAAATGAAACAACCCCGCCTAATGGTATCGTCCTCTTCACTTCGCGTCACTAACGTTACTTGTGGGTTGTGGTGGGGCTCATTGGGGGCTCAGCACCCCTAAACCTCTGACTCTAGAATCGCCCCTGGTCCAAGGTCACAAAATCTTGGTTGCAGGGAGTAGGATGTGCCCTTTTCCATGACTGTAGAGCACGGCTTGGACCATGTCTCCATTAGTAAGAGGGAAGGTCTGCATCGAAAGTTCTTCGAAAGTTCTTCGAAAGTTCTTCGATGCATGAAAAACCATGAAAAAGACATAAATCCTTCCACTGGATCCACCATCCAATCTACATCTCAACCACTCATCCTCTGGTTTCACACTATGACACCTGTGTAGTTTAGATCAATGTGAATCACAGAAGAGGGTAGAAACTGAGTCAAGGCCTTTTTGAGGAGTTCATGCAGAGCTCCAGCGTACACTAATATTGGTTTTCAGCTTGCAGCCCAAAGCGTGTGACAGATAGCAGTCCAGGTTACCTCAGGTGTGAGGTGGAGCACTGGACACCAAAAACTTCTTTTACTCACATTTTATTCTCCAAATGTTGTCTACAAACTGTACAGAAGGACGTTCAGGTGAGAAGGGTCTTCCATTCCTGCATAGGATGGCTTTGACCTTGTCTCCATTGTCCGTTTGAGGCTCAAACACCCGGGACAAAGGTCCAAGGTCAAAGAATCAAGGTTCGGGAGTCAGTATATAATGGTGAAGCATATTTCCTTTAACTGTGAGCTGGGTGCCCTTTTCCATGACAGTAGAGCATGGTTTGGACCTTGTCTGCATTGGTCAGAGGGAAGGTCTGCATCAAAAGTCCTGCCCAGTGTGAGGGTCAAACTCACGACCTTCAGATTATGAGACTGACGCACTGCATACTGCGCCAACTAGGCCATAGCTCAGATCAATGTGAATCACAGAAGAGGCTAGAAACTGAGTCTAGTTTCTAGTTTTTCTCACAGATCAAATAAAAACACGAGCTCAGATTCACCTAAAAAGCAAAAATGGAAACAAATAACACTCCATTCCCAACCAGGAACAAAATCATTTAATAGAGTGCTGTACATTTGTCATACAGGCATGACTGACTTTATAAAATCTAAATATATAACAAAAATATAGCGTACACATACATCGGACTAGAGGGAATTAAAAAAAACGGAAAACATGCCCACTTGAATATTCAAGTATAATAACGACACACGTTGGCTGCTTCAACGACTACTAATCAGAGCTACATGGTTGGGATCCGTTGTAGCACCTGGAAACGGCGTGTTTGCGTCGTCCTTTCTGACCCAGCGAGGCACGCGTTCATTCACTCAAACCTTCCGTTACCATGTGAACTCAGTTCATTAGGAAATCTTGTTGTTGTGCTCTCCCGGGTATTTCTCGAATCTCCTTTCCGCCTCCTCGCTGAATGCATCGCCTGCAGGAGATTGAAAAAGAAAGAAAAAGCGGTGAAGAGCGCGGATAAATGACTCGTTTTGCAGCTCTGACGTCCGTCCGTTGCTTACCAATGTGGCAGTTGTGGAACCAGATCCGGTGGCCGTCGTATTTGCAGTTGCATTTCATGGCGTTGTTGGTGAAGTCGCTCTCGGACACTTCCTGATTGGGGTTGATCACGATCTGAGAGGGAGAGAAAAAGGAAAGAGATCGAGGAGATGTCTGGCGAAGGAGGGGGAAGGATGGATGAAGAAAGTCAGGGGAACTTTCTGGAGGCTCGTCAACAACAGGACTCTGCGTTTCTCTGTTCAGCTGTCTGAAATGACCGCAGACTCAAGAACCTTCAGGTAACGCAGCATTGTCATCTTGCTTGTGGACACCCAGATCTGAAAACATGCAATTCAACAAGCAGTTCGTATCTGCAAGAAGCTGCAAGAAACTAAAAGAAGCTGCAAGAAGCTGTAAGAAGCTGCAAGAAGATGCAAGAAGCTGTAAGAAGCTGCAAGAAACTGCAAGAAGCTGCAAGAAACTGCAAGAAGATGCAAGAAACTGCAAGAAGCTGCAAGAAGCTGCAAGAAACTGCAAGAAGCTGTAAGAAGCTACAAGACGCTGCAAGAAGCTGCAAGAAACTGCAAGAAGATGCAAGAAGCTGCAAGACTGCAAGAAACTGCAAGAAGCTGTAAGAAGCTACAAGACGCTGCAAGAAGCTGCAAGAAACTGCAAGAAGATGCAAGAAGCTGCAAGACTGCAAGAAACTGCAAGAAGCTGCAAGAAGTTGCAAGAAGCTGCAATAAGCCGCAAGAAGCCACAAGAAGCCGCAAGAAACCGCAAGAAACCACAAGAAGCCGCAAGAAGCTGCAAGAAGCTGCAAGAAATTAATAGAAACTGCAAGAAGTGTCCCGTGTCAGAGTTGGTGTATCCTTCTGCATTTGCTGTACCTCTGACGTGTGCAGTGCAAAGCCATGACACCAATCCCTAAAAAGGCATAACCTGCAGAAAAGGGGGTGGAGTTCAGATCGTACCTGAACCCCTGAAACCAGCTGCGACCAGCAGACGTTGTTCGACCCACATCTGTGTGGTAATTTTGACCGGAACATGTGTCAGACGATTCATTAAGAGCTCAGGAAACTCAGGATTTAACGAGAACGACCTTTCCTATTCAGAGCAACGGCCACCTGTGAAACTGCTGACGGAGAAATGCTGACGAAGTCACATCACGTGTGTTATTTAATGCCTCTGGCTGTCTGCATCTTCAGCAGGAGCTCCCATCAGTATGCGTCTCTGCTGCTGGATGAGCGACGGGATGCGGTTATGTTGCTGCAGATGAGATTTTATCTGTTATATCTGCAGCTCCAAGAAGACATGAGTGAGACCGTTGGGTTTCTGTACCGTGGTATTCAGCGTTTAACTCCCTTGCTGTGCGTTCTTCATTTTTATTTCATTTTTTCTACCTCCCCTACTCACCTGCATGATGTAGTTGCCAGGTTTGACATCCGTGATGTCGATCCACTGGCAGTCGATGTCGTGGCGGTACAAATCCCAGCAGCCCACCGTGATTCCCTGATCGCCGAAGTTGGCGCACTCGTATCGTTTGGAAACACCTGAGCGTCAAAAGTCAAGCGTTGGATGTTACTTACGAAAGACCTGGTCTGCAAATCTGCATGTTTCTCAGACGTATGAGGTGGACGTCAAAGACTCACCCTCCTGACAGTCCGTGTCCTCCAGGCAGAAGCTAGCCTTGTGTCCCTCGGCCACCTTGGTGCCGTTGGCGTTCAGCAGGTCGTAGTGTGTGAAAATGTCCATGCTGTGGTAGTGGCTGCATGGGGGGTGGGGTGTGGGGTGGGTGGGGGGGGCACAGACACACAGAGTGAACTACAATTCATAACAACATACAGTAATCCCCCACACTTCGCAGTTAATGGGGGCTGTGACCCCCCCCACGAATGATGAAAACCGCGATGTGGATGTGCATGTACATGTATATGTACATACAGTATACATGTGCGCTCGTACATGTATACTGTATGTACAGTATACATGTACGCTCGTACGCAAAAAGGTACACCCACTTTGACGATCTCTCCTCTGTGCGTAGCTGACGAGAGCAAGAGATGGGAGATGTGGGGACACGTGTCAGCCAATCAGTACAGACAACCGACGGCACAGTAATGTCCGTCATAGCAGCCAATCACAGGTCTCGATTTTCATTCATGGGGCCTCCCCTGTCGTTTCTTGTTGCTTCCCGAGACTCGTTCTTGATGTGATGGGTTTTGTGATGCGATGGAATTTTTTTTTTCGAATATTTTTTTCTATGAATATTTTAGAAACTTCCGCGATGTACTGAGACCGCGAAGTGTGGGGGATTACTGTATTTGGCTCCTTTACAATTGTTTCTTTATTTGAATATTTATACTTATTTAAGGTTCAGCTTAAAGTCCAAAGTTTATTTCATTTGAACTTGCACTCATTCTTTTTCCTGATGATTGTTTGCATATTTTGACCTACTATGGTTGTAAATTATATTATCTACGTTATATTATGTTGCAATGATCCCATCTAATTTATGACGTAAAAAAGGCAAAACACGAACAGCAACTGCATTTAAGGTGGAATAAATGGATTAAGTGAGCTGTTGTACTGTATTGATTTCATTTTTTATTTTTATCTTTTTACTTCTCAATCTTTTGCATTCACCCTTACTAGTTTACTATGTTTCTCTTTTATCTGAGAATTCAATTCAATTCAATTTTATTTGTACAGCGTCTGTTACAATGACAATTGTCTCTAGGAGACCCAGATCATGACCCTCGAGCAAATATAATTAACTAAGATTATAATATTAAATCCAATCAATGATAATGGCAGGTAAAAAACTCCCACAGAGGGAGAAAAAAAAACCTTTAAGCAAAACAGAGGCAAGAGAAAAGTCAGGACCAACAATATCAGACATCCAGGAATCATATTAGTGATTCGAAAACTAATTTGTGTGTCTGAAGGTGAATTAGTTCCACTCAGCTGGTAAATCCTTTCAACAGCCTTTTTAAATTAAATCATGTCTGCCTTGGGTCTGGGCGGCACGGTGGCTTGGTGGGCAGCGCTGTTGGTTCAAACCTCAGCGGGGGTCTTTCTATGTTCTCCCCGTGTTTACGTGGGTTTCCTCCAGGTACTCCGGCTTCCTCCCACGGTCCAAAGACATGCATGTTAGTGGTTCTAAATTGCCTGTAGGAGTGATGGTGAGTGTGCGTGGTCGTTCGTCTACATGTGACCCCGATGAGCTAACTGCCTTTCATCCAAAGAGAGCTGGGATAGACTCCAGCAGATCCCCGTGACTAGGGGTGCACGATAACTATCGGGCCGATAATAGGAATTTATGACGCAAGTCCGATATCACGACGAATAGCCCCGATAACATATATATTTTTGTCAACACAGCAGTGCCTCACTCCCTCTCAGCCTTTAATGACCGGCAGTGAATGTTATGTTCAAGTGACGTCGGCATAATCAGAAAATCAAAAGAAAATCAAGAATACCCCCTCATGCCAGAAAAGAACTTGTTAACTTTGTCATAATTTTGGTAGTTGATGACTTGAATTGATATTCACAGTATTTCCCCTCAAGTTACACATATAAAAAGAAAAAAATAGAAAAGGCTAAAAGAACGACAAGCAAACGAGGGAACGGAGGAATTTACGTTACACCTTGAATGCAGCATGCAGCACAGCGTGTTGATGAAAACAAACATGGCGGCGATGGTATGGAAACTTTGTTAAAGTTTAGAAGAAGATAGTTGACTGATTATTTGTGACGAATGCTCCAAGTGAATTCTACGAAGAGGGGAGCACAAGCGTTAAAACGTCAAACCTGATCAGCCAGCTACAGTATAACAACAACTTTCATGGAGGTTTTGAAATCGCACTAACGTGAGCTAATGCTAACATGCGCAGGCCAGCAGCTAGTCTCCCCTCCCCTCCCCTCCCCTCTCCCTCATCTCTCTCATCTCAAGCTTCCATGAGATAAAAAAAAAAAAAGCTACTTTAAAGGTATTAATTTAAATGGAACCACAAGTCAAAATCCTTTAAATGTTAATCTTTTTCAGTTGTAATTCTGATGCATGTATTTCCATCAGTTCAAGGAGCCTTTATTTTTTATATCAGTTAGTAATGCACCTTTGATGTGAGATATCAAATAGGTTTGTTTGATAGCTTTATGAAAATGTTTGAGAGGTTTTTCATTGGAAAAAAAAGTGTTTATTTTAAGAGTCAAAACTAGTTTTGATTTTGTTCATCGTATTGATGTAATGATCTTAGGTATATGTGTGTGTTATCGGTATCGGCCTTTAGGAGCTGATAGTTATCGGTTATCGGTATCGGTTTTAAAAAACAGTTATCGTGCATCCCTGCCCGTGACCATCATACACAGGATTAAACAGGTTTGGATGATGGATGGTTAGTTATTAATCGAGGGGAAAAAAATCCCACCGAGGTCATCTTTTCTTTTTAAAGGAGACTTGCTTCTTTATGCCGTTACTCTACTTTACCCATGACAGGCGTGCCACACCCACGAGTGGCGACCGGCCTTGGGCTTGAAGTCGGCTCGCCCGATGTTGTGGATCTGGGAGGAGAAGCGGAGCAGGCGTCGGTGTCCGTACGGCCAGTTGGCCTTGGCGGCAGACTTCGACAGGCAGTCCTCCTCGGCGGCGCAGTAGAGCATGTGCAGGGGCCGATCCTCGATGTAAACCGTCTCCTGGACCAAAGGGGCGTTCAGGACGAGATCGGAGGCCGCTGGACACAGATGGAGAAGTCTCATTACGGGTAACCTTATATTCATACATTTTTCTGTGGTGCTGAAGACGAAGAGCACATCTAGAAACTTCTCAGCCGCTCATCCAGTCTGACAGCTCAGCTTTGTGTAACACAACAAAGAGTCTAAAAGACAATACTACGGGATGTTTCAGGGTTTTTTTTATTTCTAATACATTTGCAAAACACCTCAGTTGGCCCCAGGGGTGATATTGACAAGGACCTCGCAAAACGATATATATCATGATACTAGGGTCCCGATAAGATATTATCACGATATATTGCAATATTCTACCCAGTTAATATCACAATTAAAAGTAGAGATGAAAAATCAAGTTGCTGTATATGTTCATCAGATGATATTGATCATTCAGAGGGACAAATTGAGTCAAAACTAATTGCTTCAAAACAACCTATTTATTGTTTATTATAAGTGTTTTTGGTAGGGCTGGGCAAAGATTACAATTTTTAATTGCAAAATCTAATAATGAATTCAAAAGTAGTGTAAAAGTCACTTTTATTTAAATGTTCTGCTGCCATATGAACTAAAGTGCCATAACATTTGTTGTTCAAACACTTTTAACATCAGCACTTCTTTTACACATATTTAGTGTAAATCTCATCTTAAAAAATGTAAAATAAAATAAAGCTTATTGCCACTGCCAGGGCATTAATGTCATCCTGTTTTTATAAAACTAGACTTTCTGTTGTCATTACACATCTGTGCCACTAGATGGAGCCGCACTGCAGTAACCAGCTAGAGAACAGCAGGACAGTGAACACATGGAGCAGATCTGATGGAACATGGAGGAATGACGTGAAAGGTTTGTTGCAGTCCCAAATTTTTTTTTAAAGACAGAATTGTTAATATTGCTACCCGAGTTGCTACCTGAACTGTAAAGTACACAGATTTTTACCATTCTCCATGGCTGTTTTAGCTTTTCTGCATGTTTTTCCATCAATTCTCTTCCGGTTCCGCAGCAGCCAGTAACAGACTGTGAGCAAAATGCGTTAACGCGTGATAAAATAAATGTCGGCGTTAATAAATTAATGAGTTAATACGATAATAACACGTTAACTTGCCCAGCCCTAGTTTTTGCACATTTAAATTTTAAACAAATTAAATGTGAAAATTAAACAATTTTCCTAAAAAATCGATATTAGGAGCTGAAAAATCGATATTATATTTGGCAGCTGAAAATCGCGATATATTGCCAAATCAATTTTTTTTCACACCCCTAGTTGGCTCACTCTGCCACGTGGACAAATGTGCAAATGTGTGATGAAAGAAGAATTGAATTAATCTCGTAACACAGTAGCTGCTGGAATGAACTGGTTTTCTGCATAAATGTTCCTTAACATGTGATCAGATCTTCAGCTAAGCCACAATAATAGATACATGTGCTTAAGATGATAACAGACAAACAATCATGACTGCACATCTGGAATCGCATTAAGGAAATGGGTTTGTAGGTGAACTTTAGAGCTCGGACATTTTACGTTTGCTGTCCGTAAGAAGCATCTGCTGATGTGGACCATGCTTTCCCAAAAACCAGATGTCTGAAGATACAAAACCAAGATATAGTTACAGGTACCGAGGCTGGTCTTCTTAGACGTGAGGATCTAGCGACAAGCTTAAAGACGTCGCTGCAACTGGCAAACGTCTGCCCTGATGAGTCCACCATACGTATGGTAATTCAAACAGGCAGGGTGTCTGCAGGACAACACCCTTCGCTCTGAACAGAACAAAACCAAATCACTGCTGCGAGCATGACGTTTGGCAAAGAAACACTTTGGAAAACCGACGAAACGAAAATGTCGTTACCAACGTCAAAACATCATCCCAGCGTTGCAGAGTGGAGCATCATGGTATGGGGTTGCCGCTCCGCTCGCATCACTGAGGGAAAAAAATAATTCCCAAGTAGGGTTGGGAATCCAGAACCGGTTCCTCTAGAGAACCGGTTCCTCTAGAGACCGGTTCCGTGTGTTTTAATTCCATGGAATCGTTTGGCAGTTTATCCAGCGATTCTCTTATCGATTCCAACCAGCACGAATCTCATGTAATTTACACAAGTTACCCTCAGTCAATTCCAGAAAGCACTTACGTGATTAAGTTATGTCGGTTTAGCACGCACATTGCAGTTGTAAACAACAATGGCGCCCACCAGGTTCAAACGCTCCAAAGTTTGGCTTCACTTCACCAAAGAAAGATGGCAACAAGGCAACTAGCAGTCATTGTAAAGTGGAGATAACAGCGTCGGGAGGGAACACGACTAACATGCAGAAACATTTGCGCACACAACATGTGATAACGAGTGTCGTGTTTTTGACGCTTCAGACTGATGGATCTCAACCCAGCAGCAGTAGCCAAGCTAAGATCACCTCTGGCAACTCTGGTTAGTAGCTATCCCACTGCCTATGTGCTTCTTGGTAAAACACGCTATAACATTAACGCTATGCTATTAAACGAAATCCTTCTGCATTACATTTAGAAGATGACCGTGATGAGAGAGTCTGGCTGGTTCAGAGGCTGGAAGACATGATTATTTTTCTGCAAAAGAATTGTTAATTCTTCATAGTATTTGCAGATTTATACTATGCACTGTTCCGCTGTATTTGATAGTATTTATCTTTCTTTATTATTATTTTTGAGTGCTTAGTGAGCTCATATATCCTATTAAAAGGGAGATTTTTTTAATTTCTATTAGGAAAAATCTGTTAGTAAAATGTTACACATTCTTGTGTATTTGCACAGTTACATATTACAACCAGTTTACACGTTATCCAGGCTTTGGGCCTCTTTTGACCTCCCTGTTGAGTTTGTAAGGTTGTGACTTCTAAGTAAAAAAAATTGATGTAAATAAAACTGTTAGTTCTCCTTTTTCCCCAAATTAGAATCGATAAGAGAATCAATAAAGAACTGAATCATTAAACAGTATCGATAATGGAATCGGAATCGGAAAAATCGTATCAATTCCCATCCCTGTTCCCAAGATCACCGAAATATCCTGCAGGATTATATCAAGGTGGGCGTCTGCCAGCTGACGCTTCGTCGAAGTTGGGTGATGCAGCAGGACAATGAGCCTCAGCCTCCTCAGAGTCCAGACCGATAAGAACCGTAGAGATGACCTCAACAGAGCCGCTCTCACCAGACGTCCTACGACATGTCTGAGCTGAAGCAGCTCTGGAAACCGGAGCGATCGAATGTTCTGCAGCTCTGATTCAGAGCGAGTGAAAGCATCTAAAAGGAGGTTCCACCAGCTCGTCATAAGTGTTTCTGTTGCTGAGACTTAGATCAGATCACATTTTTCTAGCGCAATTAATGCAGAAAACCAGTTCACCCGAGGGGGGTTCGCATGCTTTCTCCCCGCCAGTGTCGCGTGAGCGGTGACTCACTCTCTGAGCAGATGACGCCGGCTGAAAACTTGGCGGCCGCTCTCTGGCAGCTGACGGTTTTGTGGTGCTGGCACTGGCTCAGGGCCATCTCGCTCCCCGTGCACTTCACGCCGCTCATCACCATCTCCGTCACGTTACTGGTGTCCCAGTACCAGGTTTCCTTGGAAACAGGACATCAATCAGGACAGGACCGGTCACATGTGCAGCTGCAGATGCTGCTCTTCATACAGTTGCTGTAGAACAGATGTGGGCGACGTGGCTGATGACTGAGGATGGTGTGATGCTGAGTTTAGGATTAATGCGGGACTGTAACTTTGTTAAAGTGATGAAACAGTCCTACTTACTCACTGAAAGACGTCTAAACCACAAGGCACCGAAATTTCGCAATTAGACATACCGTTACAATCTATACTGGATAGTAAAACACTGTATGAGCAGCATTCTAGTGGCCTGAACCAACGGTCTAAAGTTTGTCTTTGTATTTGGTTTAAGGTCACCATCACTTGAAAGTCGGTCTAAGTCACTGAGATGGGTTGCCTTTGACAGCGACTTCAAGGCCTGCAAGGATTGACGGAAGGTTTATACATTGGTATAGAAGAGGAATTACCTCTTACTGCTGAATTATATCCAAGGGAGAATTTGACAGCTTTCAGAAAATTTTGGATACATACGGGCTAGAAAAAATTGATTTCTTTAGGTATCTTCAAATTAGGTCTTATTATAACGATCAGGTAAAACCATTAGAGGAAAGTGAGACCAACTTAATCGACATATTTATAGACATGTACAAAAAAAAGGACAATAGGAAACTTCCCGTAATTAATCTAATAAGAAACACTCAACAGATAAGATTAGATTAAAATGGGAGAAGGAATCTCAAACTGTCATTACAGAAGAAGAGTGGTTGAATATATGCACTGTACAGTCAACTTCCACTAGTTCTGGTCTCTGGAGAGATTTCTGCTGGCGGAAATTGGTCAGATATTTCATAACCCCTACGATAAAATGTGCGCAAACAGGGGAGACGGCCAGTGGACGATGTTGGAGGAACTGTGGGGAACAGCTAGAGGACCATTTTCATATATTTTGGGGCTGCCCAGCTATTCAGCCATATTGGCAAAAGATCACACAAGTAATACAAAATATTTCTGGTGATGAAATTAACAGCTCTTTCTCCACAATTTACCTGGGTAATATCACACCACATATCTTGGGACGAGACAAATATCTCTTAAAAATATTATTAGCAGCCAGTAAGAAAACTGTAACCCGAAGCTGGCTGGATCAATATGGTGAGCAATATCCAAAACATGGAAAGAATGACCTTTTTATTAAATCTACAGACTGATAAATATTTGCACTATTGGGAAAAATGGATTGTGTACATGTCCATAAGAGAAGCTCATTGAGCCATCATTGTATTTGTAACTACCCCAGTATAATGTCTGAATGAGTGTATAAGTGACCAACTGTTTGTTCCATGCATCTCTGTATATGTTATCTATGTTCCTTCAATAAAAATAAAGTAAAAAAAATAAAAAATAACCACAAGCCACCACAAGCTAACAACATATCTAATACAACTAGAGCTTTGGCCTGTAGCTCATAACTAATGCTCTCAGTTTCTTCCAGCTCTGACTTCTAACTCCCTCCAACGTCTAAAAAAGAAAAAAAAAATTTCAAAATGTAGACAATGGATTCCAAAAACCCTGTCGTCAGCATCTATTGCTAAAAGCGGAGATTTATGACACGAGTTTTCACTGTCCCGTAAAAGAGCCATTTATTCAGATTACACAAGAGCTTTTCCATGAATCGGCGCAGCGCCGCACATCTGCACATCTGCTGCAGTCAGTGAGCTGGAACATTTGCAAGAAGCCAAAAAAAATCTGAGTGTGTCACTCTGGTATGCTTTGTTGTGCACGTGTAGAAAGCTTTACGGCGTGGTTTCGTGAGTAAAGTCAGGACTACACATTCTTTTCAACAGAATGACTTTTTTAAATACTATAATTTCATAGATTTCAGCCTCGAGGCCCTTGGAAAATATAAATTTACAATTTACTGCTTTTTTTTTTGGCAATGTTGATATTACGCATGCGATGTCAATAAAATTCTGAAAAATTAAAACGAAATGATGATAAAAGCAGAGGGAGTGAAGAAGTCAAGTAGAAAGGCATCTGGTAAATAACTCGCTGGTCTCACAGCTGGCCAGCTGTTCTGTAATGAAGTGGACCTGGTACCACAGACCAAACCTATCACAGGGGTGTGGGGGACGGGCTTCACCTGGTGACCAGTGTTGGGCAAGTTTACTTTCTACAGGAACTAGTTAAGTTCATAGTTCACAGAAATTAAAATGAACTTGTTCAGTTCACCATTTCAAAAAATGAACTGAAAAGTTCATTTTTAGTTCTTTTTTTTTTTATATTCTTTTTTAATGTTGCTGCGAGCAATTATTTATCAAAATGATTGCCACTGCCCATAAACTACCCCACCACAAACAGCAATTATTTTATCCATTTTATCTGTCGAAAACTATTGGTCCAATTCTGAATCCTTAACCAACCAGGGTTCACATTAGTATTGAAGGGACAGCCCATGTAAAACTGTCATTTCCGTTTCAGTTTCTCTCTACAGGTACCGCCATCTGGAGATGAAAGTCAAATCCAGAGGAACCAGGATCCTTTTTTACTGAGCAGGAAAGGAGTGAGGACGGCCGTCCAGGCTGTTGGAACCATGGACCAAACAAAACTGCCGAATCGAAAAACCAGAGGCGATCGACTCTATAAATCCAGACCAGGCGATCTCGCGAATGTGAACGAAATCTCAAACAACGAACATGAGGACCACAAGCATGAGAGCTGAAGTGTTGAATGAGAAATTCTGAATAATCCAGTGGTGCACAAGCGCCCTCTGGTGGTACGCAGGGGAACGTCATAACTTTCCACATTTTTTCCACAATTTCACTTTTTAAAAAAATCAGAAACATACAATGCATTATAAATACAATGTTTGAAACGAAACGTTCAGCTTGAGATAATTCAAATAGTGTCTTTTAAAAAAAGATTTGTTGCATATTCAGTTACAGTGCAGATGTAACAACTTTTGAGTGTTTATTTTGCTCTGTATGAGTGTATGAGTATGTGAGAATTGTTGGACAGAGTTGTAAATGTCTGATTCAGTAAAGTAACAATTCAGGTAATAAACAACCACAATAAGGAATAAACATCTCTGTGTGTTTAAAGCTAATTTGAAGGCATATATGGTAGGGCTGTAGCGATACACTAATCTCGCGATACGATACAATACACGATATTCAGCTCATGATACGATATATAATAATATTTATCTTAAGATACATTTACATCATTTTCTGAAAGATTTTAAAGGGACAAAGTGATTTTGGTGACATCTTGTGAGTGTTCCAATGACTGTTTAAATTAATTGAACTGACAAATTGAGTCAAAACTATTTGCTTCAAAAACAACCTATTTATTGTTTATTATTAGTGTTTTTGAAAAAAAAAAATCGAGAAAAAAAATCGATATTAGGAGATGAAAAATTGATATTATATTGGGCGGCCGAAAATCGTGATATATTGCCAAATCGATTTTTTTTTCACACCCCTAATGAGGAAAGTATCGTACCATCGTTATCATTGTCTGTGTGTGTTTTTCTCATGATGCATCTCAGAGGAGTCAAGTGTTGATAATCTATCTGATGATCGAGTGTCTTCGTTGTGTCCACGGTGCCGTCACTACTCACGGTGATCGCATGCATGGAGTAGCCGAGCCCTAGCTGCCTGCAGACCACCATGGCCTCCTTTGTGGTCCAGCCTGTGCTGCACACTGTCCCCCACTTGGACCCAACCTGAACCTCGACCCGGCCCTCATGCTTGCTCCGGCCGCCCACTATCCGGACCTGCAGAGACGTCCTGCCGGGAGTCAGTGACGGGAAACGCTTCCTGTCCCGTCTGTGACCCGTCTGAGCTGAGGCTGCGGAGTCCTCAGGTCAGGGGAAATGTGCCGCTCAGCGTTCTGTTAGTCTTTTTTTTAGCTCACTGCGGTCTCGAGAGGAGAGTTGCTACGTGGCCGAGGCAGCGAGTGGCTTTGAGTTTGATTAGAAAGTTCATGTGCGCCTGTTTTGGTCCGCTCACATGGAACTGAACTATAAAAAGCCTTCCAGCAAGAAAAGCCTACTGCATATGGAAACTACAATACACTGCCAACGTTAACGCATGCATGTTCAAACATAGAGACGTAGATACCATGCACCATAGATGTAACACTACTGCTACATCACAGTAGGACATTTGAATGCTTTACAGTTAAGTATGTATCCATTAATACGTCTGCAGATGTCATGTAATTGAACATGCATGCAAAGAGTTTAGACAAACAGCAACACACCCAGTGGCCACTGTGTGATATTACACTCCCCCGGGCTTCTGGACTGAGCAGCTGCTGCAGCTGAGCCAGAAACATGATTACGTGACCGTTAGCACAGACTCTGGATCACTCAGAGACAGACTCGGAAACAGCTGGAATTCTTAAATGTGGACAGTCATGTGGAAATAAAGAAAAAAATAAGAAAAAATAGAATTCACTCTTCCAATTCTCGGGCCTGATGTATCAGGACGTGACATAAAAAATAAACAGATATCTGGTGCTTAAAGGATCTGAAAATTCAACCTCAGATGAACAACAAGATGATGTGTCCGCTGTCTTTTAACAGCTGGTAGAAGCATTTTTGGCAGGCAATAAGTCGAAGTGTGATGTCATTGATCTCCCAGCTTTCTGGCCCGCTCGCCTTTAAAATTTAGTCTAGGTTCACTGAGGTCTGCTGGTTCGTCTGGGATCACTGTCCCGTCACATGATCTGATTTCAGATGTCCGGGTACCTGTGGCTGCTCATAAAGGGGTGCCACCCCTCCACCATCAGGCTGGTAAGAGGCGTCTGAGCTGATGTGCTGAGTCTGGTTTTCTCCAGATGTGGGGCTGTGCATTGCAGTCAAACGTTGCTCCAGAAGCCTTGTGGTTTGGTCAGGCCTAAACTCTACTTCCACGCTGTTTTTAGAAAGCAGAAGCGTTCCCCTGTGCAACCTTCTCAAACAAGCCATACTTGTTGTAATTGCAGTGTCGTGAAATTGAACACTGATTATAGAAACCAACCGTATAGTCTGAGGCACTGAGCATTCACTGGGCTTTGATTTCCGCGCAGCAGAACCAACACCGGTAGATGTGAAATGATATTTTAGTTTCCTTACTGTGATCTGATGTGAATGAAAGTGATTCTGATAAATCAACATATAATATCCCCTCATATCGATCGAGCTGCAGCACTGAACTGTCATCCAGTGAACAGATCTCTAGTTTAATCAGGGTTGTCTGTTGAGCCACTTGCTCTCTGAATGAGGCCGTGCATGAGGCTTCTCAACGTTGGTTTATATATCGATAAAGAAATGTTGACATGGTTTAAAACAGCCATTCCTAAACTTCAGAAAAAATCTAAAGTTTGGCCCATCGCAAACCTTTATTCACAACTGTGACCAACATACAGGACTAGAAGCTATGATCTGATGTTAATGTCAAGGGTCAACAAATACGGTGACACTTGTCATATTAAGTTACAATGACCGTAGAATAACACTTAACTGGTTTGTTTTATTGCTTCTTAATGTTTTTTAATCATGTCATGAATATTTTAAAGTAATTAAAACTAGGGCTGGGCAACGATTAAAATTTTTAAACGTGATTAATCGCATTATTTCCCTGAATAATCGTGATTAATCACACTGTATATGCAAAATCAAATAATGAATTCAAAAGTAGTGTAAAGGTCACTTTTATTTAAATGTTCTGCTGCCATATGAACTAAAGTGTCATAACATTTGTTGTTCAAACACTTTTAACATCAGCACTTGTCAGTAACACATATTTAGTGTAAATCTCATCTTAAAAAATGTAAAATAAAATAAAGCTTATTGCCACTGCCAGGACATTAATGTCATCCTGTTTTTATATAAAAAATAAAACAATTTTTACAAACAAAATCCAACAAAATGATTGTGTCTCAGCACAATCAGAACATTAAAACAGGTAATTTCTGAGGTAACAGCAGAAACTTTTAACGGGGAGTTTAACTTGTCATTTGTTACAAATAACCTTGTTTCTGTTGAATCCTCCGTCTGGGAGAACTTTAAAATGAAAATGTCCATGTTAAAGTTCAGTTACTTTACCAATCCATGTATCAATCAAAAATAAAAAAAAATTAAAAAGTGACATTTTATTACATTTTTCATTTATTAATCTAACACAAAAAAAGCCTGTTTTTTTTATATTTCAATTTTAGACTTGGATCAAAAATCCGAAATTAAAAAACGGGCCACAGAACTGAATTTGTTTATAATCGAGGACTGGACTTTCTGTTGTCATTACACATCTGTGCCACTAGATGGAGCCGCACTGCAGTAACCAGCTAGAGAACAGCAGGACAGTGAACACATGGAGCAGATCTGATGGAACATGGAGGCAGGGGTGCCGCTAGGGATTTTGGGCCCCATGAAAAGAATCTTTACCGGGCCCTCCACCACAGCGGCGAAATTTGTTGATGCTATTTTTGATCATCATTAGGGGCCTCTCTGGGCCCCCCTCAATCATGGGCCCCTATAATCCGTATCCTTTACCCTCCCTTTTCGGTGCCCCAGCATGGAGGAATGACGCAAAAGTTTTGTTGCAGTCCAGAATTTTCTTTTTCAGACAGAATTGTTAATATTGCTACCTGAGTTGCTACCTGAACTGTAAAGTTCACTGATTTTTACCGTTCTCCATGTCTGTTTTAGCTTTTCTGCATGTTTACCAGCCAATTCTCTTCCGGTTCCGCAGCAGCCAGTAACAGACTTTTCAAAAGCATGTGAGCAACATGCGTTAACGCGCGATAAAATAAATGTCGGCATTAATAAATTAATGAGTTAACACGATAATAACGCGTTAACTTGCCCAGCCCTAATTAAAACATATTTTAACGGAACGAATAATATAAGGAGAGCCCTGAACCTGCAGGCAATAGCGGCAGGAGATACACAATCATCAATGCTTCTCAGTTTAGATGCTGAGAAAGCATTTGATAGAGTCGACTGGGTGTTTCTGAGGCAGACACTGATAGAAATGGGCTTTGGGAAAGAATTTGTGGCCTGGATCAATCTATTGTATAAAGAACCCACCTCCAAAGTTAGAGTTAATGGTCACTGCTCCAGTTTTTTCAGGGTTGAGCGAGGTGTGAGACAGGGGGACTCGTTGTCCCCCATCTTATTTGCCCTGAGTATTGAACCTCTAGCAGAGGCAATACGCCAAAATATACAGATTCAAGGGATAGCAGATGAAGGGGGATTAGTCCATAAAATAGCTCTGTTCGCTGACGATATTTTACTCTTTGTAAAAAATCCACTTCCTTCCATCCCTGCACTTATGAAATGCCTATATGAATATGGGTCAGTGTCTGGATACAAAATTAATGAGACTAAGTCAGAAGCCATGATGATTTCAGGTACCTGGCCTATACAACTAAATAACAGTGTCTCCTTTCGTTGGTCTAAACAAGGATTTAGATATCTGGGAATTATTATTACACCTAACTCCACTCAGTTGTTTGAGGCCAATTATAGCAAATTAATTGGACAAATAAAAAATGATGTGACGCGTTGGGAGGTCCTTCCTCTCTCTTTATTGGGTAGAGTGGAGACTGTGAAAATGAATCTATTGCCTAGACTTCTTTTTTTGTTTCAATCCCTTCCTGTAAAAGTACCAGCTTCCACTTTTACGAAGTTAGACAAACTAATCTCAACATTTATCTGGCAAGGGAAGAGGCCGAGGGTAAGATTGAAATGCCTTCATCTACCTAAGGACAGAGGAGGACTGAGTCTACCGAATTTTAAAAAAATTATTACTGGGCTACCCAAATGCAATTGTGGCGTGGATTGAAAATGACCGGGAGACAATATGGACTCAAATAGAGCAAAATTCGGTTAAGGGTGTCCCTTTATCTATATTGCCCTTTATTGACGCAAAGTCAATCAAAAAACTTAAAATAAAGAGCGAATGGATAAAACACACGTTAAAAGTCTGGACAACAGTTAAAAAAAGGCTTGGGGGACCAGAGTCCATCTCAAGGGCTATGTTGATAGTAGGGAACATAGACTTCCCTCCTTCGGTGTGGGATAGGGGGTTTAGAAAATGGACGGACAGGGGTCTCCGCACAATTAACCAACTCTTTGTAGAAACAGAATTCAAATCATTCTCTCAACTGCAAGAACAATTTAACCTCCCATCAAATGATCTATATAGATATCTTCAGATCAGACATTATATCACAAGCCATAAGAAAAGGATCTGATCAGTAAAAACCCAAATGAAATAGAGCAGTATTTTATCAGTGTCATAGAGAAGCATTTCCCAACAAAAAAACACATATCTAATATTTACAAGAGGTTGGTAATTGATACCGTACAAAACACGAACCACATCAAGGAAAAATGGGAATTAGAATTAAATGTTATAATTGACGACTCTACGTGGGTGGTGGACATATGTACAGGGTGTCACAGGGGAATTAGCAGCCAACTCTGGAAAGAATTTGACTGGAAAGTAAAGTTCAGATATTTTAACACTCCCTTTATCATCTCTTCATATGTGAAAAATCCCAATGCAGCATTATGTTGGCGAAATTGTGGAAATATTGGAGACACCACACACATTTTTTGGGGATTGTCCAGTGATACGAGGATTTTGGGACAATATTAAAAAAAGGAAATAGACAGTATATTGAAAATGGACGTGGTTCCGGAACCTATGTTGTTTTGTTGGGAGCCATACCAAAAGAACGATATAATGCAGACCAGAGATATATACTGAGAGTTCTTTTAATGGTAGCAAAGAAAAGAAAATGATTACTGTGGCACTGGAGAGATGTAAAACCACCAACAGTTGGTGAATGGGCCCAGAGACTGAAACATGTCTATACGATGGAGCAAATGACTGCAAGCCTGCAGCTAAATATGGACACTTTTGTAAAAAGATGGACTTGTATTTCACAATATCTGGGTGTCTGATGATGAGGATGATGGGGATGACATGTTACTGGAAAGAGATGCCTATTTGAACTCCTCTATAGAAAAACCCTACTTAACCACAGATTGTAGATATCATCTACTCTGCTTGTTGTCATCATTATCAATATTTTTGTTATTTTATTTCTTTGATTGCCCAAATATTTAATTATTTCTTTTTGTTCATTTACAAGATTAACATTAAGTTTATATCTATTTAATGTCAGAACTACTTATTTCTGTGTTTTCCTTTTATTTTACTTTTCATTATTTAAATATATAATGTCTATTGCGATGTCTCTTCAATTTCTGTCAGGAAATGTTCTGTAAAATTATGAAAATGGTTAAATAAAAAGTTCAAAAAAAAAAAAATAAAACATATTTTAAAAAGATCGAGGGTTTAAAACATATTTGTTTAATTTTAATGACCTCTCACGGCCCACCTGCAGTACCGCGACGGCCCACCAGGGGGCCGAGGCCCACACTTTGGGAATCACTGGTTTAAAATGTTCTGCGTTGTTGTTCATCTGAGGGTGTACTTTCTTTTTCCACGTGACTATAAAGCTGCTCTCTGGAGTTTCTGAAGTTGGAAGCCAGAGATTGAGAGTCTTTGTGTCGAGGCAAACCAGGGGAGAATTGAAACAGATCTGAAACTGATCTGAAGTTCCCTCCAGATCAGATGTTAAAAGATCCAACAGGAAACTCAGATAAAAGGCCACTGGGTGCATCTGACAGCATATCATATTTGCATATGTACCATGTACCAAAGAGACAACCGTTTGCTCTGCTGCAGAAAGTCGTCCTCGGTGGTGTTAATGACCTACTTTCAAGCCCTGGTTAGCGTAGCCCAAGCCGAGCTGCCTGCAGGCCACCATGGCCTCCTTGGTGGTCCAGTTCTCACCACAGATCAGACCCCACCTCTCTGTCCCGTTAGAGTCTGAGCCCAGCACCTCCACGCGGCCCTCATAGCGGGTTCGTCCCCCCGTGATTCGGATCTGTGTGAGACCAAGGGGGTTAGGCAACGAGAGGCAGAGCGCAGATACACTGGAGCTCCAGCCAGCGTCAGAAATATCACTGTGGATGTCGCCAGAGAGCCATGAAGATCCACCGCTGGTGGTCAGAACATGATTTCATGACGTTTCTGGCCCTGGCGTGTGCATCCACAGAAGACACGAAGGAACGTGATCTGATCTACAACCAGAATTGTTAAAGTCACTGTTGTCACAAAAAAGAAGGCTTTTCCAAACAACTACTTTTTAAGTAACGCAACAACTTGAAACAGAGAATTTTGAAGAATCTTCAAACCTGAAGAACAGAGCAACTTTTTTTTTGTGACAGCAGACCACAGATGTGAGATGCAACCTGGCTCTGAATCTCACATCCACGCACGAGATCGTTAGAGCAGCAAACACAGAACGAGGCACACGACACATCCCAAGCTAACGTTACACTTTAGTAAGAAGGTTCAGGTCTGACCGAGTTCTCCAGGCCCAGGTAGGGCACGTTGCAGCGAACGGCTGCGTCCTCCATGTGCTGGCAGTCCTCGGACGTGATGTTCTTAAAGGGGCAGTTCCAGATGGACTTCTCTGTGCCGAGACACTTCACCTCGTTCATGTAGATTGGACCCATTCCTGGACAGACAGAGACACGGCGGATCAATGGTTAAAACTGGTGAAAACTAGCATAAATGATATTTTAGCATATACGATATTTTTAAAGGCCCTCTATGCAGCAACTCTACCTCTGACCAGATGGGGGGCAACCACATAAAAGATGAAGGTGCATTCGTTAAGTCCGGTTCGTTCGGGGAGCTGTGACTCCAATGTGAACCAAAGAAGGGAACTGTGGTCCGCCTAAAACCTAAGCCTCGGTCCGCTTCAAGTGAACCAAATACGGGAAGCAGACTACAACGCAGGGCATTGAACTTTAAAATGAAAATGTCCATGTGAAAGTTCAGTAACTTTATCAATCTGTAAATATCTGTGAATCATTTGTTTTTTTTTCATTTTCAATTGTCAATCAAAAATTTTAAAAATTAAAAAGTGACTTTTTTCCCCGTTTTATAATCTAATACACACACAAAAAAAAGCCTGTTTTTTTATATTTCAATTTTAGCAACAGGCCACGGGACTGAATTTGTTTTTAATATTTTATTGTCTGCTTTACGTGACCCAGAAATGGCTTTTGTTTTATAATGGAGGACTGGACTTTCTGTTGTCATTACACATCTGTGTCACTAGATGGAGCCGCACTGCAGTAACCAGCTAGAGAACAGCAGGACAGTGAACACATGGAGCAGATCTGATGTAACATGGAGGAATGACGCGATCGTCTTGAACAAAGGAGTTTGAAAGTTTTTTTTTCAGACAGAATTGTTAATATTGCTACCTGAGTTGCTACCCGAACTGTAAAGTTCACGGTTTTTTACCGTTCTCCATGTCCGTTTCAGCTTTGCCGCATGTTTACCAGCGGACTTCCAGTTCGGCAGCAGCCAGTAACAGACTTTTCAAAACAAAAGCATGTGAGCAACATGCGTTAACGCGCGATAAAATAAATGTCGGTTTAATAAATCAATGCGTTAACGTGATAATAACTTGCCCAGCCCTAGTTTCCACATATTCTCTTAGTAGCTACGTGGTCCAGGTCTTTAATGCTCTACTACATAAATGACTGCGTAGCGAAGGGAATGGCGGTCAGTCATGTGATTTCTGTGAAGGAGCTTCCTTGATACAGATTTCCAGGGATGTTTCTAGGATTAATTCAGCCGGCTGGTGGTCTGACATCAATCCGAGCCCAGCGCAGGTCTGCTGCTTCCTCCGATGAATCCAGGAAAAGTATCCTCAACAAACTTCCTCTGCGGTGGAAATCATAACGTGCACACATCGTGTAACTTTCCAGCGTTTCCGAGAACCGGCCGTCAGCGGACTGAAAGGACTCCTTGTTTCCCCTTTGATGGAATCTCCAGACACACACACACCTGCTGTTAACACACGAATTATTCATTTCTCATATGTGTAAGTTATCCTACAGAAGGCATTCCTCCAGTTATTAAAAAGCGGAGAAATCCACGTTGGAACGAATGATGCTGGATGAAGAGATCACCTGAAAGATTAGAGTGGCGCCAGAAAGACAGTCACGAACGTGAATCCCACCGAGATTTAGATCTCTGAGTTATAACACAGACATTTGGGATCAAGAAGATCAGCAGTGTAATTACACAGTCTGTCTCGCTGACACTAAAACTCCATATTTCAGACTTTTTTTTTTTTAAATTTTCAGGTTTCTGAAACATTTTTCTACACTAGCTGATGTGCTGCTTAAAGGACATCTGCTGGGAGCTCTGGCACTTTCTTTAGCTTCTGTTACGCCCACATCCAGAGGAGCTGAAAGGAGGGAATGTTGCGTTTCTTCCCTCTTTCACACAGGAGGGAGCATTTCAAACCAGTTTTTTTCTTTTGCTTTTATTTGTTTTGGACCGGTGCTTTCTCAGTCTGTACCTTGTCCCATGCGGGCCCCCGTGAGAGCCTCCTTCGCGCTGCCGAAGCCGAGCTCCCTGCAGACGACGCTGGCCGACAGCAGACTCCAGCGGTCGTCGCACACCGTCCCCCACTCGTTGTCCTTCAGCACCTCCACCCGGCCCTCTCCCACCCTGGCACCTCCCTTCAGCCTCACGTTGCTCTAAACCACAAAGAGAATCGGAATTATTATTGGCTGCGCAGGATGGTTTAAACTAGGGGATGCACGATAACTGTTTTTTAAAACCGATACCGATAACTTTCAACTCCTAAAGGCCGATACCGATAACACACACATATACCTAAGATCATTACATCAATACTATGAACAAAATCAAAAACAGTTTTGACTCTTTAAACTTAAATAAGCTGCATTACTGACTGATATAATAATAAAGGCTCCTTGAACTGATGGAAATACATGCATCAGAATTACTAACTGAAAAAGTGCATTCCTCAATGACAATAAAAAAATAATGCACAGTGCATAATGTACTGATACAAGTTAGACTTGTCTGTGTAAATAAACTGAAAAAGTACACTCATAGTAACAGAAAATTACATTTAAAGGATTTTGGCTTGTGGTTCCATTTTTCTATTTTGTATGTGTAACATGTGGAAAAATACTGCGAATATCAATTCAAGTCAGCAACTACCAAAATTATGACCGAGTTAACGAGTTGTTTTCTGGCATCAGGGGGTATTCTTGATTTTCCTTACTAAGATATCGTTTTTCTGATTATGCCGACGTTCCCTCAATGACTTGCAAATACATTTTTATTTTTCATTTCGTGTAATTTTCTCAAATGTTTTTTCAATATTTTTTCTATAACTGTTAAAAATAAAGCTGCCATAAAAATCTGAGACTGTTCATTTATTTCTTAGTATGACAACTATGGAAGTATTTCTGTGCCATCTGAGTTTGAATACCAATTTTTAAGATTGAAATTTTTCAGCATCAAAATCAGACTTTGAATTTAAAAAAAACATTAGATTTCTAGCACAGAATTTTTTTTTGCCTCTGAATTTTATTTTGTTAAAATAAATTCAGTATTTAAAAAAATTGTTGTCTTAAAATATTCAGTTTTTCAAACTCAACACGCAAAGAAATTCAACACCCCAAAGAATTCAGTGTAAAAAAAAAAAAAATCAACATCTCAAAAAAATTCAGTGTAAAAAAATTCAATTTCTAAAAAAAAAATCAGTGTATTTGCTGTTTGTATTAAACATTTAAAATAGATTTAGTAAATGGTATTATTAATTTTAACACTGTACAATTAAAGTAAACAGACTCACCGCAGCACCATCACCTGAGTTTGCTGCCATGGCCGACCGGTCCGTCTTACTATCTGGGTGGGTGTCACATGACCAATGGAGCGTAACGTGATTGGCTGGACGTTGGCTGAATTGAGACAGGGATCGATTGCTTCTCCCTGGTGACCCGGATGTTGAGTCTGGTTCTTTTTACACTGAATTTTTTGAGGTTGAATTTTTTTTACACTGAATTTTTTGAGGTTGAATTTTTTTACACTGAATTTTTTGAGGTTGAATTTTTTTTTACACTGATTTTTTTTTTAGAAATTGAATTTTTTACACTGAATTTTTTTGAGATGTTGGTTTTTTTTTTTTTTACACCGAATTTTTTGGGGTGTTGAATTTCTTTGCGTGTTGAATTTTGAAAAACGGAATATTTTAAGACAACAATTTTTTTTAACACTGAATTTATTTTAATAAAATAAAATTCAGAGGCAAAAAAAAAATTCAGTGCTAGAAATCTGATGTTTTTTAAAATTCAAAGTCTGATTTTGATGCTGAAAAATTTCAATCTTAAAAATTCGTATTCAAACTCAGATGGCACAGAAATACTTCCATAGGACAACTGCCAAAATCAGCAGGGGATCAAATACTTATTTCCTCCACTGTATGTTATCGGGGCTATTTGTCATGATATCGGATTTATCGGGATGACGTCATAATTTCCTGTTATCGGCCCAATAGTTATTGGGTCGATAATTATCGTGCACCCCTAGTTTAAATGCACAGCATCGAGCAACATACACATGCATCTTCAGAAAAGAACATCTGGAGCTATTCAGCCCGCTTTTCATTCCTCAAAATTACGTTACCGAAACTTTAGGTTTCTTTTTCAGCCCGCTGTTCTGCAGAAACAGTGGACCCGGCATGCAGCTGACGACGGCTGGCATGCCGCCCGTGCAGGTGGACGTGGCGTTCGGTTTGGTGAACTCCAGGGGGCAGGCGGCCAGGTGCACTTCTGTTCCCGTGCAGGCCACGGAGTGGATGTGGAAGTAGCTCTTCTGGCGCTCCAGATACAACCTGGAGGGAGCGGAGACGGGTCAGACACCGAGGGGACGAGGCAGGTCGAGCCCTGAAACGTCACTGTTCAGATCACACAGTTTATTAACTTTGAATGAATTGATAAAACTGAACAAAGAAGTGTTCTCTGTGATGAATACACACCCACACGTCTACTAAGATTAGAAAATGAACCCTAATGTCTACAGTTATGAGGCTGTGTTTGGTGTGAATTAAAAAAAAATTCTGGTTCATATAAGCTGCTCACATTTATGATTCTGCTTTCTGGAGGATGGTTAGCGCTCTAAAACCTGTACGAAAAAGGTGCAGCTGAGTACAGAAGTGGAGGTCACAATAAGGGCTCCATGAAATGTCATCTTATCACAGTTGAGGGGTTTACGTGACCGAGGGAGCGATGCTGGCTGGGTTTATTTAACTCTCCCAGAGCAAAATGGTTCTGGGGGAGAAGCCAGACAGCCTGCGAGAAGCACACCGCCGAACAAATGGTTGTCGGGTCTGTGAACGTGATTCTGGCAGAACAACCCCACTACCTGCAGGAGGCGCTGTATTCAGCGTGGATTGGGTGGTGGTCTGAGGTACTGGGACGTGGGCAGTAACTTTGCTTCCCCGCTGGGGGAGCAGTCAGAGCTTGTGCGGAGGGCTGGGAGTTACTAGGTAGATACGATTAGAGCTGAGCGATTCTGCGATATACAGTGATCCCTCGCCAATTCGCGCTTTAAGTTCCGCGGTTTTAGTTATTCATGGATTTTTCAGAAATATACAACATAACAAAAAAATCAAGAAAAAATTGCGGAAACATCACAGGATGTTGTGTGCGTTCTCTCACAGTGAAGAAATGTTGTGAACCAGCCTGGTCCCTTTAAGAAGGTGACCTTATGGGTAATGGTGTGGCCTTATGGGTAATGTAGTGTGTGTGTCCTGGGATGGCAGAACAAAAACGGGGTTAGATGAAAAGTGTAGTGAGCATCAACAGCAGCCCAGCGTGTATAGATTTACATTCTCTGTTAACCGACAGGAGCCCAACAATACAACCTGTGTGATGTTACAAGTTCCTGCAGTGCCAGAATAAAGTGCTTGTTCCATACAGATAAAATCGGACTTTTTCTTTTGTTGTTGTTAGCGTGTTAGACGCTAATTATGAGCTAAAAATAGCACAATACCAGCGGTTTCTTTACTACGGTTCAGAGACCAGAGGCTGTGAAGGTAACAGAAAGACCACAGTTGAGCCTTTTTTACGGTTTTTAAACATATTTTAAACACATTATTTAGGCCCGTTCACGGATTTTGATCTTCGCGGGGGTGCGCCAGTCCCCATTAACCGCGAAAAATAAGGGATCACTGTATATCGATATTTTATCGAGTATCGATTTTTCAGCCGTGGGTATCGATATTCTAAGCTTCTTTCAAAATCCCCGTGTCCCACCTTTAAAAGCTTGCAAGCAACAATTTGCACCTGTTTAAATAAATGAAACTATTTTTCTCAACAAATCTTTTATTCATTTTGTCCAGCATTTGCAAGCTTCCTGTCAGCCATATAATGTGTAATTAATACTTTCAGTTCAATTAATTCAAACAAAGTCATTGAAACACTCACAAGATGTCACCAAAATCACTTTGTCCCTTTAAAATCTTTCGAAAAATGATGTAAATGTATTGTAAGACGAATATTGATATATATCACATCGTGAGCCGAGTATCATGTATCGTATCGTATTGTATTGAGATATTAGTGTATCGCTACAGCCCTAGATACGACCCAGCTCACATCGGGGGAGGCTCAGGGTCCGAAAACCAGTCTCCTGGGGAGCTGCTGGACTTTCCCTTCTGGAGCAGCTCGCTGTTTTGGTAAGTTGCTCCTGGGAGTTGCTCACTGTTGGAGACTCTGGGTGCACCAGGTGCACCACCCAGAGGGACTCCAGAGTCCTGCTGGGGTCCCCGATACTTGGAGAGGTTTGACTGTGGGGGTCACGGATCAACCAACAGTGACTCTGGATGCTCAGAGAGCAGTTGAGCTGTCAGCTGGTAACCGTCCAGCTGGTGGGTTGGTTGGGTGGCTGCTGGACCCCACCGATCAAAATCTTCAGCTCCCATCTTGGGGGGGACTTTCGTGGGGGGCCGGGGGACGCTGACTTGGCCGTGTTAAAGGTCGTCCAGAGCTGAAGTACAGAGTTGTGGCCCTGCAACCTCTAAACTAAGTGGGGGAAAGAGCTTTTTATGGCAGCTATGGTTCGATCAAACCCAGGTTAAGAACCTCTGCTCTAAACTAAGAGGAGAACTAACAGGTGTCTCTTAGACATTTACTTTGTCAGTTTTACCCTTTCTTTTCTGTTCGACAAATCTGTTCAGTGTTTCGGAGCCACGTGGGAGCGGCTTGAGTGTGCGTCTGTTCAGACAAATTCAATTTACCCGGTGGATGTTTGTCCTCAGATTACCTTTTTCCAGGGCTGCTCTGTTTAGACTTAGAGCTAACTTTAGCTTTGGATGCCTGCCTGCAAGGTAAACACGGGTTAGACTGCAGTCAGGAGATCACAGGTTACGCCATGACGTCAAGGACGTGTCCGGTTCAACACAGCTGCCCAGCATCTGGATCAACCGCTATGCTTTTCCTCGAGGGCCGCTCGTTCTTTTAAGATCCGATGCGTTAGATATTAAAGCCGCACAGATGAGTTGAACCGGACACAGCCTTCTTTAAAGCACTTACATGAACACAGATATTAAATGATCAATATTCACTGACATACTCCACCACCGCATGATCAAAAGTATCTGGGCACCATCTCACTTTTTAGGTGTTTTTATGTTTTATGTTTTCAGTCCACATACTTTTGGCCACTCAGTGTGAGATGTCCCGTAGAGCACGACAGTCCGTAGTTAGTATCAAATATATATCTGATTGCTGTTACGCTTTGTGTCGGCGTGAACGTTTATGGCAGTGCTTTATTTCTGGAGAGGTTTACCTGGTTACAGCAGATCAATCAAGCTTCTGTACTGGTGGGCTCTTCAGCTGCTGCCGTTAAAGGTTCGTGATCAAAACACAGATTACGTTTTATTTTGAAAATCTGAATCAGGTAGAATCTGCAAAGTGTCAAAAATCAAAGCTTTGAAAGGGAAAAAAGAATCCCATCTTCTAAGGTGCACGTTCAATGTGCATTAAATTGGTCAACAAGACATTCGATATTGAACTCCTGTGGGGAAACAAAAGACATTACGACATTTATTGTGGGTTTTAAAGTTTGGGATCTGACTTTCAGTTAAGCGACTTTGCATCCTCACGACGACTATCTCTATGTAGATCCTGTGATATTTGTCTGTTATGTCTGTACACGTGAACCAAAAATGGTGTTATCAGCAGTTATTTGGGCATCTTGGATGTTTTGATTGGTGGCTGATCACGTAAAGCCCGCCCCCAATCCACTCTGATTGGTTCGGTACGTTCCGTACCGATGGATTTGGGGGTGAATCTGGGGGGTGCTTGGCTCGTTTCATGACTTGGTCATGACATGACATGACTCTTTATGACTTGGTAAAGACATGAAGGATGAATAATTACTGGATTTATTATTAGACACTGCTTTGATCCGGTCGACTTCCTGACATACTGCTGCATAAATCTTTAACATGTCACGTGTTTGCATGCTTCATCTTGTCACTGTGTCTTGATTTCTAAAAGGTTTTCCTACAATTAAAAGCCATAGTTTGAGATTATTTGTCCTGTTTGTGCCACAGAGAAAAAAAGCTCCTCTGACGAAAATTTTGAAATGAGATACCTTTTATTTGATTAGACATTTAGAGCCGCAACTTTAGTTGTAGTAGTCAGTAATAGAGCTTTATTTGAGTTTTTTTTTCTCTCCTAAAGGGCAGCCATGCAATATTAACTTTTGTTTTGGAAAAACTTCTCATGTGAGAAAGAGACAAAAAAAAAAAAAGAACTTTTATTTTCTTTATACTACAGTTGTCTGGTTGGTTTCATCGTAGATGGCTTCATTTCATTTTAAATGCTGCTGATAAAACATCTGGCTCCTTCACGCTCTCATCCGAGCTCAGGACATCTGACAAACGCTCATCCGACGGTGGCAAAACTCCGTCCGGCCGGCGCCGAGATGAGCTGAAACGTAGAGCTGAACGATTTTATCGATTCTGTGATATATATCGCCATTTTATTTCCCCAGAGAGTATCGATTTTTCAGCCGCGGATATCGATAGTCTAAACTTCTTTCAAACCACCCGCCCCCCATTGTTTGAATAAATGAAACTATTTTTCTCAACAAATCCTTTATTCATTTTGTCCAGCATTTGCAAGCTGCCTGTCAGCCATATAATGTGTAATTGATGCTTTCAGTTCAATTGACCTTTCGGTAAGCGCCGCCCCCTTCCTAGTTACTGTTACTAGGTTGGACAAACTTGCTGCTCCTGCGTTAAGGACTGTGTTAATTCGCTATTTTTCCAATGTGTATCATCAGTGTTAATATTATACTATAATAACTCCATGGTGAAATATTGCTGCTGGGGACCTGCAACAGTGACTCGAGGTGTCCAGAACGTTTGGAGGGACATTTTAATCCCTTTCCTAAACCAAAATAAACGCTGGAGAATGCAGGCTGTGTAGTTGTGTCCGTCCACACAAGCAACTGAACGTGGGGAAAGTTACAAAACACACCTGCATTTACTTTGTTTATTAGATGATTGATTTAACCACTGTTTAGTAAAAGTATTATGATTTAGCAGCAGGGAGGGCGATGAGTGAAAACATCTCTCTGTTAGCATTAGCGCTGGTCCATAGTGTCGATGACTTCTCCACTATGGACCAGAGCTCGCTAGCCACCTATAAGCCTGTATTGTTGTCTACAAATATATATGGCCCTGGATATTTATTTTGTTAGGCATAAGCTGAGGCTAGTGATGTTAACGTCACTTTATTAATTGTATTAATACAATGCTGCGACTCGCTCATGTTAACATAGCTCTGGTGTGGGATAGACCTATCTTGAGAAAGAGAATAAAAATGTTCCTCCAAACGTTCTGGACACCTCGAGTCACTGTTGCAGGTTCCCAGCAGCAATATTTCACCATGGAGTTATTATAGTATAATATTAACACTGATGATACACATCAGAAAAATAGCGAATTAACACAGTCCTTAACGCAGAAGCAGCAAATTTGTCCGACCTAGCAACAGTAACTAGGGAGGGGGCGGTGCTGACTGAAAGGTCAATTAATTCAAACAAAGTCATTGGAACACCTCACAAGATGTCACCAAAATCACTTTGTCCCTTTAAAATCTTTCGAAAAATGATGTAAATGTATTGTAAGATGAATATTGATATATATCGTATCGTGAGCCGAATATTGTGTATCGTATTGTATTGTAGATTAGTGTATCGTTACAGCCCTACTGAAACGTGCGCTACAGATCATTTGCAGATTCTTCCAGATGCAGCCCAGTTTGTGAACCCATCACCTCTTCCAGAAAGCATGCCATAATGAACGCTGAGAGGTCCAGCAGTTGTGACAGTTCAAAAGGACTAATACGTGAAAAACTAGGCCCCAGTCACCGACATGGCACAGACTGATGTCCACCAAAACAGTTTCACGAGAGCTGAATTAATGGCCAATAATGTCTGTTGCATCTAACAATTATAAGAGGAACTGCTGGAGAAATGCTTTGAGATTTGGCTCCATTATCAGTCTGTGTCATGACAGTAGAAAAGTTTGAAAAGAAACGTTCCAACCCTTTCACATGCCCGTCATGATGATAAATCAGAGGGAGGAGAAACAGCGGCTACGTGATTGTTCCGTCTACGCCGACAGAAAAACCCAGTGTTGGAGCTACAGCAGAGCAGAGCGCAGGCAGGAGGACGGTGGGTTTTCCTCTCAGCAGTGTACCTTCCACCCGCCGAAACATTGACCTTCGGACCGGAGACCCTCTCAGCTGCTCGCCTTTTCAGACGCCTGCAACAGTGGCACAGTCAACCTCCGTCACACGTGGGCGAGAAACTGCACGCAAACACACACACCGAGGCTGGCTGCACGTGCACACGCACGCGCGTGCGCGCAGCATTTTTGCCATTCCACAGGTCATCGACATGTCACATTTCTGCAGAGTAACAGTTGCTCGCCTCTTCCAGCCATTCAGGTTTGTTTTTTTTTTTGTTCCTGCTATTTTAGTTGAGCGTGTGACCTCCTCTGAAAACCAGGCGCTCGACCCCAGACTTTCCCCCGGAGACTCACACATGCCTGAGAGAAAACACACATTTCCACTACTGTGAACCATCGACGGGGGGACGGATGAAACTGGAGGGGAGCTCGGAGTACGTGGACTCATGCTGGACTGGCAAACCTGCAGGAGAACGTGGAAGTCTGAGACCTCACTGCAGGTTTGAAAACAAAAACAACCTGCAAAGGTCATGCAATCAACCGTGTGGTCAAACGTGCTCCATTTAAGGCAAACACAAGGCCCGAGGGCCAAATGTGGCCCGTCACGTCGTTTTATGTGGCCCTTGAGAGTTTGGGCATTATTGGCTTAAATTTTAAACAAATATTTTAAGACTTAGGGTGCTTTCACACCTGTCCCGTTTGGAGCAGTTGTTCCGAAACAGAAAGCGTTTCCCCCTAAAGATCGGTTCGTTTGGTATATGTGAACACAGCAAAACAAGCGAGCCGAGATCACCTAGGAGAGGTGGTCTCGGCTTGCTTCCATTCGAGACCTGGAGCGGTTCGTTTGCAGTGAGAACATAATCGACGCAGCAACCGACACAACTCACTCATAACTGTAGTATAAATGAGACACGGTAGTGTCGTGTGAGTAATGCGTGTTGTGATGTGCAGATTGTGCATGTATCAGAGCCCATCTTCGGCGGCAATTCCTTATCGCGGCACGTCTTCTGAGTAAATGCATTAGGATATTATTTTCCCTGCGCAGTCTGGATTCCCGGTAGAACTGGATATTTTCTGTTACAGAACACTGGTACATTAACCAGAGAAACACAAAGAAACAAACTAGCCACACTCGCTGACGATTGTGGCTTGTTGATGTTTTTCCCGGGGTACAGAAGACGCAACTCTTTCCGCGTTCATTTCTGACCAATGAGAGAATAGTTGGTTCGCGCATGGCATTTGTTAACAGCTTTGAACCTCTACAGACGGTTGCCTTGTGAACACAAACGCCCCAAACGAAAAACGAAACAACTGTATCGATTTAGCCTCTGAATCGTAACAAAACAAACGGGCCACAGGCCTGAAAGCACCCTTAAAATAAGCTTACACCGCTTTAAAGCGCATATTGACAATAAACTACATCTCCCATCATGCACTTCGTCGTTACCCACAACGATAATGGTAGCTATGAGCAAAACGATTCTTCAGAACTGATGGACTTAAGAAAAACCTTTACAAACTAACCCCAACATGTCCAAGAAAAGAAAAATTGATGCACAAAGAAGGAAGTTTCATGAATGATGGGAAAACAATTACAAGTTTGTATCTCAAGGTGAAATAACAGTGTGTCTTTTGTGTTATGAGGCGGTGTCAGTCGTGAAAGAGTTTAATCTACGTCGGCATTTTGACAACAAACACGGAGCTAAGTATGCTAAATTTAGCCTACAAGAAAAACAAAGAACCGTTTCCGCTTCTGAAACCAAGGTAATGGATACTTTTACAACCACAAACCCTGAGTTTAATATAATAATGACTTAAATGTTTGAAACTTGAATACAGTTTTGATTTACATTGCATTTTGTTACAATCATGCTGTCAATCTGGCCCTTCGAGGGCCACCATGATGCTGATGTGGCCCTCAGTGAAAATGAGTCTGCAGGCCTCATAGGTGCAGGCAGTTAACTTCATCTCCCTCTGCAGACAGAGGTCCAGAGACAAAGAAAGAAAGAAAGAAAAAAAACCCTGGCTTTATTTTCTGCTGAACGGAAAAACAAAAAACATCCCGGCAGGAGTGAGATCAGAGCCGGAACACAGCAGCAGACGTTCATCACCGGCGTCGTAAAAGCTGACGTCTGGCCGCCGGTGGAGACGGTCTGCTCACATTCCCTCCTGCGGCTGAAGTAAACAGCGGTTGCTAGGATGTCGACTCTCTGCAGAACAAAGGTTCAAATCCTGCTCGTGGTCGGGCCAAAGTGTTGCCTCTGTTGTTTACGGACCGAAACCGTGGGAACGGCAGAGCAAACATCCCACGCTGAGGGAAGGATGACATCACGGTCACCTTAATTCGAAGCATCCTGCACACACCAGGGGTTTAGCAGAGCGCAGAAGCGGTAAAAATGGATGTAAATTAACAGATGAAATGATGCTGCTGAGAAAAAGCGAGAAATATTTTGGGTTCATCTCATCTGCAATCAAATAAAACAGCCATTCCCAAACTTCAGAATACCAAGGCCCAGTTTGAAATGTGAAAAATCTCTGCGACCCACCGAAACCTTTAATCACAACTGTGATCAACATACAAGACTGGGAACTATGTTCCAATATTAATGTGAGGTGACACTTGTCTTATTAAGTTAAGATGACAGTGTTTTAGTACTTATACTTTTTTTAAAAATCATGTGGCGGCCCACCTGCAGTACCACCACG
The DNA here is from genome assembly GCA_018398805.1 of Hirundichthys speculiger. Classification (NCBI taxonomy): domain Eukaryota; kingdom Metazoa; phylum Chordata; class Actinopteri; order Beloniformes; family Exocoetidae; genus Hirundichthys; species Hirundichthys speculiger. Next base: position 393,261 of record JAGFBZ010000083.1, on the reverse strand, counting down.
GCCCACCAGGGGGCCATGGCCCACACTTTGGGAATGACTGAAATAAAAGTTAAAGTAAATAAGCTTTTTTTCTATTTGCAGTTTCCATTACATCTATGTTTTTAATGATTGTTAGATGAGAAGATAAGTCTTATATTTTCTTATCAAACATATAAGTGTAATTAAGAGCAGATAAAGATGAGCCAAGACAAGATAATCCCCGATACAATCTGCTTTCAGAGTCCTGTGAGTTACAGTTCAGACACGTCCAACAGGACTGTTGCTCCTGCTCCATTAAATAAAATGTATTTTATTTTTATTTAGGGCTGGACAACAAATAAATTTTTTAATCGCGATTAATCGTATGATTTCCCTGATTAATCACGATTAATCGCAATGTATACACAAAACATTCAAACAGGTAATTCAACTTGTCAGTTGTTACAAATAACTTTGTTTCTGTTGAATCCTCCGTCAGGGAGAACTTTAAATTGAAAATGTCCATGTTAAAGTTCAGTAACTTTATCAATCCCTAATTATCTGTGTATCATTTGTTTTTTTTCCATTTTCAATTGTCAATCAAAAATTTTAAAAAATTAAAAAGTGACATTTTATTTAGTTTTTTAATCTAACACACACAAAAAAGCCTGTTTTTTTTATGTTTCAATTTTAGAAAACGGGCCACGGGACTGAATTTGTTTTTAATATTTGATTGTCCGGTTTACGTGACCTGGAAATGGCTTTGTGCACAAAGTTTGAAAGTTTTTTTTTTTCAGACGGAATTGTTAATACAGTAATCCCTTGTCAATTCGTGCTTTAAGTTCCAAGTTAGTTATTCACGGATTTTTCAGAAATATATAATATAATAAAAAAATCAAGAAAAAAATCGTGGAAACAGGATGTTGTGCGCGTTCTCTCACAGTGAAGAAATGTTGTGAGCCAGCCTGGCCCCTTTAAGAAGGTGGCCTTATGGGTAATGGTGTGGCCTTATGGGTAATGTAGTGTGTGTGTCGTGGGACGGCAGAAGAAAAACGGGGTTAGATGAAAAGTGTAGTGAGCATCAACAGCAGCCCAGCGTGTATAGATTTACATTCTCTGTTAACCGACAGGAGCCCAACAATACAACCTGTGTGATGTTACAAGTTCCTGCAGTGCCAGAATAAAGTGCTCGTTCCATGCAGAGAAAACCAGACTGTTTCTTTTGTTGTTGTTAGCTTGTTAGCCGCTAATTACGAGCCAAAAATAGCACAATACCAGCAGTTTCTTTACTACAGTTCAGAGACCAGAGGCTGTGAAGGTAAACAGAAAGACCACAGTTGAGCCTTTGTCTTGTTTCGCTGCAGTGTCTCGCTACTTTTTTACGTTTTTTAAACATATATCCGTTCGTGGATTTTGATCTTTGCGGCGGGGGGGGGGGGCATTCCCCATTAACTGCGAAAAATAAGGGATTACTGTATTGTAACCTGAGTTGCTACCCGAACTGTAAAGTACACTGATTTTTACTGTTCTTTACCATTCTCGATGTCTGTTTTAGCTTTTCCGCATGTTTTTCCGCCAGTTCTCATCCGGTTCCGCAGCAGCCAGTAACAGACTTTTTAAAACAAAAGCACGTGAGCAACATGCGTTAACGTGCGATAAAATAAATGTCGGCGTGAATAAATTAATGAGTTAACACGTTAACTTGCCCAGCCCTATTTTTTTTTTGTCATCACATATCAACAACCCTCAGTGTTTTGTTTTTTTTTAAACAGTACAGCGTTTCATCAACAGGAGCCTCTCACTCATGATAACTTTCACGGCTTTCAGAACCTCAGGTTCTAACTGCCGTTTGGCTCTTGAGTGAAAAAGAAAAGAAAAGAAAAGAAAAGTCGTCTGTTGCAGCTTACACACCTCAGCTTCAGTTTCAGCTTTAACGACTCGCCCCGAGGGGGCTTCGCTTACTTGTAAAAGTTCTTATTGGCCTTCCTCTCGTGCGGGAATCCCAGCATGCCGCAGACCACGCGGGTGTTCTTCACCGTCCAGCCCAGGTCGCAGATCTGCGCCCAGCCGTCTTTGTGTTTGACCTCCACCACGCCCTCGGCGATGGGCATCCTCTTCTTCGCCGTGGCAACGACGGGCCGGAGCCGCACCTCCTCCACTTTGTTCTCGTCGAGCTGCACCTGGAGGAGGAGTGTTCTTCATTCACCTCATAATTGGTTTAATCTTTATAGTCATTTTACAGCTTACAAAACAGAGGTGGCGGAAAAAAGAAAACCACAACTCATCATATTAACACGGGAACACAGGCAGGAGATGAACAGACTAAACAGTGAGTCACAGTCATAACAAAAAAGCAGTTTCACATTTAATCCTCTCACTGAAGGCTCTTGAGCGCTACATGTGACCGACTCACTGCAGTGACTCACTTCCACTGTGGTTTATCTGGAGGAAAAAAAAAAAGAAAAAAAAAAGTCTGGCCACCACATTTCACCAAGTCTCCCTGATCATTTATTTAAACAGTCCAAATTGTTGCTTGCAAGCTTTTAAAGGTGGGACACGGGGGTTTTGAAAGAAGCTTAGAATATCGATACCCGCGGCTGAAAAATTGATACCCGATTCAGTGCTTCTCTCCTCCGGAGATCAGTGTCAACCAGGGGTGAGTATTGGCAAGGACCTCGCAATACGATATGTATCATGATACTTAGGTCACGATACAACGTTAACGCGATATCACGATATATTGCAATATTCTACCCAGTTAATATCAAAATTAAAAGTAGAGATGAAAAATCAAGTTGCTGTATATGTTCATCAGATGATATTGATCATTCAGAGGACAAATTGAGTCAAAACATTTTTTTTCAAAACAACCAATTTATTATTTATTATTAGTGTTTTTGCACATTTAAGTATAATCTAATTACATGAATACATTATTTTTCCTAAAAAATCGATATTAGGAGCTGAAAAATCGATATTATATTGGACGTCTGAAAATCGCGATATTCAGTGATCCCTTATTTTTCGCGGTTAATGGGGACCGGCGCCCCCCACGAGAGAATCAAAGTCCGCGAACAGGAGCCGGAGCCCCCCGAGCCTAAATAATGTGTTTAAAATATGTTTAAACATCGCAAAAAAGTAGCGAGACACTGCAGCGAAACAAGACAAAGGCTCAACTGTGGTCTTTCTGTTACCTTCACAGCCTCTGGTCTCTGAACCGTAGTAAACAAACCACTCTTACATCTAACCTCATTTTCATTCTGCCGTCCCACGACACACACTACATTACCCATAAGGCCACACCATTACCCATAAGGCCACCTTCTTAAAGGGGCCAGGCTGGATCACAACATTTCTTTGCTACGAGAGAACGCACACAACATCCTGTGATGTTTCCACGATTTTTTTTAATATTATATATTTCTGAAAAATCCGCGAATAACTAAAACCGCAGAACTTAAAGCGCGAATTGGCGAGGGATCACTGTATTGCCAAATCGATTTTTTTTCACAGCCCTAGTGTCAACGGCTTCTGCATAATCCCAGCAGATCGAGTGAGCAGAAGTGACCACTTCTGCGGTCGTCGTTTACATCCGTCGTCACGTTCAAACTGCAGACGTGTCTACAAATCTGTAGTATTTGAAACTGTTTTTTATAGTTTACACGTGCTCTATCTTTATTTAAGGCTGTTTACCGAGTGTGACGCCACATGCTTAAACAGGTAAAGATGGCATAAACTGAATAACAAATTATCCTTAAAGGAACTGAAGTTGCCATCTGTTCCGAGAGGACTGCAACGTTTACTTGGAAAGCCGTCAAGACACGTAGAGAAGCTGAAGTTACTGCTTTTAATAAATCCAGACACGTGGTACAGAGCAGAGCTGAGCAGATGTGTGCCGCATCAACAGCTGGAACGAAGCAGAGGTGCTGGATGTCTCCTGTGTTACTTCAATCATGTGTCCTGTCAGGACAGTGAACACATGAGCGGTTCTAAATCAACTGTAGTGACTTACATCGATGACGTTGGAGTCCACGAAACCGGGTATCCTCTCGTCTTTGCACACGACTCCAGCGTCCTCGTCGTGAGTGCAGTCGCTGTTGCCCCAGCCGCGGGATTTGCAGAATTCAATGCTCTTTTCGCCTCCGTTGCACAGCACGTTGTCCAGCCAGATCTTTCCTGCAACGGCAGCAGAGCGTCAGCGAGGCTCCGGCGAGCCCGGTGAGAGGATTCGGCCCACGTCTGGAAGTGACACTCAGATGCTTATAACACTGGTGCTCCAGCTAGCTGCACCCACGCTGGAGACGGAAGCGCAGGCGCCTCTGTTTCAAATGATCGGTGGAATTTTTTGTTGTATTTTACCAAAGTAAAGGGGTGGACAGGTGAAAGCAACATTGAGACACGAAGGGTGAATTCCAATTCCTCCCTTAACCCTCAATCTCAACCCTCGCCCTTAACCCTCAATTGTTGGCCCTCAATCTTAACCCTCCAAAGTAAGTGTAAGGGCTATCTTGTGGCTTAGAAATGGGACACCCCTCGAGTGCAGTTATGTCTTCAGACTGAAATGTATCAGAGCCGTGTTGTCTCTGTATTTCCTGAAATGACACAGGGATAACATTGAAAAGAGCACTGTATATTCTCTAAATAATATTAGCAAATAACACAATAGAGGATACACTATTCAGTCCTCAGTCGCTACACAACCAGGTAAACAGGTAACGTGAAGCTGGCCGGGACCGCCGGGCCGGCAGCAAACATCATAAAGTAAAAAAATAAATGTTACGTAACAACAATGTTAATCCATGAAAAACTCTCAAACAAAGACAATAAGATGGTTTTGTAACATTTATATCTTTAAGAACTACGAAGATACTTACATTTGTAGTTAGCTTTTTTTGGCGCCATCCTTTTCGAATATGTCTTGGCTAAATTACCCAGTGCCTTCTGGGTAGTCCTTACTTTCAAGGGTGGAATCTCAATTTTGAGGGTGATACGGCCCTCAAACTTATCCCTCAATTTGACGTTCTTAGAATCGGGACAGCACTTGCACTTAGCGGGAGCACGCATTTTTGAGATTGAAGGTTGAGATTGAGGGTTAAGGGAGGAACTAGAATTCACCTGAAGTCTCCTAGAATCTTTCTCAAGACTTGGTCTTTATAATCTTTAGATCAGTGGGAGGGACGCTGAGGACCATGAAAAATTCTGGAAATACTCCAAATAATGATGGTGCTACTGAAAGGGATACACCAACATTTAGGGAAACTGCTTATTTCCTATAAACCCAAGAGTTTCATAAGAAGGTATATGCGTTCCTGCAATACATCAGCTGAGGTAGACCCTCAGCAGACCCTCTTAACCCTGAATTAGGAATGAGCAGGTAGAGATGAAGGATGGTTTATTCCCTTCTCTTCTCTGTGTGTCCAGTTACACCTTACACCTGGCCTAAGAGAGCCAGAAGAGGAGAAAAAGGGTGATGAAGGTGACACGCATTAACATCCGAGGATGGTGTCAACATCCAGTTAGCCAGGTCCTGGTGCTGAAAGGAAAGTTGAATGTCTTTGCTGTAGGGAATGAGACCAGTCAGTGCTGTAGCTGTGATACAACCAGCACCCTTGTGTGATCAAATATCCCTCCGTCCATCCATTATCTATATCCGCTTATCTCTGTGTAGGATCACGGGATCTGCTGCATCCTATCCCAGCTCTGTCCGGGAGAAAGGCAGGGGTACAACCTGGACAGGTCACCAGTCCATCACAGGACAAACAACCATGAACGCGCTCACACTCGCACCCACGGGCAACTTAGAGTCACCAGTTTACCCACTGTCCTGTTGATGCCAGAGGTCAGAGGAGAATGGCCAGACTGGTTGGAGCTGATAGAAAGACAACTGTACCTCAAATAACCAGTCGTAACAACTGAGGTCTGCAGAAGAGCATCTCTGAACCCACAACACGTCCAACCTTGAGGCGGATGTTCTCCAGCAGCAGATGACCACACCGACTCCTGTCAGCTAAGAACAGGAAACTGAGGCTACAACAGATTAACCAAAACTGGACGATAGAAGATTGGAATAACGTTGTCTGGTCTGATGAGTCTGGACTCGGTTGGGTAGTGACCAGAAGAATGACATCGTGGATACAAGCGGCTGAAATGAGTTTTCTCTGCAGGGTGGCTGGACTCTCCCTTAGAGATAGGCTGAGAAGTTCAGTCATTCGGGAGAGGCTCAGAGTAGAGCTGCTGCTCCTTCACATGGAGAGGAGCCAGTGGAGGCGGTTCATCTGGTTAGGATTCTCCCCTGGACGCCTCCCTGGAGAGGTGTTTCAGGCATGTCCAGCTGGGAGAAGACCACGAGGCAGACCGAGGCCACGCTGGAGAGACTATAGCTCTGGGAACGCCTTGGTTTTCTCTCAGAGAGCTGAAGGAGACAGTCGGAGGAGGGAGGTCTGGGTTTCCTTGCTTAGGCTGCTACCCTTGTGACCCTACTATGGACCAAGCAGCAGATAATGGATGGATGGATAGGAAGTTTGTCTCTTAGGGTAGGTGTAGTTATTAACTTCCAGGATTATTCTGAGGTAGGCTGGAGGAGACTTTGTCAAACTGGGTTATTGGACGGAGAAGAGAACGGTTGTCAAACAAAATTTCCCAAAATGTTGGCGTACTCCTTTAAGTGTCTGTCTGGATCTTCTCAGGACAAAAGAAAGGTGGAGCAACAATTACGTTTCAAGCAGACATCTGCGTTTGGGAAATTAACTCATCTTGAACGGCCTATCGTGGCTGATCATAGGACGTATCACAAGCGAAACCTAAATCTAGTCATCGTACCTTGGCCTTTGCCATACTTGGCGCTGTGGGTCCATCCTGTGGCTGAGACAAATCCCAGCTGGCGGCAGAGCACGTTGGCGTTTGCTATTGAGAAGTCATCGTCGCAGATGGTTCCCCACTCTCCCTTGTAGAAGAGCTCCACTCGCCCTTCGTTGTGTTTCCGAGGGTATCCGGTCAGCCTGACCTTGAGCTGCTGGAGCTGAGGCTGAGGGGATGCAGACGGTGTCGGCGTGGCTTTGTTCGCTGGTGTGGTCTGCGTTAAACAACAGGGAAACCACAAGCCAAACACCAGGCTGAGTGCTAATTGCTGCCTGCGTCTCGACTTCTCCATTACTTCAGCTGCACACATGGAAAAGGAAAAGACAGTCTCAGGACAAGAAAACTGCGTTAGTTTTCCATAAAATAAATCACCGTGTACAGTGTTTGGCTTTAATTATGCAGAAGTGAGAAGTCATTATCTGCCTCCAAACCCAGCTCCAAAACAAGTGGGGATTCTGAAAAAAATAAAAAATAAATATAATAAAATAAAATAAATTTAAAAATAAAATAAAATAAAAATAATAAAATGAAATGAAATAAATAAAATACATTTAAAAATAAAATTAAATAAAAAAGAAATAAAATACATTTTAAAATTAAACATTAAATCAAATTTAGAAATAAAATAAAATAATAAAATGAAATGAAATAAATAAAATACATTTAAAAATAAAATAAAATAAAATAAATAAAAAATAAAAGAAATAAAATACATTAAAAATTAAACAATATTAAATCAAATTTAGAAATAAAATAAAATAATAAAATGAAATTAAATAAAATACATTTAAAAATAAAATAAAATTAAATTAAATAAACAGGGTGCAATTATTTGCAGATCTTTGAAAACACACATTCGATTCACAACAAAATAGAAAACATGTCATATATTACTATTTCATGAAAAACATGATCACGTTTGGAAAAGTAAGTGGTGCTAAAAAGGAACACAGCGGGGAACATCTGGCAGCTAATGAGGTTGATTAGCAACGGGTCAGTGATTAGCCGTAAGTGATAAGCATCTGTCGCAGGAGATGGTCAGGATGGGAGTCCCAAGTTATTTTGAGGGTTTTTTGTTGGCAGTAGGGATAAGATGGGAGGTAGATGACCATTCTTAAGAGCGATCAACTTCAAATGAAATTGAAACAGATATTTTAAAAGAGAAAAAAACTCCTTGGTGTCACTCTAAAGCTCTATGATGCAAAAAAAGAAGCCTTATGTGAACGTAATCCAGATCCACAGTTGTCTTCTCTGGGACTGAAGCTGAAAAACCATCCTGCAGTCAGATGAATCAAAGGTTTTCATTACGTCATTTCCCCTGGAATAAAGAGAAGAGCAACCATCCGTCCTGTTATCAGCGCTCAGTTCAAAATCCTGCATCTGATGCTACGTGGCTGCGTATTTGAGTATATAACAGGCAGCTCGCACATCTGGAAAGAAAACCTCAACGTTGAAGGTAAATTTTAGAGCGACAAATGTTACCAGCCAGACAAGAGCTTTTTTCAGGAAACGTGTTGCACCTTTCAGCAAGACGATGCTAAACTGCATCACAGAAGCACAGCTGAAAACATCTGGCACATTGTAAAATTAAAAAAAAAAAAGGCCAAAGAAGGTTCAGGACTGTTGAGCAGCTCCAGTCCACATCAGACAAGAACTGGACAATATTTCTGTCCTGGACTTCCATTTGTTCCCAGTAAATCCCCAGTAATCCACATGGACTGTTGTTTGAAGAGGAGGGGATGCTGCATCGACGTAAAAATCATCCTTATACTTCTTTTTTTGACAATTCAAGATTACTTTCAAGACTCAAGACCGAAGATTTTTTTTTCCTTCGGCAGTACAGAGGATCAGATGTGTTTTCTGTTCTTTTATTGAACAACTGTTTCCTATTTCTGTCTTAAAAAGCATCATGTCCCATGTTGCCTTAGCAATGATGTTTAAGTATATAATCAATAGGGGTGAGTATTGGCAAGGACCTCGCAATACGATATGTAACATTATACAATACAATAACGATACAAAATTATCACGATATTATCACGATATCTCGATATATTGCGATATTCTACCTTGTTAATATCAAAATTAAAAGTAGGAATGAAAAATCAAGTTGCTGTATATGTTTATCAGATGATATTGATCATTCAGAGGACAAATTGAGTCAAAACAATTTGCTTCAAAACAACCTATTTATAGTTTATTATAAATAGAATAAACATTTTACTAAAAAATCAATATTATATTGGGCGGCCGAAAATCGCCATATATTGCCAAATCGATTTTTTTCACACCCCTAATAATCAACAACAGCCAAATGTTTCAATAAACTGCATTTCCCTCATAGCAACAGCTAAAATGAGTAGAAAACTCACACGGGGAATCTGGACGGTCAGACATGGAAGGAGCACCACATAAGTGGAGTTGCTGCAGCTGTTTAACTGGAAACATCTGGCCAGTGTTGATGTGATCCAGGCAGGAAAAATGTCAAATATGTGGAGCTCCAATCAAGACAGAAGCCGAATGTATTTTACCGTTTCAGCTGCACTTTTACTAAATATTTCCCATATTTCAGAGCTTTTCTGTTCAGTATTTTTCTGTTTTTTTTTCCTTCTAACTCTGGGCGAACTCTCACATTTATCTTTTTGCCAGATTTTTCCCTCAGTCAACTCTTAAATCTTCCTGCACAGCTCCGGCCGGCAGTCAGTGGGCAGCACATAGACCCTCTATTGATGAGAGACACAGATACAGTAGTCTGGTGTGTTTGCACATTAACCACAAATTTAAGTCACCGTTACCAAAACATGGTCTAACTACATCGTCTGAGTCGACTTTCACAGTCTTTGAGAGGACACACACACACACACACACACACACACACACACACACACACACACACACACACACACACACACACACACACACACACCTCATCGTCTCCAGGCAGCAGATGTTTAATGGCAGCACCGCTGTATCTGAAGATGCATATCTGTGATGGTTCTCTATCTTGAGACTTTTTCAAGGACTACAGTGGTGATGGTGGCTGATGTTTCATCATCATCATCATCATCATCCAGAGTGACTTACAGAAGAACAGTTGAGCTCCACCGAGGAGGACAAATGAAAAGTTATCCGTTTAAAGGCCAGAGGCAAGGAAGTGTTATTGACAAAGATGAGTCACGAGATGGAGAGAGAAACCCCTGAGACCTCTGAGAACATCTGGCACCTTGTGAGTCTGGCTGAGGTGCACTGTAAAAAAAAAAAAAAAAAAAATTTTACAGTAAATAACTCTAAATTTTTACAGTACTTTTACTGTTTTCTAAAAATAGTCTCCAAAACTGTAAAATAACAGACATTTCTTGTGAATTTAACAACTGTACCAGTAATGACAAACTATGTTCATTTCTCTCTTTTAATGGAAAAATGACTGTATTATTATACATGATCTTTCCTGCTCTCTTAAATTACAGTTAAAGCTTCGTAAAATGACAATATTTATCTGTAAGTAAATATGAAGCTTGTTATATAAAGGTTTATGTCCATATTAATAATAATCTCATGTCTTTCTGTGTAATTTTAAGGAAAATCTCACTAGTTTCACATTTATGTGTTCTTTTATGTTTAAACTAATTGTGTAAACATATTTCACAAACTTGTTTTCTATTACCTTAAAACATTATGCCATTAAAATAAAAATATCGACCCGATAACTATCAGGCCGATAACAGGAAATTATGACGTCATCCTGATAAGTCCGATATCATGACGAATAGCCCCGATAACATAAATATATTTGTCAACACAGCAGTGCCTCGCTCCCTCTGAGCCTTGAATGCCCGGCAGTGAATCAGCATACCGGCATAATCAAAAAAATGATTTCTCAGTAAGGAAAATCAAGAATACTCCCTCATGCCAGAAAACAACTCGGTCATAATTTTGGTAGTTGCTGACTTTAATTGATATTCGCAGTATTTTCCCACATGTTACACATACAAAATAGAAAAATAGATAAGGCCGAAAGAACGACTAGCAAACGAGGGAACGGAGGAATTTACATTACACCTTGAATGCAGCACAGTGCACTGATAAAACAAACAAACACGGCGTAAATTATATGGAACTTCGTTAAAGTTTCAGAAGAAGATAGTTCGCTGGTTATTTGTGACAAATGTTCCAAGCAAAGGAGGGAAAATAGCACAAACTTTAATACGTCAAACCTGATCAGCCACCTGAAACATAACCATCGCTTCCATGGAGTTTTGAAATCACGCTCACGTGAGCTAACATGAGCTAACGTGAGTAAGCAAGGAGCAACCCTCCGCTCTCCTCCCCTCTCCCCTCTGCTCCTCACCATCATCTCTCTCATCTAAAGCTTCCGTGAGATTGAAAAAAAAAACTACCGAACCTCATTTACTTTAATTAAAGGCATTCATTTGAATGGAACCACAAGTTAAAATCCTTTAAATGTAATTTTATGTCTCTATGGAGTGCACTTTTTCAGTTTATTTACACAGACAAGTCTAACTTGTGTCAGTACATTATGCACCGTGCATTATTTTTTATTGTCATTGAGGAATGCATTTTTTCAGTTTGAAATTCTGATGCATGTATTTCCATCAGTTCAAGGAGCCTTTATTTTTTATATCAGTCAGTAATGAACCTTATTTAAGTTGATGTTAGATATCAAATAGGTTTGTTTGATAGCTTTACGAAAATGTTTGAGAGGCTTCCAATAGTTTTTCATTGAAAAAATAAATATCTGTTAATTTATAGTCAAAACTGTTTTTGGTTTTGTTCATAGTATTGATGTAATGATCTTAGATATATATATGTGTTATCAGTTATCGATATCGGTTTTAAAAAACAGTTATCGTGCATCCCTAGTTGAAAGTTACAGAGATGTTGCTCCTCTGGCCAGTCACTCAGTGATGTCACATTGTGTAGAAGTACTTACGTGATAAATAATCTGATAAATGTCAAATGAGAAAAGTTAGAAAATACTGCATTGCAATAGTCCAGGCAGTAAGTAGTATATTTAAGAACGGCGATCTTTAAGTTCTTTAAAGAAGCAACGTACTTTAAATTTTCAATCTCAGTAGCAAATTTCATTTTGCAGTATGACATTTAGCGCAAGACATAGTATTAAAATCTTCATCAAAGACTTCAGGACTAGAGAAATGCCAGTGATGGGCATCACAGTGGGACAGTGGTTAGGACAGATGGTCAACGTACAGAGGCTACAGTCCTCGTGTGACTGGTCGTGGGTTCGAACTCCTGGCCTGGATGACCCCCTTGCCGTGTGTCTTCCCTGTGTTTTCCTTCCTGTTTCCAGTCTCTCCTTCACTTAGTGTGTTTACATGGGAAGTTTAATTCAGAATTAAAATTAAATCCAATTTAAAATGATTAAAAATTACCATGTAAACACCTAATTCCGAATGAAAATGTCCATTCCGAATTAAACTTAATTCCGAAGTAAGTGGCTGGTTTATTCTGATTTTAAATCAGAATAGAATAATACCGCGGTCATGTATACACTCATTCTGCTTTAAATTAATTCCGGTCTTTCTGCGCATGCTCGTTCTCTTGTCCGTCTGTCGCGATGACGCTTATATTCTGCGCTGGGCTTGTTTTCGAAACAAAGTTTCAAGATGGCAGCACCCAGTAAACGGTGGTCAAGAGCCGAGATGATTTATTTAATAAATAGCTTGGAGGAACTGGAAATAATGAAAAGAACAGATGGCAGGAAACATAAAAATTGTGAGCTTCTCAAAGTTGTAGCAGCCAGGTTAAATGAAGGAGGTTTCTCCATGTTGGTGCTAATCGAGTAAGTTTGTTTTCTTCCGGTAGACGTAAATACGTAAAGATGTCCGCCCCCCCATCCAATCAGAACCCTTCCCAACCCCCAGACCTTAAGCGGAATTGGATAAAGCTGATCAAACGGGTTTTCCATGTAAACCTCAATTCGGAATTACTATTTCAATGAAAATTCGAAGGAAAATAGTTTAATTCTGAATTATTTAATTCGGAATAATTAATTCCATGTAACCGTGGCCACTGTCAAATAAAGGCCACTAGTGCCAAAAAAAATCTTTTAAAAAAAAGTATTTCCTGCAGAACTCATTGCATTATCAGATTTATAAAGGTGTTTGATCATAATAATTTGGAAAAAAGCTGTGAAATAACGGTATTTTTCTCCAAAGCTCTTAATGAAAATTTACATAAATGTAATGTATTTGTAGTTCATTTGGATTAGGATATTTTACTTTATTTCTGCGGTTTTTGTTTGGCAGCCGTAGGTGCCAGTCATTGACGGTTTTTTTTTACGGGATTTTTTTTTTTCAGTGTGGAGAAAGGCGCCACACTGTAAAAAAAGAAAGGTCATGTCTATGAAGGATGGTGGTGACGGCTATTTAATGCCCTGGTAGCATCTGAAGTTAGTTACAGATGGGGGGGGGGGGGGGGGGGGGACCAGCAGTCCAGCTGTGCTAACCTTTGACCTCCTAATAAGGTGGTGAAGCCCGTTCCAAGGTGTCTGAGCATTTGTGTATTATTTGTTTTCAGTACAATGTCGGTGGGTGGAAAGAAAATGTGATTCTTTAAATAAATGTAGCGTTTGATCCAAATCGCTGGCCTGCAGCCACCAGGGGAAACCTCCCACACATCAAAGACCACAGCCAGAGTCCAGCACCAGAGCCTGAGTCTGTGTTTGATAAAGAGCGACAGTTATTTTCAGTCTGACTAACTCTAATTCAAACCAACCCTCTCTCACAAGGCTGTTTCTCTTCCTCTCTCGACCCCGGACAGATCAGCGGTACCATACCAATGTGCTCATGGATCAGGTCCTGTGAAAGGCTCAAATCCACCGGGCAGCAGCTCCGTGGATCAATGCAGCCCTGCTGTCCCACACACAGACCTGTTATCACGGCGTGTTAGTCTGAGACGCACACACTCCCATTAAAACACACACACACACACACACACACACGTCTCTAATGGCTAATTACTACCAGAGACCTGCAGCTTTGTGGACTGAAATAAACCCGGGCTGAATGCCTGCTGATCTTTAGAAGAAAAAAAAATCTTTCCTTCCCTTGTTGCAGCTTGTTGTGTGACCTCAGAGGACCTCGGTGAAACTTTATCCCTGAAACAGGAAGCCACATCGCAGTGAGATGACCAGATGATGGAAGAAACCAGGCATGAATGGAGAGGAGGGGGGGGGATGGTGCTCAGTTTCACAAAGAGCACCCCGGTTCTGCTGGCGTTCTGGTTCATTAAAGCGTTGAGGAAAAACAGTCCAGATGCAGATTCATCTCCTGAAAAGCCTCACAACTGTCACATCTTTCCAGCAAAGTTGGTACCAAGTTCATATATATATATGTAAATATATATATATATATATATATATATATATATATATAGATATATATATATATATATATATATATATATATATATATATATATATATATATATATATATATAAGTACACTGATACACACAGGTCTTTTCAAACATTGAAGCTGGGAGCTTTCTTAGAAAGTGTCGCCTCAAAAATCACAGAAAGTCTTTCAATCCAGGCAGAAAAACTCCAAATCCCCGCTCGTCTCTCCTGCTTTAACCTTTATCGTGCTTTCAAATCTTCCAAAACCAAAAGTTTCTGAGGGAAATTGTGTGCGGCGGTCAGATATTTGCAGCACATTCCTCTGCAGACTGAGCTGGATTTACTGTGAAGCAACCGCTGCTGATTCACAGTTTCCGAGAAGAAAACCAAACCAAGTTTTGCTTTCACATCAGACTTCCAGACTGATCCCCCATACAGCAGTTAAAGGTCTGTCTTACCTTATAATCCCAGTATGAGGAGGTTATAACGGTTCCAGTGGGGAGGAGGAGGGGGGGCTGCTGGCTCTCAGACCTGCTTATCCAGAAGCTTATGAACAATTAATTAATATCCCAGTATCTGTTGTAACTCATGTCCTCCATCAAACACGGCTGCAACCTTCAGGGCGAGCGGTCAATTACTCCTGACGGCGTTTTCTTGTCTGCAAATTGCCAGCTGGGCAGCTTTTACGCAGGAGGCGGAGGCTGCGGGACCAGGAGGGGCCAGGAGGGACCAGGAGGGACCAGGAGGGGCCAGGAGGGACCAGGAGGGGCCGGATTTATTCCAGTCCCTGGAAAGACACTAACCCTTTTCATGGATGGTTCTGTAACAGCTTGTCCCTCCACTTACGAAAGGCAAAAGAAAAAAAAACCCTGAATGTTCCTCCTTTTCAAGGGTCAGTCTACGTGCCTGTGGGAGCACACGTGCGCACGGAAAACTGCGGAAGACTTTCCGTGCGCTTCCCACAAACACAGCAGTGCTTCAGCCGGACAGCTGAGACACGTATGAATGTCCTCATTTCAGCTGATCCTGGTGCACCAGCCTCTGTTCTGGAAGACCAGCCGTTTAGGCTTTGATGAAGGGACTGTCATGCACCCAGGGCCGTTTCTAGTCACCTTGGGGGCCCGAGGCAAGAGGGAGCATGGGGGCCCTCCTGGCCCAAAAACACCAAGAAAAAATCATTCAATTCCAAAAATCTTTTATTTTAAATAACAGAAGAGCACAATAATGTAAGAACACTTAAAATACAATATAACATAACAAACACAAAATGGTTAGCTTACAGTTAATTACTGTTTAAATAAAGCCAAGCTAAGGTGCAGTAAACATGTCATGTGCAGTTGTGCTTCCGGAGACTACAGACTGAGGACAAAGTGGGCATCACAACTTTTTTTTTAATAATGTCAGATTATACACTTTTGAACTTACCACTTTCCCATTTTCTTTTTTCTTCCATCTTCTTGTTTTTTATTTCTTTTTGCATGTCCTGATGGATATGCTCGCTTCATTTTTCTTGTATGGAGTTTGAAGCACTGCAGAAAGCCGGCCGTCGGGGACCCATTAGGGGGGTTTCAAATGTGTCGCTGCAAATAGACACTGCAGGGACACGTTTGGAACCCCCCTAATGGGGCCCCGCCCCGAGGTTTCAGGTTGTGTCATTGATATGGATCGATATTGGCCGTGTCTCGGGGATCCCTTAACACACGAGGCAGTGACAGCTAGTGGGGGCCCTGTGTGAAGGGGGTTTTCAACATATCGTCGTTGCAGTGTCTAAAGCAGTTCAGTCATTTTGTCATTGACAAAAGGACCATTGCTCAGGGCCCCTTCCAGCTCGGGGCCCTGAGCAATTGCCTAGTACAGAGGTCTTCAACCCTGGTCCTCGAGGCACCCTATCCAGCAGGTTTTAGATGTTTCCCCTTCCTTCTTCACACCGTGATGCAAGTGGCTGTGTCATCAACAGACTTGTGCAGACTTTGAAAGACAACCTGATAATGAAGCTGGGAAACCTGTAAAACCTGCTGGATAGGGTGCCTCGAGGACCAGGGTTGAAGAACCTCTGGCCTAGTACGCCTACCCTTGTTGCGGCGTCTCTGTGCACGGTGTCAGACCTGATCATGCACGCTGATGTATGCCATACATGAACTGTCACCAGCCTGTAACATCTTCATCATAATGAAGTTTTGACAACAAAGTCTGTTTCACAGAATCTGAACGTCAGAACTTCCTGCAGCTGCATCACAGCTGTCCACTTTCTCAGGTCCACCTTCAGAACTGCCTCAGTTCTTGGTGTCATAGATGCAACAAGGTGTTGGAGAGATTCTTCAGAGACTGTGGTCCATGACAGCATCACTAGTTTCTGCAGATTTATCTGCTGCACGTCCATGACGAGGATCTCCTGTTACATCACATCCCAGAGCTGCTCTACTGAGGGGGGGCATTGGGGGGGGGGGCAGTACTCTCAAAGAAACAGAGCTCTCTTCAGGCATCAGTCACACCTTGGGCAATACTGGATACAACAACTTCTGCGAGTATATGCGTTACGTATGAGGTTATATATAGGTTTCTCCAGCCAGAATGAGTCATGGTTGGTCAAAAAAATGTAAAACTGACTTTGGTCATGTAGGTTTCTACACAGTAAATTAAATAATGTGCTGCATGGCTGGCTTCATGTTCACTCTCACAGTTAACTTTACAATGTGCACATTTTAGGGCTGGGCAACAATTAAAATTTTTAATCGCGATTAATCGCATTTTTTTCCTGATTTATCGCGATTAATCGCATTGTATACACAAAATCAAATAATGAATTCAAAAGTAGGGTAAAGGTCACTTTTATTTAAATGTTCTGCTGCCATACAACACTTTTAACATCAACACTTGTCAGTAACACATATTTAGTGTAAATCTCATCTTAAAAAATGTAAAATTAAATAAAGCTTATTGCCACTGCCAGGGCATTAATGTCATCCTGTTTTTATGAAAAATAAAAAGTCTACAAACAAAATCCAACAAAATGATTGTGTCTCAGCACAATCAGAACATTAAAACAGGTAATTTCTGAGGTAACAGCAGAAACTTTTAACGGGGAGTTCAACTTGTCAGTTTTTACAAATAACCTTGTTTCTATTGAATCCTCCGTCTGGGAAAACTTTAAAATGAAAATGTCCATGTTAAAGTTCAGTAACTTTATCCAATCCGTGTATCATTCATTCTTTCCATTTTCAATTGTCAATCAAAAAAAATAATAATTAAAAAGTGACATTTTATTATGTTTTTCGTTTTTTTTTTTTTTTTTTAAATCTAACACAAAAAAAAACCCCCGCAAAAAAGGTTTTTTTTTTTTATTTCAATTTTAGACTTGGATCAAAAATACGAAATTAAAAAATGGGCCACAGAACTGAATTAGTTTTATAATGGAGGACTAGGACTTTCTGTTGTCATTACACATCTGTGCCACTAGATGGAGCTGCACACTGCAGTAACCAGCTAGAGAACAGCAGGACAGTGAACACATGGAGCAGATCTGATGGAACATGGAGGAATGACATGAAAGTTTTGTTGCAGTCCAGAATTTTTTTTTTTTCCAGACAGAATTGTTAATATTTCTACCTGAGTTGCTACCTGAACTGTAAAGTTCACAGATTATTTCCGTTCTCCGTTGACTGTTTTAGCTTTTCTGCATGTTTACCTGCCAATTCTCTTCTGGTTCCACAGCAGCCAGTAACAGACTTTTCAAAACAAAAGCATGTGAGGAACATGCATTAACGCGCGATAAAATAAATGTCGGCATTAATAAATTAATGAATTAACACGATAATAACGCGTTAACTTGCCCAGCCCTAGTAAATTTACAAATGGATCGCTGGTAAGATCTCCAAATGTATTGTGGGTAATATCATCCATCAGCGTCATCATCAGTCACTAGTCAACAGAGTCTATGTGGTGCAGGGTAGGTGGATCACAGATTAATTAAATCATGAGTGACAGTTCATACAAGCATAAAAACGGAGCAACAAAACTCAAAGAAAAGGAAATAAAGAGCGCAGGAAAAGACTAAACTAAAAAAGCTGGATACATATCCTCCTGGAGATGAACCTGACATTGTTGGCAGCGAGTCAAGCCCACCAGAACTGGCACCACGGTCAGGGAGCCAGATTCACAGGTACAATTACTCACAATCACTGACACTGAAAACAACATGTGAGTTAGTTGTAAACTGTTGTTGTGGTTGTTATCAGAGTAGCCAGACCATCCTAACGTTATTATTAAGGGCCAGGTAGCCTAATGTTTTTGTTGTTCTCATGGTTTGATAGGCTTCATGTCAGTTTTGTCGGGTTACTCTGGCAAAAAAGTTCATACAATGACGTGCTCAGAGTTGGTATTAATTAACAGCAATGGAAACACATCAGGTGATATCAGTACTTGGTACCAAGCAGAATGAATGAATGAATGAATGAATGAATGAATGAATGAATGAATGAATGAATGAATGAATGAATGCCGGTAGCTTCTACAACAATAACAGTGGTGCGTCTCCCTCGTGATGTCACAGCCTCATATTGCCGAATACATTTTAGACAATATATTATGCCATGATACTACAGGTGTGATTGATTTGAAACTGACATGGTCACTCTTCATGGTGTTGAACTCTTACTATCAAATGCTTTGAGCTATGAGTCAAATGTAGCAATGCTTGTAAGCCCCGCTGTTGCGGGCATGTGTATGTTGTAAAACGATGTAATCACAAGCTTGATTTGGTTTAAAGAGCCCGGTCATGTCCCCGCCCCCGGCCTGGTCATGTGCCCCGCCCCCGGCCTGGCAGTGACATGTTCCGCTGCTGACACCAGCAGCAGCCTAGAACCGCTGATCCAAGGCAGGATGGATCCATGGTTTCATGTTGTTTCCTCCAAATTCTGACTCCATCATCTGAAATCCAGACTCATCAGATGTTTTTCCAGTCTTCTGCTGTCCAGTTTTGGTGAGTCTGTGTGGATTGTAGCCTGTTTCCTGTCTTTAGCTGACAGCAGTGGTACCTGGTGTGGTCTTCTGCAGCTGGAGAACATCTGCTTCAAGGTTGGACGTGCTGAGATGCTGCTCTCCATATTTTGACTGTAACAACTGCTTATTTGAGTTTCTGTTCCCTCCCCTTCATCTCGAACCAGTCTGGCCGTTCCACTTTGACCTCTGACATCAGCTGTTGCTCACTGGATATTTTCCCTTTTTTGGACAACTCTGGAAACCCTGGAGATGGTTGTGTTGAAAATCCCAGTAGATCAGCAGCTTCTGAAACTCAGACTGGCCAGCTGGTACCAACAACCATCCCACATTCAGTCATTTCATCTCCTTAGTTCCCTTTGATGATGCTCACTTTGACTTTAAGTCACACCATACAGATGTGGAGTTATCTGTGACATCAGATCAGAATAGAAGTATTCATCCTCCACCTCACCTATTGTAGATCTTCAGGCAGGTAAAACAAAGCTGTAACCTTTTTTTCAGGTTTTGATTAGCTGGGATCTAAGATCGTTTCATGGGGTGTTGATTTCAAGAGGACGGTGCAGACGGACACTAAAGCCTCCTCCACACTGAGCTCGTTATTCTAGTCTGTTTTTGTCTTTTCCTTCTTCGTCACCATCAGTCTGACTCAATGATGGACACAAAGCAAGGGCGTAACCATGGTATAGACATTGGGGGGGTCCAAATGAGAGCCCTCCCCCAGAATTTTTTTTAAAGGTGCATTTCCCACAGTTCTGTGATTTTTATTTATTGACCATCTGAAATCACATTTAAAGGAATAGTCTGCAATTTCTCTGAGATAGTAGCGAATGGGATAGCTTCCAGCTGGGAAAAATTACATGCCTAAAACATGTTGATATAAATATTGTGATTGAAACAACAAAAAGTCCATAGCACACGATGGACTTTAATTTCAAGTTAATTTGTATTTTGTTGATTTGTCTCAAAATGAATGTCTGCACATTTACACTGAAACGTGTAAATGTTCATGCAGGTGAATGAAATCATAGATTTGTACAAAGAATTAAATGTAAAATATTGATGTTAATTGAATATATATACAGATTTATTCATTTGACATTAAAAAAAATAGTGTGGCCTGTCCTTTCACAATCCCTCTCCCTGTCTCTGTGCTGCCTGCATTATGACCAGATATTATTATTGTACCAGAAGAATAACTGACCCTGAGGAAAATTTTATTTAGAATATTCTGCTTTTCTTACTAGTTTTATTTACTGCTGACACGTATGCTTAGGTTAAAACAAATGTCATCAAGCTGTTGAGTCTTGTATTTCAGTGTCTCACCTGATCATCCATGTCTTCAGAGACTGTCCCTGTCTGGCCTGTCCTTACAGCATCCCTCTCCCTGTCTCTCTGTGCTGCCTGCATTATGACCAGATATTATTATTGTACCAGAAGAACAGTAACTGACCCTGAGGATCTTTTTAATTTGATACGTTGAATATTTTGCTTGTATTACTAGCGTTACACACACACATACACACGACACACGGAGAGAGAAAACAGCAGCACACATGGAAGACACATCATATGATACAGTCTCTTCACTTCAAGCTAGCTCGCTCAACTAACAAACTGAGCCCTTTTTAACAAGTTAAATATTTCAAATTAATTTAAAAATTAACACACTCAGTATGACAACATCACTCCTCTTTAGCTATCTAGTTGCTTACTGTCTGAAAAAACTTCGTATGTCCTGCTTTTTGGGTAAAGACATTGCTCCCTCCTTTCTTTCACATTCAACGCTCTATTGTTTTAGTCTGTCTGAGCCGGCGCTTCAAACCGAGAGCCGTTAAATGGACGCAACCAAGTGTACAACTGGGAGGGGTGTCACACATTTTAGTGTTCCTTATAAACGGAAATAAATTGATCGGTAAATATTCGGAAATAACAAGAGGCGGACTGTTGAGGCAGGTTTCATAAAAGGAGGAAATATTTAACATATTTACACATAATATTGGGGGGGACAGATTGGTATTTTCCCAGTATTGGGGGGGGACACGACCCCCCCCAAAGAATGCGTGGTTACGCCCATGACACAAAGGATCATGAAGGAGGTCGTAAGCATCAGTCCCAACCTCCTGGGTTTTACCTCTGAGCCCTACAAATGGAGAATGGCCTAGAGAGCTCAAGGGGGCGGTCCCTGTGGAGCAGGGGGTGGAGCTTAGTGCCTGTGTTGAACAGAGCTATAAAGACATGGTTGCAAAGGGAGCTGTTCTGCTGCATTTTGACCCAAATATTTCAGATATTTCATTAAAACCTCAGGGAGTAGGGTTAATGTTAGAAGAAGAAGAAAAAAAGTCAATAACAGCATTTTACTTGCAAAATAAAAAATTAAAATAAATATGGTTTCCATAACATAGCCTTCAAGTGGTTACAAAATTACCTTAGTAATAGGTCTCAGTTTGTGTGTATCGATGGCTGCAATTCAGACAGGTCCAGTATACACTGCGGCGTTCCACAGGGATCCAGTTTAGGGCCTTTATTATTTTTAATCTATATAAACGGTTTAAGTGAGGTATCACATGAACTTACTCCAATAAAGTTTGCAGATAATACCACTTTGGTTATATCCAATTCAGACTTCAACACACTGATGAAAAAAGCTAATACCGAATTATCTGCATATGACAAATGGTTTAAATTAAGGTAGATGGTAAAGTGCTCGCCCACATTATACTACAATATAACAAATATGGATAGATTAAACTGTAATAGAGCATTAGCAAGCATTTAGAGTTCATCTGGTGACTTAATTTTCAAATTATACCAAGTGATTTGTCAACTTTTTTAGTCACCCAGCCCACATGTGCTTTCCAACTCAAATTCTCATCTATAATTACACCCAGAAATCTGGTGGATAAGACGCGAGTTAATTCAGCTGAAGCGATTGAAAGTTTGGAACTTTAACAGGAATTCATTTTTTACCACAAAAAATAATATAATTAGATTTTTTGATATTTAAACAGTTTGTTTAAAGAAAATTTTCATTCTGCAAAAACGCTTTGTTAGAATTGCAACACATTCTACGCAGCAAACACCATCAGGAAGTTTATTTGTCAAGCTTGTTATTTATTTATTTGTTCTTAATATCTATAATTTAAATGCATATCAAGATTTGTACAGTTTGATCCAAGTATTATACCGGAGCATTTTAGGTTTTATTTTAAAACTAATGCAGAGGTTCACCACTACAACACATGGTTAAGATTTCCATTTACCAAAATCAGTCACATCTAGAGCAGTTTCTTCTGATGCACAGAGGTTGTAAGTTGTGGAGTCAATTTTCTTTGTAAAGGGAACATCTTTGATGTCTTTTAAAAAAAATACTAAGGGTCTCTGAATGTTTTTGATTAATTGTCTTAGTTCTACCTTTATGTTTTTAATTCTTACTTTGAGTACTGTATATTTTTATATGTATTTTTTTCTTCATGTATGTATGTAAATGTATGTGTATATATACATATATATAATTTTTTTTTTTTTAATTTTAGACTGTACAGTGTTAACACTGATGTGTAGGTGGAGGTGTAGTTATAAGCCCAGTTAGGTTTTCTGCTTCTCCCTGCTCTTGTACTATTGTATTTCTTTAACATTATAATGTATTTTTTTTGCTATGATGTGCAAAACAAATAAATAAATAAAAAATAATAATAATAATAAATAACAAGCAACAGCACATGTTTATATTAGTTTATATTTTATACAATTTCAATTCAGGGATTAATAAAGCATCAATGACTTCAGGAAATGCAACATTGCTCAGTTAGAAAAAGTAAAAAGTTTCCTATGCAAGTACAAGCAAAGATGGGAACTTTCCAGGACGGAGGGGGGGTGGGGGGGGGGAGAAAATCACATTGCTAAAAATATGACAGAAATCTGCAGAAATCATAACAGGCACTTCAAGATTACTCAGTGTGGACGTTACAGATACAACAGCCCCGGTGAGGGAGGAGAGTCTCCGGCTACGGTATTTAGAGACGGTGACGGTTTAGGATTTTCTGTGGTCCCTGTGATCACTGAACAGACGCGACAGTAAAATGGGACGAGAATAAAGAAGCAACACTGTAGAATATACTGACCATCAACATGGGAAATTGGTTTAGATCTAACGTTTTTGCACCTCAACTGTGACCCTGAATGGGGATAAAGCGGGTCTGCAGAACAGATGGATGGATCCATCAAAAACCTAAATGATGTAGAAGTCTAGAGACAGTTGTTGTTTGGGTTGAGACATTTTTCTGCACATCATCTCTGATTTCTCTGATAATGAGAGTCCTCGACTTTCCAAGCACAGAGATGGAAATAAGGAATTTTGATGTTCCAAATCATGTAAAACTGCTATACATTAAACAGTAGTTATGTCCAGGCTAAAGTAAATGTTACCACATCGTTCACAGCCCCGATTAGTTTAGCGACGGTGAACGACTCAGAGACGATAAAATGCAGGTGAAGGTTGTAAATGGATGAGAACGAAGCAGTCCTGAACCCTAAAAATCACCAACATGAACGAGATCAACCCCTGACGCGTAACAGCAGATCGCCGTCGTTGCTTGGATATAAGCCGTCCCATTTTATTTAAAATAAATAAATAAATAAAAATCCGGATTCTCAAAGGTGGAGAAAAATAAAGGGTTTAGGAAGTGTTCTTGTAACAACCAGCATTTAGGTCATCTTTGGAAGATGACAGAAGTTTTTACCCGTCGACCTTGTACCTTCGTTGGGAAAAATGACGTTGGAAGTCCGTTTGGCCCAGAACCTCATACTGAGGAGCAACTACAGTCTGTAAGACCACGCCTCCTGATGGCGGCTACTTTTCAAACAAAGTATTTCAGGCGAGTTTCCTTGAGACGTCTCGGACCAAATCCGGTTCGTTCCTCCCAAGTCCCGAAAACTCCGACAGCTGATGCAGATGATTTCGGGCGGATTACGTTTGAAGACATGCACGACTTCCATCGTCTTGCAGAGAAGGTCCAGTTCTGAGAGCACGCCAACCACAACCGACCTTAAAGCCAGAACTGGCGGGCGGTTGGAGCGACGGGCCGCCGTGCAAATGGTTCCTAACGATCTAAAGTGCTGGCGGTCTTCGCAGCAGGGTGACGGGTGCTTCTTCAGGATGTAGCTGGGGCGGATTAGGATGGATGCAGCAGCTCCAACAGAGCTCCAACGGCACCGAAGTAACCCTGACACACAAACACAAGGGAGTCGTTAGAAACTAGCGGGTCGATCTGTCGTTCGTGATGTTTCAGAGGAGCGGCTGCTCACCTCGTGTCGAAGGAAGAGGGCCTTCAGCTGGCCTTTGGACCAGTAGTCCATGGCGTAGGCCAGCAGCTTCATGGACAGGGTGTTCACTCTCAGGAAGTTCCCCACGAACACAACTCTCTCAATGTTCTGAGCCAAAGACCAAGACGGGAACAAAGCAGGGGCGTGACCAGAAATACGAGTAATATAACTATGAAGATGATCAATCGGATTTTCTCCTGCCAGTGCACTAGGGCTGTAGCGATACACTAATATCGATATTCATCTTACAATACATTTACATCATTTTCTGAACGATTTTAAAGGGACAAAGTGATTTTGCTGACATCTTGTGAGTGTTCCAATGACTTTGTATTGAATTAATTGAACTGAAAGCATCAATTACACATTATATGGCTGACAGGCAGCTTGCAAATGTTGGACAAAATGAATAAAAGATTTGTTACGCAGTGCAAATTGTTGCTTGCAAGCTTTTAAAAGTGGGACAAGGAGGTTTTGAATGAAGAGGCTGAAAAATCAATACTCTCTGGGGAAATAAAATATCGATATAAGGGCTGGGCAAGTTAACGCGTTATTATTGCGTTAACGCATGTTGCTCACATGCTTTTGTTTTGAAAAGTCTGTTACTGGCTGCTGCGGAACCGGAAGACAATTGGGAGGTTAACATGCTGAAAAGCTAAAACAGACATGGAGAACGGTAAAAATCTGTGAACTTTACAGTTCAGGTAGCAACTCAGGTAGCAATATTAACAATTCTGTCTAAAAAAAAATACAATTCTGGACTGACACAAAACTTGGGCGTCATTCTTCCATGTTCCATCAGATCTGCCCATGTGTTCACTGTCCTGCTGTTCTCTAGCTGGTTACTTCAGTGCGGCTCCATCTAGTGGCACAGATGTGTAATGACAACAGAAAGTCCAGTCCTCGATTATAAAACAAATTCAGTTCTGTGGCCCGTTTTTTAATTTCGTATTTTTGATCCAAGTCTAAAATTGAAAATTAAAAAAAATTTCGTTTTTTTGTGTGTTAGATTAAAAAAAACCAAAAACGTAATAAAATGTCACTTTTTGATTTTTTTTTTTTGATTGACAATTGAAAATGGAAAGAATGAATGATACACGGATTGATAAAGTTACTGAACTTTAACATGGACATTTTCATTTTAAAGTTCTCCCAGACGGAGGATTCAACAGAAACAAGGTTATTTGTAACAACTGACAAGTTGAACTCCCCGTTAAAAGTTTCTGCTGTTACCTCAGAAATTACCTGTTTTAATGTTCTGATTGTGCTGAGCTACAATCATTTTGTTGGTAGACTTTTTTTATTTTTCATAAAAACAGGATGACATTAATGCCCTGGCAGTGGCAATAAGCTTTATTTTATTTTGCATTTTAAATTCAGACTAAACATGTGTTACTGACAAGTGCTGCTGTTAAAAGTGTTTGAACAACAAATGTTATGACACTTTAGTTCATATGGCAGCAGAACATTTAAATAAAAGTGCATTTTACACTACTTTTGAATTCATTATTTGATTTTGCGTATACAATGCGATTAATCATGATTAATCAGGGAAATAACGCGATTAAAAATGTAATCGTTGCCCAGCCCTTATCGATATATATCGCAGAATCGATAAAATCGCTCAGCTCTTCAGTGCACAGTACGTGATTATTACAGTAAAACAGTTTTTTGTTTTTAACCTGAGTGTCCATCTCTGACCCAGCTGACCCCCCCTGTGCTTTCATAGCCCTGTACAATGCTGCTTGATCAAGACGCCACAAGGCAGCACCGTAAAGAGGCTGAACGCACAGAGGAAACAAGAACACGCCTGACGAGATGAACTGCAGGGAATCCTGAAACCGTTTAGCAACATCACTCTGAATGCTAATAAATCAGCTGGCTCTGTGCTCGTCTTGTGACAACGTTGGCATCAAAACTGTGTCTCGTTTTAGCTGATAACATCAAAGAAAACAGCTCTCAGACGGTGCACTACTGACCTCATTGAGAGCGCACATCCTGGTGATGGAGCCGATGTTGTTGGTGATGGTGACCAGCGTCGCCCTGGCCAGGTCCTCTTTGGACACCGACTCCCTCTTTTCTTTGGACATCATGTTGCCAAAACTACCAAAAAAACAAACGACCATCACCTTCAGAAGGTGTCTCTTTCATGACGATCCATCATTCTGAAGTGCAGCAACGTTAAAGACATTCAAACACAGTCGGCTGAAAATTCAAAGTTGTCATCCAGCGTTATTTACATTCACAGATTTGCATCAACGGGAATAAAAAGTTCACACACATTTCTGGTTGTCTGCTTCACTGAGGCTCTGTTTATGCTGCCGGTCACCACAGGCTTGGGGACCGACAGTGAAAAAACAAAAAACTGAAGCAGCTGTAAACCGCACCTTGAGGCCACAGCCCAGCCCGGAAGCCCAAACCTCTCATAGTCTCCTCCGTAAATGTCCCGAACCAGCTTGTCCACGCGGGTGCTCTCCCCCTGAGAAGCCATTTCTAGAGCTTCCTCGAAAGTGGAGCAGCCAGTCAGCAGGCAGCAGAGGCCGAGGAAGGTCCCGCCGCCGAGGCTGTGGACGCACACAAACAAAACACAGAGGACGTTCATTTACTGCAGCACTCAACAAGGTCTCACAAGCTTACTGATAAAGATAGACATAAATTATATACATCACTGTGGCTTCTTACTCAAGTGCTTTATTGCACTTCACAGCCACGAGAGCAGCGACTGTCAGTTCTGAGGAAGTATTCATTTTCACTTCATCTGGGTTCAGCGTCCCACTGCGTGTTTCCCTCTTTCAAACAGACCATCATCTGTCTTTCCAACTCAAACACAGCACTTTACAGCCCGTTTTTTTTTTTTTTTTTTGTTTCTTTGTTTTGGCTACAGAAACATCAGCTTGGTGCTGCACCTAATAAT
Organism: Hirundichthys speculiger; assembly: GCA_018398805.1. Lineage (NCBI taxonomy): Eukaryota > Metazoa > Chordata > Actinopteri > Beloniformes > Exocoetidae > Hirundichthys > Hirundichthys speculiger. The sequence continues at coordinate 365,833 of JAGFBZ010000083.1, read as the reverse complement.
CACAAGGAAAACCACGGAAAAGGAACATTTGGATTAGGGATGCACGATAATTATCGACCCAATAACTATCATGCCGATAACAGGAAATTATGACGTCATCTCAATAAGTCTGATATCACGACAAACAGCCCCGATAACATTTACGGTCATCATTTTGGTAGTTGCTGACTTAAATTGATATTCGCAGTATTTTCCCTCATGTTACACATAAAAATAGAAAAAAAATAGAAAAGGCAGAAAGAACAACGAGCAAACGAGGCAACAGAGGAATTTACGTTACACCTTGAATGCAGCATGGCGGCACAGTGCGCTGAAAAACAACAACAACAACAACAACAACAACAACAAAACAAAACATGGCAGCGATCGTATGGACTTTGTTTAAGTTTCAGAAGAAGATAGTTCGCTGGTTATTGTGACAAATGCTCCAAGCGAAGGAGGGAAAAATAGCACAAGCTTTAATACGTTAAACCTGATCAGCCACCTGAAACATAACCATCACTTCCACGGAGTTTTGAAATCACGCTAAGATGAGCTATCATGAGCTAGCCAGCAGCAAGTCTCCCCTTCCCTCCATCATCTCTCATCTAAAGCTTCCATGAGATTAAAAAAAAACCAAACTACTGAACCTCATTTACTTTAATAAAATGCATTCATTTGAATGGAACCACAAATCAAAATCATTTAAACGTAATTTTTTGTTACTATGGAGTGCGCTTTTTCAGTTTATTTACACAGACAAGTCTAACTTGTGTCAGTACATTATATACTGTGCATTATTTTTATTGTCATTTAGGAATGCACTTTTTCAGTTAGTAATTCTGATGCATGTATTTCCATCAGTTCAAGGAGCCTTTATTTTTTATATCAGTCAGTAATGAACCTTATTTAAGTTAATGTGAGATATCAAATAGGTTTGTTTGATAGCTTTATGAAAATATTTGAGAGGCTTGCCAATAGTTTTCATAGGAAAAAATAAATCTCTGTTTATTTAAAGAGTCAAAACTATTTTTGGTTTTGTTCATAGTATTGATGTAATGATCTTAGGTATATGTGTGTGTTATCGGTTATCGGTATCGGCCTTTAGGAGCTGAAAGTTATCGGCTATCGGTATCGGTTTTAAAAAACAGTAATTGTGCATCTCTAATTTGGAACGATGTCCAGCAGCAGGTCTGACCTGTGCGGCGTTCAAAGTTATCTGTAAATGTTACCTGCTCCGACCGAACCAGACTGCAGTTAAAGTTTGTCAGGCTGCTCCTTCAGACATGATGCTGATTTATTCAGTAGCTGTCAGATTAATGGAAGCGGAGGATCTCTGCCTCTAATATTGGTCTATATCGACATAAGTATCCAAGTCCTGATTCAGTTTAATGGAAGCAGAGGCCGTGATCTCTCCTTTAGTCTACTGACAGTGGATGGCTGCACAAACAGTCCTCTTTACAGCGTTTTTACACATACAAATGATCTTTGTTCATCTGCAGGAACCTTATCTGCATCATCAGTTAAGTGGAACTTTACATCCACTAGCATCTAATAATAGACCTGGGACTGTTTTAACTCCGGGAAGTTCCCTTAAAGAAATTTTCCATGTCATTTTTGTAGCAGTTAAAGAAACCTATGAAAGGGGAGCATTTTAGTGTTTTGTTGCATGGAATTCAGATCAATCCTACATCCTTCTCGTTATCGGAGGAGTCTGTCGTTCCTCTTCTGAGGAAGAGGAAGAGAGGACTGAGGGCAAAACATCAATCATGAGAGTATAATGGCCTTAAAATATTACTGTTACTCTGAATAGCAACTACACCTCTAAAGTATCGGGTATCGATATTCTAAGCTTCTTCCAAAACCCCCATGTCCCACCTTTAAAAGCTTGCAAGCAACAATTTGCACTGTTTAAATAAAGGTAATTATCAACAAATCTTTTATTCATTTTGTCCAGCATTTGCAAGCTGCCTGTCAGCGATATAATGTGGAATTGATGCTTTCAGTTCAATTAATTCAAACAAAGTCATTGGAACACTCACAAGATGTCACCAAAATCACTTTGTCCCTTTAAAATCTTTCAGAAAATTATGTAAATGTATTGCAAGATGAATATTGATATATATCGTATCGTGAGCCGAATACAGTGTATCGTATCATGAGATTAGTGTATCGCTACAGCCCTAACGTGCACGAGCCAAAACATGCACTTCAACACTTTCTGAATGTCAGAATATTTTTCTGTATTATTCAAATACAAAACAAAAAGAATGAGAGCGTTTGTTGATGCACGTTTCTGCACAAACACACTCAAATGATCATTAAAAGCTCTAAGAGCTGTTTTAAAAAACGGCAATATTGTGTAGATTTGTTACAGACCCACATACTTAGGAACACTAATGGAGACGCAGCAGCTCCAACCTTCTCTGCCAGTTCAGATCTTCTTAGAAAGGTTTTAGCTGATCTAGAACGTCTTTCTTATATCTACAAACCACAGGATGCATTAACTTATCAATGAACGGCGGCTGCAGGGAGGTGCTGTTTTAAGTGTTGGATTAAGTTGGTTGTTTCAAATTATTTTAGTTATCGCTACTCCATTAGTTTTTGTTTTTTCACTAGGGCTGGGCAACGAGTAAAATTTTTTAAATCGTGATTAATCGCATTATTTCCCTGATTAACCACGATTAATCACACTGTATATGCAAAATCAAATAATGAATTCAAAAGTAGTGTAAAGGTCACTTTTATTTAAATGTTCTGCTGCCATATGAACTAAAGTGCCATAACATTTGTTGTTCAAACACTTTTAACATCAGCACTTGTCAGTGACACATATTTAGTGTAAATCTCATCTTAAAAAATGTAAAATAAAAATAAAGCTTATTGCCACTGCCAGGGCATTAATGTCATCCTGTTTTTATGAAAAATAAAAAAAAAAATCTACAAAGAAAATCCAACAAAATGATTGTGTCTCAGCACAATCAGAACATTAAAACAGGTAATTTCTGAGGTAACAGCAGAAACTTTTAACGGGGAGTTTAACTTGTCAGTTGTTACAAATAACCTTGTTTCTGTTGAATCCTCCATCTGGAAGAACTTTAAAATGAAAATGTCCATGTTAAAGTTCAGTAACTTTATCAATCCCTGTCTCATTCATTCTTTCCATTTTCAATTGTCAAATCAAAAATTTAAAAAAAAATTAAAAGTGACAATTTTATTACGATTTTTTGCGCAATAAAATAAATCTCGGCTTTAATAAATTAATGCGTTGACGCGATAATAACGCGTTAACTTGCCCAGCCCTAGTTTTTTTTCTTAAAAGTTGTGGGAAAACAAAAAACAAAAAAAACGAACACCTAGTCCCCCAGTGAGGGCTTCATCATGCTGGACTAGCAAGTTTTCAAGGCTGTTCATGTGATGCACGTAGTGAATGAAAAAAATAAAAAATCTTCAACCAGTATTGGCCGGTATCAGCATCCAATACTGGCTGATACTGGTTTAAGAGAAAGAATATTGGTTTCTGTTGGTTGCTGTTTTTCAACCGTGACAAACTTGTAAATTAACAGTTCACTACAGTTCTAACTTGTAGGGGTGAGTATTAGCAATACGATATGTATATCATGATACGATATCACGATATATTGCGATATTCTACCCAGTTAGTATCAAAATTAAAAGTAGATATGAAATATCTAGTTGCTGTATATGTTCATCAGATGATATTGATCATTCAGAGGACAAACTGAGTCAAAACTATTTGCTTCAAAACAACCTATTTGTTGTTTATTATTAGTGTTTTTGCACATTTAAATTTTAAACAATTTTCCTTAAAAAATTGATATTAGAAGCTGAAAAATCGATATTATATTGGGCGGCCGAAAATCGCGATATATTGCCAAATCAATTTTTTTCACACCTCTACTAACTTGTATAGTGAAGTTTGTGGACGGTACCGGGTTTGAGCATAACAAGACTAGTTTGGTCTCCTCACACGGATCCTGGCACAAACTCATCACAAAAACCCGATTACTTTCGTTACCTGGTCCCGGTGACCCGTTTGTAGTTGTTCTCCGAGTAGACGGCCAGGATGCTGACGCCAGAGCCGATGTTGACCAGCAGCAGGGGGTAAGGGTTCTCCAGCGTGTAGGGCCTCTGGGCGCAGCGGTCCGGATCGGTGGGGTTCTCGAAGTAATAGCACTCCGACGGGCCGCTGGACACCACGGAGTCGATGTAGAGCACTCCTCGAATCAAGCAGTCCAGCTCGTCCAGCTTGTGGAGCTCCAAGTCTGCCATCTGTGGTTTTTTTTTTAAATGAAAGAGGAAAAACAGCAGGGATAATGTCATAACTAAGGGGGCGTGGCCTGGAGAAAACAGAAACAGGAAACTGGAGGCAGAGAGGGGAGGGAAGGGGGTCTGAAAACAGGAACTTTCATTACAAGTCAACAGCTTTCCATCTGGTGTTGTGTGACTAAAACCAAATGTTTCTGTTGCTTTATTCACATCCCTCAAATCTGCTGCAGATCTATGCTTTACGGGTCAAACTGGTGCTTCAGAGATCTTCACCTGTCCCAGAGAAGCAAACAATACCTTAAGAAAAAAGATATTAGCGTCAAAAAAATGGAGGCTTGACAGCACCTTGGATTAGAAACCAAACACTGCATCACACCAGATGTAGTTGTTGGAATACAACATCGTAGGCTTGTAATAACCGCTCAAAGACGAAGGCGGGGGACCCACCGTGCGGAAGTCGGACTCGAACTTGTACGCGCCCCCTCCGGTGGCGCAGAGGGCGGTGTGGAGGCTGGAGAAGTGCTTGTTGCGGCCCATCTGCAGGAAGGCCGGCAGGTCCTGCGTGGGGAAGCGGATGAAGTGCAGGTTGCCCGTCCGGCCGCACAGCGTGAGATCCTGCAGCTCCAGGTGCACGTCCCTGATGCCGGTCTTGCCATAGGCCGTGTTGGAGGTCAGGTAGCGCCGGATGCTCTTCAGGTTCTCCACCTCCTCCTGCTCCTCCTCTGCCGTGATGTCTTTGGGCTCGAAGTACACAAGCTTCACTAGTGTGCCTCCGATGTCCATCCCAAACCAGGGAAATGCTGCAAACGTGAAAAAAATATATTAATATAATTCATATATATATATATATATATATATATATATATATATATATATATATATATATATATACACAACTGATGCATTTTTTGGCACTCGTTTGTCTGCATTAATGCTCTTTGATGAAGGGTGCAGATGGAGCTGATGTCTTCATGCTGGCCCACATCGTGCTGAGCAGCTACAAGCTGAACACTGTGAACCGCGAACGCCATCTTGTTGCAAAACAGATTCTGGCTATTTGCTGCTACTACAGCTCATTGATGTGACATTAAATACCTTCGCTTTTACGATCATACCAGTGCACTGTCCAGCTATCTTTGTTTGTTTTTGTTGTTTTTTTCCAGAGGGAAGAGGCGCAACCCCCCTGACTAGTCACTCTTTGCAGGGCTGTTTTTGCACAGACTGCCTTTTGTGGGGAACGCCTTTAAATTTTGTACACATGCAGCAGCAGCCCCTTTGCCAGTAAATATACGAAGCCCACGCTAACTTAATCTTCACACATACGTGGCCTCGTCTTCTTAACCGAGTCCTTCCGATGCCTCGCCGTCGAGTTGGACGTCCGCCGCTCGGATGTGGCTCTTCCCGCGGCCGCAGCTGCCTCGCTCTTTGGCTCGTTTCTGAAATAACCGGGCATCTCCTTGTTGGACCGCGGCTGCTTCGAGGGCGTCTCGTCTTCGTCGACAGCATCATCGCCGCGCTGGTGGCCATTAAACGCCATTGGTTTGGCTAGTTAACAACATATATACAGTGTGTTAAGATTAAACGAAGCATTAAGGATCAGTTTGTGAGGATAACGCGGACCGAGGCTACACGGAAGCGTTCATTTACTGGCGGAGTAACGGACCCGTTTCAAATGGCTTCATGTCCTTTTTATGTTCGCTGTCAAGACAGTGGTGGGCGGGGCTAGTGAGTGATTGACAAAAGCCAGAGCCAATCACAGGGCGACTCCAGCAGTCTGAGGACATTTTACCAAAAGCGGTTAAAAAAAAAATTATTTAGAGATTAGAAGTATAGATAAGAAAAAAAAAACAATTTTATTATCTCAAACTATATATTTACACAGGGGCATTCAAAGTTTGTTGCAATGTTCTAAAGAAAATAGATAATTAAAAAGATGAATACGCAGTTAACTACTTTTTATGAAACATAGAGTAAATATAGCCTTTTAATGTTTTCATTACTCGAGAAAATTATTTAATTTGCATTTCGCATTTGCTGAACATGCGGTTTAAGCGTTTCTTTTTCTATTCCAGTGTCCCAGTATGGCAGTGATGGTCAACCAGTATGTTCTTTAACCTGACTTCATAATGGGACATTCATTCATTCTACCTAATATTGACTGTTATGTTTATGGGCGCCATGTATAAAACAATACCATCACTCAGAGGTTTCTATCACACTATTACACCATAACAATAAGCTCAATATCACTCAATAGTCAGTAGTTTTAATTTGGTGACTTAGCATTTTTATCTTCTGTGACCATGTCCCGAACAATAATAAGAAAAATAACAGTCTTATATTTGGTCTGAGATCTGTTGCTCCAGTTTTTATTGGCTTGAATGGTGGAGTGCATAGTTAAAGACAATTCATAACATTTTATTCTTTCTAAGCAAGTTTTTGATGACTACAGTTAACTAAAATATCAGCTTCACACACTTAGAATAAGCAAGGCCTTCTAAATTAAAACATTTGAAACACATCCCACATCAAGAGTGGTATTTACAATAAAATCTCGTACATCAACGCACGTTTGAACAGTTTCGGCTTAAATGAGAAATGGCATTAGCAGATAAAAGTTTATCTGCAGAAACCACAACGAGACTCGTGGTTGACCAGTGCAAAGCCAGATGCTCATTTACAAACTTTTTTTTTTTTTTTTTTTTTTTACCATAGTTTACATTTTTATGTTAAATTCCAAAACAACAAATCTGAAGAAATTTGGTAAAACATTCCCACTACCCAATTAAATATACAACCCTGACAGTTCAGATATTAAGAGCTATATGTGAAGAAGCTCATGTCAGTTTTTAATCTGGCAGCCATGAAAAATACATTTAATCAGAATGGAAAGAGATTTGCATGTTGTCACGGGTTCTTTGACTGTAAATTACCAATTACATAATTATGTTTAATACAAAGGAGCTTCCTAAAATGGGTAATCAAATACTTAAATAGACTATTTCTGTATATGTACATATAAATATAGATTGCACTCGCCTTCGTCAGTTCTTCCTTTTACAGTCCAAATCAGACAAATATCCCATTCAGCTCCAACAGTCTCATCCTGCTTATCGGACAAGAAAACCTACCAAACAATCTTTAATACACATCCTCTGTCTTCCTTTTAAAATCCAGCATATGCAGCAGGTGCATAAAAACCCCCCTGAGATTCAAACCCTCTTAAGTTACCCGCTGGGAGAGTCGGGGCAGATTTGGTTTTTACTCTACAGTGAAATGTCCTCAACAGTGAAAAGATAAAATACAGTCAGACGTAATAACATTTGTGTAATCAATCACATGATTAAAGGTCTGGCAAGGCAGCTACCGTTACTACAGGTGATCATAAACATCTGTCTCGTGCCATCCCAAAAAGGCACCACACCCTTTATATCCTCAGTTGAATTCTTAATCTCGTTTTTGAGAAAAAGAAGCTCTTATTTCCTAAATCTCCATGCAACCAGCAGGGCGCAGGCACACAGTCCTGCAGCAGTAATGATGTATTTGGTGTTCAGAGCCATCTTTTCCTCTGAATTCTGCTTTGACTGGTACTCAGATGAAACCTGAGCTGCTCCAGGTCCAGAAGGGCCGAAGCTCTGCTTGGCAGGGACGGTAAAACCTGATGGACCGTCCTCAGCGGCGTCGCTGTACGCCACCTGGGAGGAAGGGGCGTGTCCGGCCGCTTCTCCGTTGACGATCTCCGCCCGCGGTGACGTCGTCTGGCCGTCCTGGTTGAGGATGGACGCCTCCTCGGACACATGCACCACGTTCTCCAGGACCCCCACGCTCGAGCACGGCGACTCGTAATGGTTCTCTTCAGGTTCGTTGTGGTTAGGAGTGACGCCGTTCTCCTGGCAGGGCAGCGCCGTGACTGAATCCGCAGTGGCGCTGACAGCGGAGCACGCTGGGACATCTGCTGCCCTGCTGATCTCCAGACGCTGACTGTCGCCAGAGTAGGGCTCCACTAGCGTGTTGGATGATGCAGCAGCAGCAGGGGAGGCGCCGTTTTGCGGCAGAACGCTGACGAGCTGGGCCGGCTTGCTCAGACACACGTCGTCGTCAGGAGGGGGTCCCATCCCGTCAGCCGGCGGTCCAGAGGAGGCTGGAGCTGCAGCGTCAGACAGCGGCCTGCTCTCAACAACCTGCAGGTGAAAAGGATGACAGGTCATTTCAAAAGCTGCTTCTGCCACGTGCACCAAGAAATTAAAAATACCTGTAAATGGATGCCTAATCAGTAGGGTTGGGAATCGAGAACCGGTTCCTGTGGAGCAGCCTTTCTCAACCGGGGTGTCGCTGCACATTGGGGTGTCGTCTGACTGCTTCAGGGGTGTCGTCAAAAAAATGACCTATTCTGACATTTCATATACAGTGGTACCTCTACTTACGAACGTTTCTACATACAAAATTTTCAGATTACGAAACGCTCAAAGGGAAAATATTGGCCTCTCGTTACGAAAGAAATTTCAGGATACAAAAGGCAAAAATACAGTACACGGTGCTATTGGCAGCTCCCAGAGTTTACCGAACGTAAACATAGCTGTCGGCTCTGTATCTTGGTTTGAAAGTAGTGCGTCCGAGCTTCTCTGCCATTGGCTATCGCTTAGCATCTTCCTGGTATCCCATTGGCTAGGAGGGGCCCTTGTCTGTATGAGCGTAACCCAGCAACCCAGGTAAACAAACAATTTTTACCTCCGCCAAGGAGGTTATGTTTTTGCCGGCGTTTATCTGTCTGTGTTGAAGATAACTCAAAAAGTGATATAATGGATTTTGATTACATTTTCAGGAGTTTTCAGAAATGTTAAAAGTAAGAACTGATTTAATTTTGGGTGTGATCCAGAAGAAATCCTGGATTCTGGATCACTTTCAAATTTTCGATAATTGTTGCGTTTAGTGGAGGTCTGCGCTCTCTGAATGCTTTTCTAGTTCTAACATGTATTTCTTACAGGTTTTTATGCCATTTTCTGTATTATTTATCATTTATAAAAAAAATAATGTTTGAATTTTGGGGGGCTTGGAACGGATTAGAACATTTACATGGAAAACACGTCTCTACTTAAGAAATTTTCAGGTTACAAAACTACTTCCAGAACCAATTAATTTCGTAAGTAGAGGTACCACTGTATAAATATATGAAAGCATACATAAATATATACTTTTTGCTTTTGAATGAATGAATAAATAAATAAATAAATAATTGGACATGTAATGAGTAATAAAAATATGTCTCACATGTCCATTTCCCAATGTTAACAACGTCAGTACGGGGTCAGCGTAAAGTCAACATGACTGCCCAGTTAGTTTATATCATTTAACCGCTGGAATTTTATTTCACAGATAGCAAAGAGAACTTTTTAGCAGCATCATGGATCTTTTCTAAAAAGAAAACCCCCACAGGAACGGAACATCACAGAGGAGGCGACTTCTTCATCAAGCCTTCATCCACCAGCTCTGAATCTGCACCATAGGTACCAAAGGTAGTTGTTAGCGATAAGGCTAAAAAGAGGCAATACAAGGATGATGGATGGAAGCAAGCACATCACGGATGAAAAGAAGCTTTCCTGCTGAGGCCTACTCTGGTGCAGTTATCGTGTTCAAGTTATTTAAAAAAAATAAACGGGACGTATGCATTTACAGTCAGCGATGCAGTGTGGCTTTGGATTATATTTTACTCCGGGGTGTCATGAGATTTTATTCACTTTTGAAAGGTGTTGTGACTGAAAAAAGGTTGAGAAAGGCTGCTGTAGAGAACCGGTTCCGTGTGTTTCAATTCCATGGAATCGTTTGGCAGTTTATCAAGCGATTCTCTTATTGATTCCAACCAGCACGAATCTCACGTAATTTACGCAAGTTACGCACAGTCAATTCCAGAAAGCGCTTACGTGATTAAGTTACGTCGGATGCATGAACTGATGGGGAAAATGGATAACAACCTGGGGAAACTACATGCACAGCTTAGGGAGAATGGACATGAATAATTCGGACTTTTGGATGATTCCCACGAGAGATAACCAGCAAAAGGACTCAAGGCAGGCAAAAAAATCAGTCTGACCGAAAACAATCTCTCTTATCTGAATCTGGCTCCCCTGAGTGGCCTTGACTCAAGGCCGAACTGAAAAAGAATCTCTCAGAGGTTTTATCCGAAGTAGGCTCCCCCACCACACCATCCCCCGCTCCATTGCCTTTCCCTGACTCTCAACGTCCTCGCTGGATCCTGGTGTACTCCCCCACGTGGAGCGGACTGATTGCACTGCGCGCCATCGGCTGCGTGCCACCGGGCGAGCGTGCACGGGCCGCTTGGCTGGGACCTTTTTCCTGATATGATGTCTTGTCTTGTATTAAGCTTGTTATGCCTGTGCTGAGGTTTTTTTTGTGAATCCCACAACATGTGCCTCTGATCAAGGACATGTGGTGTGAGACACCTGTTTTTTATCCTCTCCCCCACCCATCCCCTATGTGATCATATTTTCTTCTGCTAAAATTGAAGCGCTCTTATAGCGCTGACCCAAGCACCGTTGACTCCTGTCCATATGTTGTGTTGTTTTTGTATGTTTCTCTTGGACGGTGTACTGGGAAGTCAAATTCTGCTGTGTTGGGACGCTGGCTCAGTGGCGACAATAAATTTGATTCTGATTTGATTCTGATTCTTTAGCACGCGCATTGTAGTTGTAAACAAAAATGGCGCCCACCAGGTACAAACACTCCAAAGTTTAGCTTCACTTCACAAAGAACGATGGCAACAAGGCAACTTGCAGTCATTGTAAAGTGGAGATAGCAGCGTCGGGAGGGAACACGACTAACATGCAAAAACATGTGTGCACACAACATGTGATAACGAGTGTCGTGTTTTTGACGCGCTTCGGACTGATGGATCTCAACCCAGCAGCAGCGGCAGTAGCCAAGCTAAGATCACCTCTGCGGTTACTACGGAAGGCAACTCTGGTAAGTAGCTATCCCACTGCCTATGTGCTTCTTTGTAAAACACGCTATAACATTAACGCTATGCTATTAAACGAATGCCTTCTGCATTACATTTAGAAGATGACCGTGACGAGAGAGTCTGGCAGCACTCGCTCCTGCTCACTATTTACTTTACTAGACATGCTTATTTTTCTGCAAAAGAATAGTTAATTCTTCATAGTATTTGCAGATTTGTACTATGCACTGTTCCGTTGTATTTGATAGTATTTATCTTTCTTTAGTATTATTTTTGAGTGCTTATTGAGCTCATATGTATCTTTTTAAAAGGGAGATTTTTTTATTTCTATTAGGAAAAATCTGTTAGTAAAATGTTACACATTCTTGTGTATTTGCACAGTTACATATTACAACAGTTAACACGTTATCTAGGCTTTGGGCCTCTTTTGACCTCGCTGTTGAGTTTGTAAGGTCGTGACTTCTAAGTAAAAAAAATTGATGCTAATAAAACTGTTAGTTCTCCTTTTCCCCCTAAATTAGAATCGATAAGAGAATCGATAAAGAATTGAATCGTTAAACAGTATCGATAATGGAATCGGAATCGGAAAAATCTTATCAATTCCCGTCCCTACTAATCAGTGTGTGAAATCATTTGAGCTGGCACATGTGCGACTGTCATAAGTGTTCAGGATGTGAATCTAAAAGTACCGGCGTAGTTGGAGGTTCAGAAACCTCCTCAGGCTGTGGGACCGCGGCGGCGGTGCTGATGACCAGAGGCCTGGTGTCCTGGACTGGATGCTTCTCAGGAGTCACTACGGGGAAAGAGGATCCATCTGTCGTGTCTGAGATGATCCGAGCTGGAGATGGAAGCCCGCTGTGGCTCGTTGTGTGCGTCGGCTGCTGTCTGGAGAGGCTCTGGGTGGGAGGGAGAGTCACTCCCAGAGCTCACTATGTCGCTCGTGTCTCCAGAACCGTTTTGGATATCTGATTCGGAGTTTTCCTCCAGCTCTTGGTGCGAGGTGATCTCGTCCCGTGGCGGCTGGGCGCTGTTCACCTGAGCGTGCGGGATCTCAGGTGAAGGAGGAGGCGTTGATGGAACCTTCAGCTGAGTTGAGCTGGACTCGGGTGGGATGACAACTTGGCCCGCTGGGCTCTGGGGGGCTTTCTGGGGGGTCGTAGCCACCGGGGCTGTCTCTGGAGGCGGAGTCGCAGCAGGCTGACCGCTCCCACTGCTCTCCGCGACGGGCGGCTGACCGGCAGCTGGCGCTGGATGGACACGTGCTCTGACGACGGTGGCTGGAAGAGAGCCAGCGTTGGAATCTAGGACAAAGCAGGCAGCGGTGATATTTAAATCTGTTGTGACGACAAATGACTGCAGCTCTGTGAACTCCTGGAGAACGAGTCAACCATGAAACTGCAGAGACATTTGTTCATTATTAACTCGGTTCCTGGGGTCTCTGAAGTCACACAACACACGACTCAAGGTCAAGGTTACTCCCTGCATCAGCTTGTGTAAGTCGTAAAATTTTATTTAGATCTATTAGATTCAAAGTAATCCAAGCCAACTATCCATCCATCCGTTATCTAAGTCCAGTTTGAAGTCACTGGGGTCTGCTGGAGCCCACCCTACCAGTCTATCGCAGGCCGTAATGCAACATTTGATATAATATATTGTTGAACTTCACTATGTTGTTTAGAGCTGAGCAATTTTATCGACTTCTGCGATATTTATCGATATTTTATCGAGTATTGATTTTTCAGCCGCGGGTATCAATATTCTAAGCTTCTTTCAAAACCCCCGTGTCCCACCTTTAAAAGCATTGCAAGCAACAATTTGCACTGTTTAAATAAATGAAACTATTTTTCTCCACAAATCTTTTATTCATTTTGTCCAGCATTTGCAAGCTGCCTGTCAGCCATATAATGTGTAATTGATGCTTTTTAGTTCAATTAATTCAAACAAAGTCATTGGAACACTCACAAGATGTCACCAAAATCACTTTGCTCTTTTAAAATCTTTTGGTTTTTATGTCATTTCATGTATTATTTATAATTTACAAAAAAATTTTGTTCGAATTTGGGGGGCTTGATACGGATTAGGGCATTTACATGGAAAACTCGTCTCTACTTACAAAATTTTCAGGGTACAAAACTACTTCTAGAACCAATTAATTTCTTAAGTAGAGGTACTACTGTATTTCAATTTTAGACTTGGATCAAAAATACGAAATGAAAAAAAGCGCTTCAGGACTGAATTTGTTTTATAATCGAGGACGAGACTTTCTGTTGTCTTTACACATCTGTGCCACTAGATGGAGCCGCACTGCAGTAACCAGCTAGAGAACAGCAGGACAGTGAACACATGGAGCAGATCTGATGTGCATGGAGGAATGACGCGAAGGTTTTGTTGCAGTCCAGAATTTTCCTTTTCAGACAGAATTGTTAATATTTCTACCTGAGTTGCTACCTGAACTGTAAAGTACACAGAGTTTTACCGTTCTCCATGTCTGTTTTAGCTTTTTAGCATGTTTACCTGCCTATTATCTTCTGGTTCCACAGCAGCCAGTAACAGACTTTTCAAAACAAAAGCATGTGAGCCACATGCGTTAACGCGCGATAAAATAATTGTTGGCGTTAATAAATCAATGAGTTAACGCGATGATAACGCGTTAACTTGCCCAGCCCTAATCACAGGTGTTTTACATCTGGCAGAGAACTGATCTTAATCCTACGTTTCCGTCACACTGAATGATAATCTTGCAAATCCTGGTCTGGATGAGCGCTCTCTTACCAGGCTTTGCACAATTCAGGGTAGTGCTGGGCAATATGACGATACATATCGTGGGGACAATATAAAAGTGTATATCGTGCCATTTCTCTTCTATCGTTTCTAACCTAATTTTATCAATTATTACAGCAAATATGTAATTAAATGACCTGCAACGATACATTTGATAGAAACATATCTACTTCTTCAAAGTAGCCTTTTATGTTTGCACTTTTATTCATGGTTAATGCCTTAAACAGAGTTCTCTTCAACCCTGATGTTTACTTTAGACACTTTATATTGGTTTGCAAACTTTGCACTACAAGGTAACAGATTTCAGAAAGTTGAAAAATAATTTGTGTTTATTTTTTACAGCTGAACTTCAGTGCAAAAATGTGTTTTTCCTCTCAGAAACTGTTGCGCACTTTACCTCTGTACGTGCCTGTTTTTGCTGCACTAAAATGTATGTTTGTGACAGTTCAGCTAAATGTCCTTTCAAAATAAAATTGAAAAGAAAGCAATGAAATTTTTGTCAAACTTTTCAGAGAATAACTGAAAACATACTTTTTTATGGTATATCGTAATATATATCGTTATCGTGATATAAAATAGTCCATATCGTGATATATGATTTTTTCCATATCGCCCAGCACTACTTCAGGGTGAATCGGTGGGTGACTTACTGTTGACGCCTTTTAGAGTGTCGTACTCTGCTCTGATCTCAGCAGCGATGGCCGTGTGCTCACACGCCTCCAGTGCGTTGATGAACTGCTCTGGCCAATTTTCTCTCCTCTTCAGACAGTCAAGAAGAAGCACCATGCCGTTATAGTTACCAGAAGTTTCTCGTTTGGCCTCTATGGTGTCCTAAAGTCAGAACAACAAAAAATACAGTTTTCAGATTGGGCATCAGATTTCTTTTATTATAAAGCAGTAATGAGGCTCTTAAAGGAACATTCCAGACTTAAAACAACCCCGTGTCTTTTATTACACTGTTGTAACATGAAGTTGTAATAGTTTTGTTTTTCAGACACATTCCTCTTTTTATTCCTATTTATACACATCAGTGAATCACTTCTGACCAGGTGTGATGAAAGAGCAATACTGACATTTTTACGCATCAAATCTGCTCCAACATGTGTTTCCTGTTAAACTGTCCAAGGTTAAAAAACTGAATGCTACCGTTCATCATTTTGTTCCAGCCTGCGTGCACGGTTTGCAAAGGTTAACTGTGGTTTAATTTTCGCTGTGACATGTTTGGATGAGATCAGTCAGTTAGGTTTAGTGAAGATATACACTTTATCTATCAAGGATAAGTCACATTGTCACAATCTTTTCATGAGAAAAGGTGAAAAGTATTTTATTCCAACTTCAAGGGCGACAGTGTTGATGGTAAGGAGTGTAAACTCTAATTAAAGACCAAAACGGAGGGAATCAAATGGTTTGGGGTCATAACTGAATGTGTGTTTGCAGAAAAAAATGGTTTGCACAGGAGGGCAATGGAGCTCGATTGAAATGAAAAGTTAGGAAGCCCCAGACATGATCCAGGAGGTCCTCCCACTAAAACAATACTGATAGTGTGGATACAGACAAACCAGTTTGTGTACTGAAAGAGTTTCTGTCTGCTCACTGGCACCTTATAATAAATCTGGCCCTCTGCTTTCCGCTGAACTGGACGGGTACTCTGTGGACGAAACAGGCCAGTTTCAGAGGCCAAAGGGCTTTGAGCGGTTTGTGTGACATCAGTACGGACTTCAAACAAGATGCTTGTGACAGCATGGAGACGAGCCTGAACTAACAGTCCTTTTTAAAACACTTTTTGCACACATGTAAAGTTAAGATTACCGTGGTTTGTCTGCAGGGATCCTGTCCACACGAACACTGAAGTGGACCGAGATATTCTTTATTATTCAGCTGTAACCTGGCAAACAATAGTTTCATATGTGATAATGTGGTACATTAAAGGTCGTCAGTGGTAGTTAAGAGTGTGAAAAAAAATCGCTTTGGCAACATATCGTGATTTTCGGCCGCCCAATATAATATTGATTTTTCAGCTCCTAATGTCGATTTTTTTTTAGTACTAAACACTAAACACTAATAATAAACAAATATGTTGTTTTAAAGCAAACAGTTTTGACTCAGTTTGTCCTCTGAATGATCAATATCATCTGATGAACATATACAGCAACTTGATTTTTCATCTCTACTTTTAATTTTGAAATGAACTGGGTAGAATATTGCAATATACTGTGATATCACAATATCATGATAATATCGTATCGTGAACCAAGTATCACGATACATATCGTATTGCGAGGCCCTTGCCAATACTCACCTCTAGTGGTAGTTGGGGATTATTTTCCTGAATGTAACTGGCTCTTCCAGATGTGTCTACATCTACACACTGTACTTTTTTTAAAAAGCACAGTGAATTATAAAGTGACAACAATAGTTCATGACTGGGTGCACGTGTGTGAACAACTTTAAACATGTGAGATCTCAGGTTTTAAGGTAACATGAGTAACGTATAAAGGTCCTGGCATTCACACA
This sequence comes from Hirundichthys speculiger, assembly GCA_018398805.1. NCBI lineage: Eukaryota > Metazoa > Chordata > Actinopteri > Beloniformes > Exocoetidae > Hirundichthys > Hirundichthys speculiger. The sequence continues at coordinate 349,296 of JAGFBZ010000083.1, read as the reverse complement.
ATGAAGGACAAACATCAGGAACAAGACATTGTTATCAGAGGACTGAAAGAAAACATTTCCCAACATATTTCTGGATGCTTATACTCGATAAAACCTACCCTGTCGTGGGCTGTCAGGCAGGGCAGATGAATCATGATTTCTCTCACTTTCACCCTGCTGACGATGGTCGACATATTCGGCCGAACATAACCGTTATATAATTTGTCAGCGGCGTACGACATCTGCAAAGTCAGAGGGTGGACAACAGTGTTAAAAATGCTGACTTCTGACAACCATGCCTGGTTTTCACACTCATTTACAATCATAAACAAAAACAATCATACAGTTTGGAATAAACGTCAGCTGGCAAGGCACTCAAGCCACACCCCCCCCCCCCCCCCCAAAAAAAAAAAAAAAAAAAAAACTGAACTTGAAGTGTGAAAGGAGCCACTGAGAACGATGATCTAGTCTTTGGTGTCTGTAACAACCACAGATACCTGACGGGGATTTTTACAAAATGAAACCAAAAGTGAAAGAAGATCAACAAGCTTCGATCTGTAGGGAAAAAAATTAAACTGTCGTTCTTCAGTTTAGCAGCAAAAACAGATGAATTAATACTTTTTATTTTCTAAATGGGTAAAAACTAGGGCTGGGCAATGATTAAAAATTTTAATCGTGAATAATCACATAATTTCCCTGATTAATCACGATTAATCGCATAGTATACGAAAAATCAAATAATGTATTCAAAGTAGTGTAAAGGTCACTTTTTATATATATATATATATATATATATATATATATATATATATATATATATATATACATATATATATATATATATATTTTTTTTTTTTTTTTTTTCTTACTTCCTGCTCTCGGTGGAGGCAGTCGCATTTCTGTGAGCTCCCATCTATCTGTCCCTGCTGCTTCTCTTTTGTCTTGTCTGAGCTTTTTTTGGAGCCTCACTCGGCAAATAATTTCAAATCTCTAATTATGGATCTGATCAGCTGGTTTCTCAATGCAATTAATCAATTTTTCTCGAAGAGAAAACAGGACACAGGAGAGTCCTCCGGTCCCGATGGAATATTGGCTGGATACATCAAGGATTTTGGATGGAATCTGGGATGTCTGCCCCCCTTGTTCATTGCGGACACCAAAGTGTACCTATTGGGATTTATGATCACAGGATTTCTGCTGTTTGGAGTTGGCGGATACCTGCTGTATCGGAAAATTTACACGGCAGCTGCTATCCTGGACACCGTCAACCTGCCTGCTGTGTGTGTGGGAATGAGTCGCGCTGTGATCACTCAGACTGCTGCTCTTGGTGAGCTGAACCGGAAACTGGACGTGATTCTAGTGACGGTTTTGAACTCTGGCGAAATGGATTCGATCCTGGAGAAGTTCAAGCGCCGCTCAGGGAGAATTGACCTGTAATTCGGACAATTGGAGTTATTCCCGCCGAGATGGACCAGCAAAAACTTTGAAGGCAGACAGAATTCATGTCAGCCTGACCGAAAACATTCTTCTCTTATCTGAATCCGGCTCCCCTGAAACGAAGCTCGCCTCAAGGCCGGCCTTCGACCTAATCTCTCCTGAATATTATGACTTTTCGACGCTCCTTCCCGACCCCTCCCCTTTCCAAACAACACCTGTGGCTCCAGGGGGTCACTGGCTGACGCACACACATACACATGTACACACACACACTTCCCTCCCCATGCCCAACTGCCTCCGCTGGCTCCTGGATGTTTTTACCCCCCCACGCTTGACGGACTGGGCACTCGAGCGCACAGACTGTTTAGCTGGACACTCCCCCTCCCCCCCCTCTTTCCTGACCCATATGATGTCTTCGTAATAAGTTTGTTATGCTTGTGCTGAGGTTTTTTTTTTTGGTGAATCCCACAACATGTGCCTCTGATCAAGGACATGTGGTGTGAGACACCTCTTTTTTATCCTCTCCCCCCCCATCCCCTATGTGATCATATTTTCTTCTGCTAAAAGTGCCCTGGCCAGAGGGTGGTGTACTTGGGCATGTGCTTAAGTGTACTACTCTCTGACACGGTAGAAGCGCTCTTATAGCGCTGACCCAAGCACCGTTGACTCCTGTCCATATGTTGTTGTTGTTGTTTCTGTATGTTTCTCTTGGACGGTGTACTGGGAAGACAAATTTCACTGTGTTGGGACGCTGGCTCAGTGACAATAATAAATCTGATTCTGATTCTGATTCTGATATATATATATATATATATATATATGTTTTTTTTATTTTTTTGATTATAAACAGAACATAGCACATATTGACAAACATTTATCACAGTCAGCAGCAGCACAGAAACAGACTTTTCAAAACAAAAGCATGTGAGCAACATGCGTTAACGCGCGATAAAATAAATGTCGATGTTAATAAATGAATGAATTAATGCGATAATAACGCGTTAACTTGCCCAGCCCTAGTAAAAACACTTCGACCGCAACAAAGGTCTCTCTTTCTTCAAGGAAAGACAAACTTCTCAAGGTTGCAGCTGTCTGCAGTCTGAGAAGCGAGAACAGGCCCTGACTGGTCACGATTAAACATCTACAGACCACAGTTTAATATCTGAGGAACGACTCCTCAGGTCCAACACGCCCACAGGTGCGCTTTCAGGGTCAGAGGCAGACCTCGGCAAAACCTGTTGTACTCAATACATCCTTTAAGCTCCTCCATTTGTTTGCACCTAAACAACCAGGGTCGGTAATCTGCTGTCGGGTTCAGCCGAGGGGGACTTCTCCCAGGACGTCCTCGGCCAATGAAGCAGGTCGCTTACCTGCGCCCTTAGAAAAAAAAGCAATAAATCTCAAAGAAAGAGCAAAGTCTTCCTAATTTGATTATTAGCCTGCAGAGGTCAGGGCTCAGCTGACACATACTCTGGTTAATAACAGCAGGGCCTGCAGGCCTGAAGGGTAACCTGCACACATCTAATAAAAGTGATGAAGAGACGTCAGATTAACATGTGACGTCATGAAAAGGAGAGAAAAGTGTCCAGACACAAGGGCAGGGGGGTGACCTCTACCGGGGCAGGTCGTGACTGTCTGCCTGGCTGTTTAATGAGTCCGGATCACATTTCAGGCAAAAAACTACCTGCTGGACGACAACGTGAAACTGCGCGCGAGCCCCCCCTCTGAAATCCGGTAAAAAGGCACCAGAAACCCGACTCACACGCGAGGAAATGGAGCGAAACAGCTGACTAATGCGGCAGATTAAATGGCTGTAAAACGACTGGACGCAGTTTGATAAGAAGGCTGAGAGGAGAAGAGAAAGGACGACGGTACGGAGATTATTGAAGCACTTTACGAAATCATTTTCAAGTTTAAAACGACGGACTGAGACCGAAAACGGTTCGCGAATATTGTAAATGCGCAACTTAAGTTACTGGCCTCATCTAAAACAACTTTAATAATATTATAATTGATATTATATGTAACAACGAGCGCTAATTAAAAGGAATTAAACATTACAATGCATTCAAATAAACACATGCGACACAACCGAGTGAAGGGCAGAGGCGGGGCTAAAACAGAGTATCAGGACACCAGCTGTGCGTTATTAAAGTTGTAATTTAAGTAGTTAAGTGGCAATGACAGATATTCTGCTTACCTTTCGTTTTTTACTGGCCTCTCAGCCGGGTCTCTGAGGCGTTTCTCCAGCTTCTGCGCTTCTCACGCACATCTGCGCAGCGGGTCCACCGCTTCCTCTCCAAAAACCAGGCCGTTCTCGAATTCTATTGGACAAGAGTGACGTCAATCAACGCGCGGCCCAATCAAAAATGCAGAAGTTTAAAGCTCCCTGTTGACCGCATAAAAACCGTGACCGTGCCGCTGCCGCTGTGACACGGCGTGAGAACAAGACTGAGTCCTGCTCTCTGTCCGACATCTGTCTCTAATCCCTAATCCTAATCCTGTCCCCTGGTCAGGGAAGGAAGGGTTTGGGGCGGGCTGTTTGAGGGGGCGGGGGTATGCAAGTGATATATGATATTCAAGTACAGGTATAGAGCCAAAGTTGTAATAATATTGGTAATACTGCAATATAACAGTATAATTACCCGTTTTTAAATGAGCTATCTGAATGTTATTGCTGCTCATACATGTGTATAAAAGAATGAATGAGGCTGACGCGATCCATACGCTGCTGTATTAAAGGAACTGGAGTTTTACAGTTGAGGCTGTTCCAGTCAATATATTTTGAGGCCTTTAATCACATCTAATCTTCTTCCTTTCCTTCCAGCTGTTCCCTTCAGGGTCACAACAGCGAATCATCTGCTTCCATCTGTAACAGAGTTGGAAAAATGTAATTTGTTCAATTCTATGTTAAGAGAATATGTGGGTATTTTGTTTATTAATTTATTTATTTTGGTGTATAATTGTGAATTTTATCTTAATGTGTTATTTTATTTCATTAATAATTTTATTTGCGTTTGGCTCTCACCTCTTCAAGTACCTCCTGAGCTTCCGTACCTGCAGCTTGTCAACTCCTCACAGTATCGTTATGACACTGATGACTAGAGCTGGGCGATACTGGGTATCTGGGTATCGATCCGATACCAAGTAAACACAGGGCCAGTATCGCCAATACTGATACTTTTTCATATTAAGCTTGATCTATCATGAAACTGCTGATCTTTTGGTGTTTTTGTGATTTTTGTCTTTGGATTTTTTTTGTTAAAACCTAGGATAGAATTTCAGCAAACTTTATAGGTGACTTTAAAATACTTTATCACTAATAACATTTTTTGTGTAAATATTCCTTGGAGTTGAACTATTCTGTTCATACTGTTTTTATCCGTTTCTGCAGCTCTTCGTTTTCTTGTGCTTGGTTTTTCATGTGCTTAAATACATTTGTTGTGTTTCCACTGTATTTTACAGCCTTTTTACAAACTACACAACTTGCTGTTGTTTTGTTTTCGGGATTAAAATACAGTGGGGCTAGGGGGAGGGGGGGGCTAGGGGGAGGGGCCAGGCTGAGTCTACCTGCATACTTGACAGTGCAACGTCAAAATACGAGACGAGAGGGGGAGGAGGACACAGCGTGTCAGAAACAGACTTTAATGAATTCACACTTCACATCAGTCAGTGTTTGTGGGAGAGAAAAATAAAGCTTGAGGATCGATCTTTTTACACGAGTATCCTTCAATACCAATTAGGGCTGAACGATTTTGTAAAATAATCTAATTGCGATTTTTTTCCTCAAAATTGCGATTGCGATTTAATATGCGATTATTTTTAAGGTCCTCTTCTCATGTATTTTTCAAACACTGTCATAATAAACAATATCAGATTTATTTAAAGTGCAGATTACAACAATAAAGCAAACAAATCTGTGGCTTTACCTCTTCAACATCTAACTTTTCACGTTTTATGAAACATGTGTAACATTTATGTAAACATGTGGACTGCACTTCTTAAACACTGTCTGAGATTGACAGGACAGTGTATAAATAAATAAATAAAATATACAAATATAGAAAAAATAAAGGTTACTGATCTCCAGTCAGTAACATCACACAGGAAAATAAAGAACAAATATCTGCTCTAACCAATTGGACATTTTCAAATAAAAAAACTTTTTCAACACTAATAGAAATATTATATTTACTCAGTAACAGCAGCACACAACATACTGAAGTGCAAAATGAGTATGGCACTGTTAGCCAGAAAGATTCTTCTGTATCGATCTCAGGAGCTCACAGATTTTTTGCAAGGAAAAGGGGGGGGGGCCTCGAGTTGTCTCACGTGGCGGGCGGGGTGTTTGTGGCTGTGCACTGAGCCCGACAGAGAGAGAGAAGCGCGGTTCCCGAGGCAGACAGCAGCCAAGTGATGGCTTCAAACCTAACGGTTTGAGTGCGCGTGAGTCTCTAAATCACCAGAAAAAGTCGCTAGATTTGTCGCTAGTCGCTTTTTACAAATTAAGTCGCTAGGGGGGTCTGGAAAGTCGCTAAGTTGGCAACACTGCTTGCCCTGTCTGCTCTGCTCAGCTCAGCTGGGCTCACTCGCAAGTCACGTGACGTCGCCAGATCACGTGACAAGTAATATCGCGGCCTTTGTGGTTAGAAAATCTCGTTTTATGATATCGCGAGATTATCGCAAATGCAATTAATCGTTCAGCCCTAATACCAATACCAAAGTTGATATCGATATTATCGATATTTGGATTGATCCGCCCACCTCTACTGAAGTAAGTCGTGTTGCTAGATGCTGCTCTGATTTATATCTTTTTTTGGTAGAAACACGATCTATTAAGCTATCTGTTGGCGCTAATTAATTATATTTAGGTAGTAAGAAGACTACGAGGCTGTTTTGTGTTGTGTGGCGTCTGAACAATATAATATTTACATGATATTTACCTTTTTATAAGTTGAACTAGACACTTTCTCAGTTTTAAGGCCTTTGCAGAAGTTTACTGAGTTCAGAACATATTCTCAGAGTCAGCGAGTTCATGTTGGTGTGTGACTACTAGTCCACATCCTGTCTTTTTCAGCAAGATAGAGTATAGTTCAGGGCCAAGAAGAGACAAGAACTGAGAATCTGTCTTAGAGAGTTTCTGACTGATTCCAACTGTAAACCTAAGAAGGTACTGTTTATGTTTGAAGAAGATAAGCAAGTAAGGAGTGAACATGAAACAGTCTCATTAAAATTGACTGATTCCACCTGTGAAACTGTAGATTGGAAACACAGAGGCTATAAAGAGCCTGCGTGTTTCTTTGTTTTTCGATCTTTCCCTCATCAGCTCAGAAAGGTCCCAGACTGCTGCAGAAGTCTGTCATTTATGCTTACCTTTTTTCTGTAAATAAATATCTTTTTGCATTTAAAAAGTCGGCTTGGAGCAGCTTTTTTCTAAAACCCATTAACACTCAGAACGGCACAGTGAGTCCAGACTGGAAGAGATGGAGAGAAGAAAAGTCCCATCATCATCTCCAAACTTCTTCTGACGACAGAAAACTACAGTTGTTTATAGTTGTTACCCTACAGTTTTATTGATGTTTTATTTTTCGTGCTCATAATTCAGTAACTGGGTAGGTGGCTAGTGAAGGAAGCCAATGTGTTGCTGCCTGCCTTTATGTTTGAATTTTCCTTACTTAGGAGAGCAGTGAGAGAGAGAGAGCCAGACACAGAAGATGCGAATGTTTGTTTTTGTCTTCTATACCCGGGTCATCATTTCTGCCTAACCCACCAAAAAACAAAAAAAAAACAAAAAAAAACAAAAAACAGACCGTTACACATCTAACGCTGTCTTCTGCATCCTCTTCTCTCATGCACAGCATCTTATCATATCCCAGATATTCATTTCGACAGTTTTTTTTAAAAAACATTTTAACAAGCCTTAGAAATGAGAATATTTAATTTTTGTGTATTTTGTAGTGGCAAGTGATTCCATTTAAGTCTTTTGTAAATTGAACCAGTTAATTCTTCCATGAGGAGGAAATCCTGCCAACAGACGATATTATATTAAAATGAGATGAGGTGGATGGAGTGAAAGGATAAGGACATCTGTCAGTGCTGTTTGTTGCTGAGTCATCACTGCTGATGCTCTCGTAATCTTATAATCGGTCAAGGTGAAGCTCTTATGATGCTATATCTCTGTAACAATCCATTTTTAAACCTTATATACCTTGTTTGAACTTCAGTGCAACCAACACCTGAATTTATACTCCACTGTGAGCATGAATCCATTTATTTCAAGAGCTTTGCTGTTCAGCAGATGTCATTGTAGTCATCTGCATCGATTCCCTCCCTAATCTGCGTGTAACCTTCATTTTTTTTAAATATATATACATAAAAAACTCATCCTTAATCCATATTGTATCCCCATTGGTAGTTTTTTTTCCCTCGCTGCTGCGCTTCTCTCTTCAGCTGTGCAGACAGAACATGAGCATCCTTGAAACTTTAATCCTGGGAGCACCAGGGCATGATGGGAGAGGAAAGAGGCAGGAGACCTCTGGTGGGTGGAGAAAGATGACTTAAGTTTATGACCAAACTGACATTATGTTGCCAAGGTCAGCATGAAATGCTTTCAAAACTCGAAAGAGTTTATGCTTTTGGACAGTTTTAAGGATTTCTTCTTCTACCCTCAACGAAGGAGCATTTATTCATTGATGGATTGATTGATTGATCCGCTGTTGGAAAATCAAAAACTGGCCTGTTCCAGTTAAAAAAAAAAAAAAAACCCACATAAATTGCAAGCCTGTGTTAGTGAATGGTATTCCTGCAGCGACAAATTACGTCATAGTTTCGCAGATGTTCATTTTGACCACAAGATGGCGTCGCTTGCTCACTGACAGGAACTCAGCAGTGTTCAGTATCAAGGTGAGATTTATTTATTTGTTAATTAGTGGAAGGACATCAGCATCCATCAGGTCATCGGCTCATTAGGCTCATTATTTCCACAGTTAGTTGGTTGTTGAAGTTCACCTTAGTGATGCTTTTTTCATTATGAAACACACTTTCAAATCTAAACACGTCTACGACTGTTGGATATTTTACTCACTTATTTTGCTCTTATTTTTTAATGGTACGCAGCTTATTAAACAGTTCACAACATCTTCGCCAAGCGTGTAGCCACAGATGTAATCTTCTCATCTTAACCTTGGAGGCCTTTCTTTTTCTACATCATTGTAGTGATTAAAGAGGAGCAGAAGAGGGCAGTGATGACTGCTGGGTGACGTCACGAAGCAGCGACGTCAGCGAGGAGGATGAGAGGATGAAAAAGCCCCAGCGAGGAAGCAAAGTGGTCCCAGTGATGAAAGCAGTGACCACCAGACTGAGAGAGCAGTTTCACCAGAGTCCAGATCTGAGATCTGAGCTCTCAGCCCAGGAGACTGACTTACACTTACTGGAGAAAAAAATATATATGTGCTGTTTCAAAGCTTTTATATGTGAAAGGGAGACAGAGCACCCACGGGAGTTGAGTTCCAAAGCTCGCAGCATGAGATGAGTACGGCTAGTTACTGGTTATAGTGGTGTCCTGCCAGTCCGTTAATGTTAGGGATATTAAAGTGCTGATGATACTGTATCTCACAGATCATAGAGGGGATTTCTTTGTGTGCTGAAGTGTGTCGGCACTCACTGCTCTGTGATTTGCGTTTCTTCGCGGGTACTGGCCTGAAGTACTGACGTCACGCCAGCACCTCTTTGAAATATTTGTGCCGTTTTGCTGTTGAAATTACGGTAATCGCTATGAATAATAGCGTAAAAATCCACTATACACAGACTCATTCCACTTCAGACCAATAGTAGTGTCTATAAAGCTTATGTTTAACATTTTAAAATTTTTTTAGAATATTTTTTGAGAGCTATATATATATTTTATATTATTTTTTGCCTTTTTTTTTTTTTTTTTTTACAAGTACTTCTCCAAGCCCTGTTGGAATTATTATTTGTCCAACCTGTGCTGCTGTAACGACTGAATTTCCCCGGTGACGGATAAATAAAGTACTATTCTATTCTATCCCATCTGGGAATGTCACTCAACAAGTTTCAGCCCAATCTGATGTAGTATTTCAAAAATAAAGTGACATTAAAATCATGTATAAATGCAGTATACTACACTACTTTGACAAGGTTATAAAATAAAAAGTCCTAGTTTCCACAGTCTCATTCCACTTCTCACTAATAGTTTCTCATCTGGGAAATGTCACTCAATGAGTTTCAGGCCAATCTGATGTGGTATTTCAAAATAAAGTGACATTAAAATCATGTATAAATGCAGTAGCGACCTCCAAATGAGTTTGATTAACTTAAATATTAGTGTAAATTGGACCTAATGTGAATGACCTCCATTAAATTTATTCCAGGCTATATAACCTCTGGTGAATAAACTATACTGCATTCATTTTTTTTAATTTGTCATTTCTTCATCTCATGCACTCCATTTTTGCATAATACATAACATACATACTTTCCTGTCTATAGCAACAATTTCAAATGAAGAACAACAACATAGAATACAGATCTAAAATATTTATTTATCAACTGCTTTAATCAACATGTGCATATATAACCATCAATGTGAACTGTAAATATAAAAAAATTCCCTTCATCAATATGTTCATTTAATATAAAAAATTATAAAAACATTAAATTCCCTTGTAGCAATATGCCAAACTGTAACAAGAATTTTTTAAAATGTAAAAATGTCTACCTCACAGTCATTAGTGTGCTCTCCTCTCTCTGTCCTCCATCCTCTCTCTGTCCTGTCTCTCCTCTCTCTTTCTTTCTTTATCCAGCTGGTCTTCATCAGGAAGGTCCCCCCATATGATCCAGGTCCTTGGTCCAGGTTTCTTCCTCTTAAAGTTTTTTCTTGCCACTGTTCAGCTTAAAGAGTTTTTTTCTCCCAATGGGGGAGTTTTTTACTTGCCATTATCATTGTTTGGGTTTAATGTTATAATTTTTAGTTAATGATATTTGCTCGGGGGTCATGATCTGGGTCTCTGTAAAGCTCCTAGAGACAGTTGACATTGTAACAGACGCTATACAAATAAAACTGAACTGACCAGAGACTGAGTCCAGAAAACTGGTGAACTACTTTCTAGCATGGTGTGGGAACAATCATCTCATCTTAAATGTGGACAAGACAAAGGAGATGATTGTGGATGTTAGGAGGATTTTAGACTTGTTCCTGATCCTCCTAAAATCCACAATCAAGTCCAACAGCATTTCCATCATGGAGAAGAAGTGGAGGTGGTGGAAGGAGTATAAATACGTCAGTGTTCACCTGGACAACAGACTGGACTGGAGACACTGATGCTGTTGAGAAGAAGGGACAGAGCAGACTTTACTTCTGGAGGAAGCTCAGGTCCTTCAGTGTTGCAGCCAGATGTTCAGATCTTCTATCAGTCTGTTGTGGAGAGTTCAGTCCATCTGCAGTCATCTGTAGGAGGAGCAGCATCAGAACCAGGGACTTAAAGAACCTGAACAAACTGATGAAGAAGGCTGGATCTGTTCTGGAGATGATGGAGAAAAGAAGGATACTTCACAAAATGACGACCATTGTAGAAAATCCTGAACATCTTCTACACCAGTGGTCCCCAACACCCGGGCTGCGGACCGGTACTGGGCCGTGCAAGAAAAAAATAAATAGTTTTTTTAAGTTTTATTCATTATATGAGTCTGGACGAGCTTTTATTTTGAAAAATGACCGGATTCTCTCGGTTACGTCTCGGTACTTGAGCGCTAAAATTGAACCCAGCTAACAAAATGAGTAAGAAACAGACGTCTTTGGAAAGTTTCCTTGTGAAGGGAAAATGCTCAGTGAAGAGAAAGAACTTTTTACAGACAACACCAGGAGTCCCACTGAAATATGGATTTATCACCACAGCTGATTCTACGTACCAAGCCTGCTCTGCGTGAGTTTTCTTTTTTGTTATTTATTTAATGGGTACAGAGGTTGTTAACAGATACTTTGACGTTATACTCATGTTATTGGCGTAATGTAACAAGTGACTCTGAGCTGAGCTTCAGCAGCATCATCAAGGCTGGAACTAAAACAGCTTTTTATCTCCTCAAACTGATATGAAGAGTCAGAGATCTGATGTCCAGAGCAGATTTAGAGAAGCTCATCCAGCCTTCATCTCCAGCAGACTGACTACTGTAACGCTCTTCTGTCTGGTCTTCAGCTCATCCAGAACGCTGCTGCCAGAGTTCTGACCAGAACCAGGAGAAGACATGAAGATGCTGAACATGGCTGGTATAGACATTTGAAACATTCAGAGCTTTTCCTAATGGACAGTGAGTAGGGGAGACCGGGGCATATTGTCACACTTTTTACACTCATATATATATATATATATATATATATATATATATATATATATATATATATATATATATATATATATATATATATATCTTAGAATCAAAACATCATATATAAATAAAATATGTAACAGATGAAAGACCAAAGTCTCAGGTATATATTTTGTATTCATGTAATTTTCATATCTTGTGTCAGTGCAGAGTTATAGGCAATTTAATGGAGATTGTCACCATGTGACAAGTTGCCCCACTGACGGGTAAGTTGTCACACTATGTGGGAGAAGATGTCACACTGGATTTTGCAACCAATAAAATGATAAAATTATTGTTGTTATTTTTTTTTTTTAAATAATTATAATAAATAATTAAATAAAATGAAATATTATGAAGCATGTATTATGAAACTGTCACTTAAACTGGTCCTGGGACAAAAGAAAACCTCAAACAAAACCTGAGCTCACTAGTCAGACTCCTCATCTGAGTTGCAGTTTTGGCATATGTACAGTGATCCCTTAGTTTTCGCGGTTAATGGGGACCGGCGGCCGCCCGCGACAATCAAAATCCACAAACTGGAGACGGAGCCCCCCCCCCAGCCTAAATAATGTGTTTAAAATATGTTTAAACACCGCAAAAAAGTAGCGAGGCACTGCAGTGACACAAGACAAAGGCTCAACTGTGGTCTTTCTGTTTCAAATTCAAATTTAAATATACTTTATTGATCCCAGATCCAGCGGTGGTGGCCGCCATGTGCAGCAGCGCAGGACCACTCAGCTTCCCCGAACCGGCACCCAGCGACACCGTCCACGCCCGCGGTGGCACGTCTCCACCAGCCGCAAGAGGACCGATCCACACACACAGACAGCATGCCGACACCCGACCGCTAAACCACCACACACCAGGGCACAAACCGGAGCGTCCAGCGTCCAGCGCCGCAGGGACAAGTCTCCCTCACAGCCTCTGGTCTCTGAACTGTAGTAAATGCGTCTCGACCAATCAGAGCTCAGATTCTAGAGTTCTGGGCCGTCTGCGTTTCTCTGTTGCTTACAGGAGGCTGTGAGTCATTGTTTGGTGTTTCGCTGGCAGCTGCAGCCTCTCGTCTGCTGTGGGGTGGATTTAAGCAGAATTTCAGCGATTATTTCTTGATTTTTTTATTCTAATATATTTCTGAAAAAAAAATCTGCGAAGCACTAAAACTGCAGTACTCAAACCGTGAAGTGGCAAGGGATCACTGTAAACTGAATTGCCAGGGGTGCATTCTTCATGTGCCCATCCTTTGCATGTCATGCACTGCGCCCATGTTTCTCCTGGGCAGCTGTTTCCAAATGGCTCTATGCAGACCAGGCACAGGGACTCATCTTCTTCTGATGAGGAGTCATCTGGAGTTTTTCTTTTTGTATCTGCCCTCTGTTTCTTCCCTGTGATTTGCTTCTTTGGCATTTTAGATTTGGTTGCCTTGCCTTTCCCTTTGAACAGTCTTTTCTTCCCTTGTGCCTGCCTCTCAGCTTCAAGTGCCTCCTTCACAGGTGTGTCAGTGAGAATAGATGTTTTTCTCTTCTTTTTCTTCTGGGTAACCTTTTTTCTTGGACCAGCTTTTGGGTAAGGCCTAATATCCTTTGGAGTTAATGTGTTGGTGGAGGAGGCTGGGTTTCTAGGACCTGGAATAGCTTCTTGGTTGGTGCCTGGACCCGGAGCAGCTGGGCCAGTGCTGGGTCCAGTAATGGCTGGGTTGGTGCTGGATGGATCAGTGCTGGGGCCTGGAGAAGATGGTACAGTTTCGGAGCCTGGAATGGCTGGGTTAGTGCTTGGGCTTGGTAAAGCTGGGTCCTGGTAGGGGCGATCTGAAACGTAAGATGGTGCAAATTCTGTCTCCAAGAACACATCCCTGTTGTAAGGCTGAATCCCTGTTGCCTGAAAGGCGGCCTGAATATTAAGTGGGGTTGCAGCCAGGGGATAAGCAGTTGCTACAATCCCAGGGATGTCATAGATGCTGAGTGTTTTCCCTGCATTGTTCCTCATCCAGGAATCAGAGACAGAGTTTACATGCTTTTTCAATGGCCTTCTGTCTAAAAGCTGCAGCCTTTGTGAGCAGTGAAGTGCGAAGGACAACATGATGATGCCATTTTCTTTGGCAAAATTCAGCCCATCAATAGAGAGATGTGAGCAGTGGTTATCCAGAAGGAGCAGGGCTTCTCCTCTAAAGCACTTGGCATGATCCACAAATTGCTTGAGGAAATCAACAAAGTATGGTTCTTTCATCCACCCTTTGGGATTTACTCCTCCTTTGCAGCCTGGTGGCCCATTGTTGAGGAAATGATCACGAAAGTGCACCCGAGGAAATATGAAATAGGGGGGATGCTGTTCCCTGTGGCTGAGACTGCGCAGGCAAGGGTCACCAGTGTACCCCTTTCCCCAGATGTCAGTGACCCCACCTGCTTGAAGCCACGCTTGGCTACCAATCGGTCTGGTTTCTGTACTGTTGTCACTCCAGTTTCATCCATGTTCCAGATATCTCCTGGTCCCAGGGAATGTCTGGTTAACACCTTCTCCAGATTGTCAAAAAAAAGACTTTGCATTCTCCTTACTAAAGGCACTACCTCTCGCAAGGCTAGTTGCCTCTGGTTTTCTAAGAGAAAGTGAGGGGTGTCGCTTTAGGAAGCCTGTAAACCATTCGGCGCTGGCTTTTTCTTTGTCTGACCAAGCTTGTGGAAATTGCAGGCCCTTTGCCACCGGAAATTCATATGCCAGCTTTCTCACCTTTGACGGAGACAAACCAAAATATATGTCAGAGGATCTCTTGATATAGTTCTCAAGCTGCAGTTCCATCTCTGTGCTGAAAACCTGCCGTGGTGATTTGTACCCAACCACTGTAGTTGGGATAGCTGTCTGACCCTGAATTTCAGCTGGTGTGAATGTTTTACAGTACCGCGCCAAAGTACGTTAGTTGACATTAAAGTCCTTCGCTGTACTCCTGATGGACTTGTGACCTAGGGTCACTTGCCTGACTGCCCTCAGCATCACGTCAGGTGCTGCACTGCCATGGTCTGTTTTTCTTTTATAACTCCTGACCATCTTCTCACTTTCTCCTCTCTTTTCCTGTAAAAATAAAGTAAAAATTTCATTAGGATGTGTTGATTTAAATTATTTTTTAAAGTTATTATTCTGGGGTAAGTTGTCACATGTGAGAAATGACTGTGACAAGTTGCCCCAAACGACCATGTTTGCTAATGCTAGCTCTATCCTTAAGTTAGGTTAGATCAGAATAATGACGGAGGTATGACTGGATGCCTTAATATCTACTTTAACAAGTCCACATTTATAACTGCTAGGACTTTTATCTGAATGAAGCTTATTTAAAAAAATATAGTTAATATTTTTTTACTTTGGGTAGTGGAAAATTGTTAATTGGTGCTCATCTCAACTTACAATGTGTTGTCCTCTTCTCACTCAGTCCATGAGACCTGACCATGCAAAGGAAGAAAACTAGTATTCCACTTTTTAGTTGTGCCCTCTGGTGGAGAAGATAATTGCAGTGTGACAACTTACCCGTGTGATAACTAGCCCTGGTCTCCCCTAGTTACTAGTGGACTTTCTAACATCTGTCTTGGCGACGTCCTGAAATACTTTCTAATAACCTGTTTTAGGTATCAGACCAACTAGAAAACAGAGACCTGTTGACAAAGGAGGAGGTTTGGTTTTGACCTTGGTGGGAATATACACAGCCCCCACCCCCATTTTACAGTGAAATTTACTCTCCATCCATCATAGAACATATTCAACTGGTCTATGTGAACATCAACAATGACATGACATTTGATCTATTACTTTCAGAACACAATAATGTTCATTTATCATTTTTGTGTAATTGTGAAGAGAAGAAATGACTGTGGAGCCTCACTTCACCCCCAACCAGGTGAGAGTAGGCAGAGGGCCAGCCAGCACAGAGAGAAACAGCGACCCTCACTTGGTCTGGTCGTTGAAGGAAAATACATACCTAATTACATGCTCCACCAGCTGGATGCACTGCCACCTGTGCAGGGCCCAGCTGGGCCAGGTTAGTAATCACCAGTTTTGGTTAAAAGGACAAAGGGTCTCCTCCTCACTGTGTGGCTGGCTCCTGCAGGAGGAACCACTCTGTCGGGCGGTAAGTGTTGCTCCACTATGGTTTGAGGAACATTATTTGAATTTTGTTAGACATTAATCATTTTTCCTTTCCTCCCCTAGGCATTATAGGAGCCTGAGTAAAACTCCTAAAGGGAGAGTTTCTGAGTTTGCTACACTGATTGCTTAAAATAAACACCACGCTTCAGCGTGTTTAAATGGAACTATCTGCCTAAGTGTCGCATCTTGACCTGACTCATCACATGACACACAAGGAGGCAATTTCATGAAGGATTTAAACTTTTACTCCAGTCATAGGATTCCTATAACATCAATGAACACTGAAACATCAAACAATACCACACCTGAAAACAAAGAGCTTCTAGAATACAAATATCCAGAGATGTTTCCTGCTAAATGTGGATTAAGCAGAGACAGAGAATGTAAATGATAAAGAGGCCCATAAATGTATTACAGTAAAGCATAATATGTAAAAGCATAAACATCTGTAAAAGCAGAAGTCAAAATCTTCATCTCCAGGAGCTGAACATCTTCATACAGGAACTTTTGAAATTACCCAGAGAATGCAAAAGTAGACAAAGCTTGAAAAATCTAAATTCAGCAAAATTATCTAATGGCTAACAAATAAGAACAAACTAAATACAGCAAGGTGAGCTACATACTAGCCTCAACTAAGTGAGAAGAAGTGCTCAAGGAAGCCATGTTAAAAAAACTGCAAAATTAGAAGCATGTTAAACTAAGCTAAATTAATGTTATGCTCAAACTCCTCTGTCAGCTGCATGTTAACAGCAGCAAAATTGGCAAAATCATAATTTTCACGGAGTTAATTGTGCCTATAAGAGACAGTAACAATGGGGACCATTTAGATACAAGTTGTTTTGACTGATCAAGTAAAGGAAGGAAGTTAGTTTTGAACAGGTTTTGAAATTTTCTAGTGATGCATTTGCCACGGTATTTCAATAGTTCATTCACTTTCTGAAGGGGAAAAGCGCCATAATTGAGTTTAACTGCCTCATTATATCTTCTTCTCTTTGATGCTGTTGTTGAGGCAGATTTTTAAAATCTGGTTACTGATGAACAGCTTGAATGATGATGCTTTTGACATCTGATGATCTCAGAAAACCTTCCCCACAGTCTACAGACGAAAACTAATTTTTAACATGATGACATTTGTGCATTTTTAACTGAAAACATACAGTAATTGATCCACACTGATCACAGGTTTACTGTTTCTCTCCATTGTGACCTTTTTGGTGCATCTTCAGTTTATTTGATCCAGTAAAAGCCGTGCTACACTGATCACATCTGTATAATTTATCTCTATTGTGAGCAAGTTTGTGTTGTTTTAGACTATTTGATCTGGTAAAAGCTGATCCACACTGATCACATCTGTATGGCTTAACTCCAGTGTGAATACGTTGGTGTTGTTTTAGATGACCCAACTGGGTAAAAGCTGATCCACACTGATCACATCTGTATGGCTTAACTCCAGTGTGAATACGTTGGTGTTCTTTTAGATGACCCAACTGGGTAAAAGCTGATCCACACTGATCACATCTGTATGGCTTAACTCCAGTGTGAATACGTTGGTGTTGTTTTAGATGACCTAACTCGGTAAAAGCTGATCCACACCGATCACATCTGTATGGCTTAACTCCAGTGTGAATACGTTGGTGTTTCTTTAGATCACCTGATCTGGTAAAAGCTGATCCACACTGATCACATATGTATGGCTTAACTCCAGTGTGAATATGTTGGTGTTTCTTTAGATCACCTGATCTGGTAAAAGCTGATCCACACTGATCACAGCTGAAAGGTTTATCTCCAGTGTGAATACACGTTGGTGTTGTTTTAGAGTACCCAACTGGGTAAAAGCTGATCCACACTGATCACATCTGTATGGCTTATCTCCAGTGTGAATACGTTGGTGTTGATTTAGATGATCCAACCGGGTAAAAGCTGATCCACACTGATCACATCTGTATGGCTTAACTCTAGTGTGAATACGTTGGTGTATCTTTAGATAACCTGATGTGGTAAAAGCTGATCCACACTGATCACAGCTGAAAGGTTTCTCTCCAGTGTGAATACGTTGGTGTTTCTTCAGATCACTCAACTGGGTAAAAGCTGATCCACACTGATCACATCTGTATGGCTTAACTCTAGTGTGAATACGTTGGTGTATCTTTAGATAACCTGATGTGTTAAAAGCTGATCCACACTGATCACAGCTGAAAGGTTTCTCTCCACTGTGAATTCTCATATGTTTAATCAGACTTGATGAAGAGGTGAGGACTTTTCCACATTGCTCACAGCGGTGACTCTTGGTTCTTCCTTTGTCTTGATGTTTCTGTAACAACAGAGAAGAAGACTTCATTGTGTTGGCTGAGCTGTTGAAATTATTTCAGTTTTAATCAACTTTCTTTTTAACTATGAGTGAAGAGCTTTTTTGTCTATGAGGAGTCATATGAACCATCTCCTGACAGCCAGGGTTAGAATTAGGGTTAGAACCCTAACCCTAACCCTTCAGATAACATGTCTCAATTTGTCAGGTCAAAAGTGTGAACAGAGAAAGCTGCTGAAACAAAAACCCTCAGAACACATTCATGAAATGTTTTTTATCAAAGCCACTTCAGATTGACAGTGGGTTTCATGCATTCTCTGCACACACAAACTTTCATCAGTCAGAACTTGAAAATACAGTTTTGTCTTCAGAACATGACACTTCAGTTTGACCGTCTGCTCAGATCAAAATGTGATGTTACAATAACAGATATCAGTGTTTCCCACAGGTCAAGGATGTATTTGTGGTGGTGTGGACGGGGTGGGGTGGTGGTGCTATAGTGATATTGTCATAACAACACCCACACATATGAACTATTTATGATTGTTTATTCAAGAACACTAATATTAAAGAACGACTAAACATCATTACATCTCCAAAACAAAAATGAACATAAACATTGTCTTTTTACTGCTATTTTACTGTTACTTAAATGCTTGCATTTTAAACAGAAAAAAAAATCTATGTCACATATGCTTGATTAACATTTGTTTATTAGCATTAGAATAGAAATCAAAAGTGACAGTGGCATCTCTGCGACAAGCTGACGGCGACACATTGCTGCGAGAGTATACATGGCCTTTAAGTCCACAGGCTCAGCATCCTCCACGGATGACATGTTGGTGGGATTGAGAAGGTCCTTGAAGTATTCCTTCCACCGCCGAACGACATCTCCAGTCAGCCTCTCTCACCCGAGGTGTCCACCACTGAGTTTGAGGATTGCTGCCACGACAGGCACCGACGACCTTACGGCCACAGCTCCGGTCAGCCACTTCAGCAATGGAGGCGCGGAACATGGCCCATTCAGACTCAATGTCCCCCGCCTCCCCCAGGATGTGATTGAAGCTCTGTCGGAGGTGTGAGTTGAAGATCTTTCTGACAGGTTCCTCTGCCAGACGTTCCCAGCAAACCCTCACTACAAGTTTGGGCCTACCAGGTCTGACCGGCATTCTCCCCCACCATCTGATCCAACCCACCACCAGGTAGTGATCAGCTGACAGCTCAGCTCCTCTCTTTCCCCGAGTGTCCAAAACATACAGCCGAAGATCAGATGATACGACTATAAAGTCGATCATCGATCTACGGTCAAGAGTGTCTCTGACTCCACGTGCATTTATGGACACTCTTATGCTTGAACCTGGTGTTCGTTATGGACAAACTGTGACGAGCACAGAAGTCCAACAACAAAACACCACTCTGGTTCAGATCAGAGAGGCCGTTCCTCTCAATCAAGCCCCTCCAGGTACCACTGTCATTGCCAACGTGAGCGTTGAAGTCCCCCAGCAAGATAAAGGAGTCCCCACTAGGGGCGCTTTCCAGCACCCCCGCCAAGGACCCCAAGAAGGCTGGGTACTCTGAACTGTCATTTGGCGCATAAGCGCAAATGACAGTTTGAGCCCGTTCCCCGACCCGAAGGCGCAGGGAAGCTACTCTCTCATCCACCTGGGAAAACCCCAACATACAGGTTCCAAGCTGGGGGGCCTCTCACCCTGGGCAACTCCAGAGTAGAATAAGGTCCAGCCTCTCTCGAGAAGATTGGTTCCAGAGCCCAGGCTGTGGGTCAACGTGAGCTCGACTATATCTATTCGGTACCTCTCGACCTCATGCACAAGCTCAGGCTCCTTCCCCGCCAGAGAGGTAACATTCCATGTCCCAGTAGCCAGTTTCGTCAGCCAAGGGTCAGCACGCCAAGGCCCACGCCTAGGGTGACCCAAAAACCTAAAAAGAGGACACCCTACTGGCCTCTTGTTGATACTGCAAAACTACTCAAAGATAGCCAAAGATGACAAAGTAGCTTTATAGACCATACATTTATTTAAAACATCCCCTTTTCTGTTTGAAATGAAAATGTTTTGATATGTAAACATAAATAATAGGGCTGGGCCGATACACCTTTGTGCTGATTCGATTCTCCTACGATTTTTGGGTCCCAATTCGATTTATATTGTGATTCTGATTAAACAAGTATTGCATTTCGATTTGACCAAGTATTGCGATTTTTATATTTCAATTATTGAAATATAAAAATCATATAATAATAAATAATAATAATATTAAACATTATATTTATTATATTTTATTATATGTAATTATTGATTATTATATATATTATAATATTAATATATTATTATTATTATTATTTTAAGTATGAAATAATAATAAAAATATAAAGATTAAATAAGTTTTAATATTTTTAAAAAATGCGCAATTTCTGTAGTTCAGAGCAGAGGTCTTCAACCCTGGTCCTCGAGGCACCCTTATCCAGCAGGTTTTAGATGTTTCCCCCTTCTTCTTCACACCGTGATACAAGTGGCTGTGTCATCAACAGACTTGTGCAGACTTTGAGGACAACCTGATAATGACCATTAATTAAAATCAGGTGTGTTGAAGCTGGGAAACCTCTAAAACCTGCTGGATAGGGTGCCTCGAGGACCAGGGTTGAAGACCTCTGGTTTGGAGGTCTTCACGGGTCCACTTTCATGGACCCGAACCCGAATGGAGCCGTGAAAATTCGACCCGAAACCGACCCGACCCGACCCGAGCTATTATCATAAGTTCGGGAGTCCAAACCTGAATGGACCCCCAATCTTTGGACCCGTAACCGACCCGACCCGAGTCTTTAGTTTCCGACCACAAACTGAACCGAGTTACCCGAATAGAACCGAGACAATACAGCCTATAGTTGCTAATTTTAAAAGTTGTCTAGCGTTGAATAAAACTTGATTTTCTTACCTAAAGTTGTCTTCTTCTACCGGGTTCAGTTGCTACATAGGCTACGTGATGTAAACAACAATAAATCCACGTCGTTATTCTCTTTGCGGATACAGATGCTGTTGATAGCAACTGCTAACGCTAATAGCCTACACCGGTCAGGACGCGTCGTGAATATGTTCTCATGCAGCGTTGTCATGTTGGCGATCCATTGTGCTTTACAGCTGCCGGTAAACAAACCGGTAATAACACGCTACGGCAACATGATTGTTTCATGACAAACACGCCACGTTAATGAATAATCATTTAACTGTCTGAGTCCTGACATTAGCTGCCACCGCCAGTATCTTTAACTCTCGAGTAAACGCGGACCCAGTCCTGTCAGAGAGCACCGACCTCTCTGGGTGGTGGCGAAGGATGTGCGCCGTCATGTTCGTGGTGTTACCACAGTAAGAGATTTGACTACGACAAAGCTTACATATGGCTTTCCTCATATCCAGCTCTCCTGCCCCGTGCTTTTTATAAAAACCAAATAAAGTCCATACGTTTGATTTGAAGTGGGGCGGTGTGGGAAAGAGTTCTGGCTCTGTGAAAGTACTCCACTAGCTGCACTCCACCATTTTGTCGCGTGAATTTGCCGGCATTCTGGTTACTATGGTGACACACGTGCTTCTATTTCCGGAAGTGTAGATGACAAAAGAGACAGCGAGCGGAGTATTTCCGCGGAGTTACCCAAACTCTATACCCCACCATTAAATAAATAAAAATCGATTCTTGTATGAGAATCGATTTTTAAAAATCCCCAGAAAAAAAATCGTGATTAATATAAAAATCGATTTTTTTGGCCCAGCCCTAATAAATAATGCCTCATAACCAGTAACATGTGGTGAGATTCATGGCTGGTGAGGCACTAACTCCATCAGAATAAGATTTACACATTTATGAACTCAACAGAGTAGGTCATTCACTATCTGGTCAGCAGTAGTTAGCAGCTTATGTTTTGGAAAACACTTCTCCCCCTCAAACTTCTTGGCTTTTAATTTAAATTTTTCCCATCTGCCTTTCTCCTTGTGTTTTCTGCTTGCCATCTTTCTGTCGACAGGCATTAACGTTAGTCTTTGTTGGTTTTTAGGTCTATATCTGATAAATGATCGTCTTTGCGCCCCCTGCTGTCAGTTGACAGAATTAAAATTTTGGTTACTGAACAGGGCTGACAGCCATAGACGGCCATTCTGGACTTTTCCAGAATGCAGAGATTACCAGTCCGCCCCTGCCACTTTGTAACGGCATCTCTTACCTTCACATAGACTGTAACTTCGTCGCTTGAATTACACATCTTCCGCCACGATTTCTTCTGCAAACTTCTCGATTTATAGGCCCACCGCAAGTTCTTCTTTTGCAACTTAGAAATTTATGAGCGGCGACACAATGCATACCGCCACCAAGGGGTGCACGATAACCATCAGACCGGTAACTATCGGACTGATAACTATCGGGCCGATAACAGGAAATTATGACGTCATCCCGATAACTCCGATATCACGACGAATAGCCCCGATAACATATATTTCTGTCAACACGGCAGTGCCTCGCTCCTCTGAGTCTGCCAGAAAACAACTCGTTAACTCGGTCATAATAATCAAATGAGGAAAAGTCAGAATTTACGTTACACCTTGAATGCAGCATGCATTGTGCTGATCACAACAAACATGGTGGCGTGGAACTTCGTTAAAGTTTCAGAAGAAGATAGTTTGGTGGTTATTTGTGATGAATCCTCCGAGAGAATTCTACGACGAGGGACGCACAAGCATAAGCTTTAATACGTAAAACCCGATAGGCCACCTACAACATAACAATAGCTTTCATGGAGTTTTGAAATCGCGCTAACCGAAGCTAATGCTAACGTGTGCAAGCCAGCAGGAGTCTCTCCTCCCCTTCCTCTCCCTCATTCCTCTCATCTAAAGCTTCCATGAGATTAAAAAATAAAAACTACTGAACCTCATTTACTTTAATTAAAGGTAGGGATGTCCCGATCACGTTTTTTGGGTCCCGATCCGATTCCGATCTTTTAATTTTGATGATCGGCCGATTTCCGATTTTTTTCGATCCGATTTCACTTTTTTTGAGTGGGCAAACAGAGTTTAATTTCCTGTGCATTTTATTTCCTGTGTACATTAATAAATAGGCCTGCATCCAAGCTGAGATTAATAGCTTTTATCATCTCATAAAATAAACAATAACTTATTTAAACACTCTTCTTTCTTAACAGTGACTGTTCAACAGTCTCAGTACTAAAGAACATAGCACTTCCATTTAAATAGCAGCAGGTGAACTTGGCTAGCAGTTTAAGGCAATGAAAACACTAGCAGAAGTCTTTGCAATCAATGAAATCACATCAGAATAAAAATAACATAAAAATATTAACTTAACTTCTTTCAAGACCCGCTGCACATGTTCGCGCACCTTTGTGTCCTTTGTCGTTCATGTAATGACGGGAACGAGGCTCGAGGTAATTAATGAGTTAAATGCCTTGTAAATGTGCTGGTCGTCCTCAGTAATACATTCCGCGATTAGCTCGGTGATTTTTCTGTATTTCTCCGAGTCTTTCGGGAGTTTCTTTCTTTTAAAAGTTTCACAGAGCGTTTGCTGCCGAAGCTGGTGCCGACAAGCTGGTGCCGACGGCAGCAGCTCTGAAGCTGCAGCCGTCGGCACCACGGCACCTGACAGAAGGCTGTGGTGATCGGTGCTGCGCGCTTTTTTAAGTGTCTGATTAAATTGGTGGTATTGTAAACTCTCTTCTTACTTACCCCTCGTGATATCTCAGCCTTCCACACGTTGCAAGTCGCAGTCAAAGCGTCGGTCTTTGTAATTTTATAGCGCTGCCACACTGCTGATATTTTTGCTAAAGTTTATCCTGACGCCGCCGGTCTTGAAACTTTTAAGGTGGATACAAGACAGCGCTGCTGGGAAACCTCATTTCAGTGCAAATTATTAAATGTATATAGTTTAAGAAATATAGTTGTTTGTGTAATATGATTACTTTATTAATTTGTGTTAATCAGGATAACTTTTTGAGGAAAAAAATAATGAAAAAAAGATCGGCGTGTTATAATAATGATGATCGGCCGATCCGATCCACCTTAAATTTTTAAGATCGAAGGCCGATCGCCGATCGCGATCGGGACATCCCTAATTAAAGGTATTAATTTAAATGGAACCACAAGCCAAAATCCTTTAAATGTTAATCTTTTTCAGTTTGTAATTTTGATGCATGTATTTCCATCAGTTCAAGGAGCCTTTATTATTATTTTTGTATCAGCCAGTAACAAACCTTATTTCAGTTAATGTGAGATATCAAATAGGTTTGTTTGAGCTTTAAGAAAATGTTTGAGAGGCTTGCCAATAGTTTTTCATTGGAAAAAATAAATATCTGTTCATTTAAAAAGTCAAAACTATTATTGATTTTGTTCATAGTATTGATGTAATGATCTTAGGTATATGTGTGTGTTATCCGTTATCGGTATCGGCCTTTAGGAGCTGAAAGTTATCGGTTATCGGTATCGGTTTTAAAAAACAGTTATCGTGCATCCCTACCGCCACACAATGGGCCAGAGCTGAAACGATATGCGTCATTCACACAGTAAACAGGCGAGGCGAGGGCGAGCCAAAAGCCGATAAAATTATTCGTGGCAGCCAAAATTTATTTGTGGCGGGCCACCACGAATAAATGAACATGTGGGAAACACTGAGATATTATTACAATAACAGGAGTTCAGCTGATTCACAGTTCAACTGTCTGGAAATAGGAAGTACACTATGATGTAGATGTGAAGCAGTTGTCTAAATAGGTCAGCAGGTGGCGTCATTGTTCTGAATATGCTCTGGTTTTAGCTCAGTTCTCTAATTTGTCCCTCACCAGACAGTATTTTGAGTTTTTTTTTTAATTTTACTCCACACCGGCGCAGTTTTGTTCAGTGTTCCTTTATGGTTTGTAAGGTCCGGACCATAGATTGCTGTCTACATCATGGTCAAATATCTTGACCATAAACATTTATTACAATGTTTATTCTGAATAATGCGTTTATTGAGATGGTTGTTTACCATTGGGTGAAGCTTAGGGAGTTTGAGACTTTGTTTTATACGAGTATGGTGGCTGGAATTTTGGCTAGCCTTCTCTTTACCATTTTATTGTCTGTACTTCAGATTGTTTGCTATTTAGTTGCCTTCACATTTTCTTTTATTCTCTTTATACCGATTCTGGGACCTTGCTGCACATGATTTTTTGAAATCTTAATTGTATTTAAAATTACGTTCATACGAGTTATCTTGACTGAGTATTTGTGGTTTGTAAGGTGAAGCTGCCAGTATCATCACTGAATAAACGGCGTGGTCTGAACAACAACCTTGATCACCATGCGTCCGACTCTTGCCTCACTTTGCATCCCAACAACAACCCTTAACACAACACAGAGTCCTCGGGTGTAGAGAGGTGCAGCCCTACACGGGCTGGGTTACATGAGCATTAACCCTGCTGGGTACAGTCAACATGAAATCAACTGTTTATGTACAAAATTAACTTCACATCAACCAAAAACTAATCACTTTCATAAATAAATGGACATAAATGTCCAAAGCTTTTGACACAGTCGACCATGATGTTTTAAAACTTCTGAAGACTTCTAAACTCAGGTCTCTCAGAAGAAACAGTTTCTTGGTTTGCAAACTATCTTAGTAATCGGTCTCAGTGCATTAGATCTGATGGTCTATGCTCAGTTATTGTATAGATCCACAAAGGTGTGCCACAAGGCTCTGTGTTAGGTCCACTCTTGTTCACTATTTATGTGAATAATCTGGGTCAAAATGTGTCAAATGGTACTTTCCATTTCTATGCTGATATTTTTTTATACTGCTGTGCAGCATCTCTTGGACTGGCTGCTGAGCACTTGCAAAATGCTTTTGTGGTTGTTCAGGATAAACTGCATGAGCTGAAAGTTGTTTTAAATGCAGATAAGACGAAGCTTATGTTGTTTACCACCTCAAAAGCTAGGTTATAAAATGTACCTGTGGTGGTCAGAGTTGATGGAACGGAGATTGAAGTTGTTAACTCGTACAAGTACCTGGGTATCTTGACCGATGATTCTTTTAATTTTAATCCTCATGTGCTGAACCTGGTTAAAAAACTGAGGCTAAAACTGGGTTTTTATTTTTGGAATAAGTTGTGTTTTTCTTTTTATGTAAAAAAGCCTCTAATTGCTGCAACTTTTTTACCTGTGTTAGATAATGGTGATCTCTTGTACATGCATGCCTCTGCTCAATGTCTCCATATGGTTGATACAGCCTACCATGCGTCCCTAAGGTTCATTATCAATTGTAAAGTACTGACTCATCACTGTGAGTTGTACTCTTGGGTAGGATGCCCTGCCCCCCTGCCTTTAAAAGCAGCATATTTGGTTCAACTAGCAGATCTGTTCTTTTTGTCAACCAAGTCACTGGGATCGGCACGCCATGGCCCACGCTTTCGGCTGCCACCCATACCACATAGCACCCGACTTCTATGGCCCTCCCTGCGGGTGGTGGGTCCACGGGAGGCGAACCCATGTAACTCATTCAGGCTGAGCCCGGCCAGGCACCATGGGTGAAGGCCCGGCCACCAGGCGCTCCCGAACGAGCCCCTCCCCCAGGCCTGGCTCCAGGGTGGGGCCCCGGTAACCCTAATCCGGGCGGAGGACATCGAGCTCCTTGTTTTTCTTTTCCATAGAAGTCCTTTGAATCGCTCTTAGTCTTATTTAAGTTGAGGTGAGATATCAAATAGGTTTGTTTGATAGCTTTATGAAAAATGTTTAAGAGGCTTGCCAATAGTTTTTCAATGGAAAAAATAAATATCTGTTCATTTAAAGAGTCAAAACTATTTTTGATTTTGTTCATAGTATTGATGTAATGATCTTAGGTATATGTGTGTGTTATCGGTTATCGGTATTGGCCTTTAGGGGCTGAAAGTTATCGGTATCGGTTTTAAAAAACAGTTATCGTGCATCCCTAAATGATGGCAGTACCAACAGGACCTCCATGTCCTGTCAAACCACAGATTTGGGGTTGATCCTCTGACAGGGACAAATGAGTTGGAGGACTCAAGGAAGGCTGCTGCAGATTTGGCTAATATTCAAACCAATGAGGGAAAATGAAAGTTCATTAGAGCCAAGTGCAAATGGAAACAAAGCTTCATATTCTTTTCATTTTTGGAGACAGTATTTCAGGATGTGAGTGAAACAGGCTCTGAAAAGAGGACTGGCTTGACATCAAGTGGCAGCCTGGCAAGATATCCCACAATGAGCAGAAAGATGGAAGCAGATATGGCCTTTGTCCTGCAGGTGGTTTTGTGCAAACGGCTGTAGCTCTGATAGTAATATATATGATGAAAGATAAAATGACTCTTTGTTTCAGGTCATGTATAGTTCATACACAGTTGTCTCACCATCCACACACATGACCAATATGACAATTAAACAATTCCCAGAAATCCCAAAGCAGTTTCAAATCAAGGCTTGAAAACATGAGAAAAGAAACGGCTGCAGAAACCCTCCAAGGACCAGGGATCTGGATCCTTGGATCCAACAGCAGGAGAAACAGGAACAACGAGCAGAAAAGCTGCCGCCACTTTTCCAGCAGTTCAAAACTAGATTAGAAAGGTCACGTGACTCTGTTCTCTGAGCTTCAGTTCAAATAAACCGTTCAGAACATCAGCAGCAGCGTTGCCAGATGTACGATAATTATCGTATTTGGACGATAATTTGGCCCTCTGTACGAGCAATAATCCAAAAAAAGGCCAAATGTACGATAATTTGACCATTTCAAATGATTAACTGTCTGTCGGAGAGTTTTTGTGAACCCTGAAAGTATCTGTTCCTATGTGACGTGTTTCCCTCCAATCGTGCTTTGCTGAGCGGGAGATCTGAGTGTTTGTCTCAGAACAACTAGCATGATCGGCTGAATGCTCAGCTTCGGCCGCCCCACGAGACGCTCCCAGTCAGTACCAGATCAGGAAGTCGAGCCAGATTTAAACAGAGTTTAAGCACAAGAGAAAAACCAAGGGGAAAATTGAGTCTCCAAAATCACCTCCAGGCCTCATCATTTGTCTCTTAGTTCCACCTCTCATTAGTTTTTGGGGGACACATTAGTCTAAAGCCTGATTTATACTCCAACGTCAGGTCGTCTGCATCACCTACGCAGACGACGCAGAGATGCCCCCCCACCCTACGCAGACACTACGCAGACACTCCGGTGCACCTCCCCTGTTGTAGGTTGTAGGTCCACGTCCAATTGTAGGTGGACGCAGAC
Source organism: Hirundichthys speculiger (assembly GCA_018398805.1). Classification (NCBI taxonomy): domain Eukaryota; kingdom Metazoa; phylum Chordata; class Actinopteri; order Beloniformes; family Exocoetidae; genus Hirundichthys; species Hirundichthys speculiger. Next base: position 320,801 of record JAGFBZ010000083.1, on the reverse strand, counting down.
AGTGTCGCAGAGAGGAGAGAAAGGAGACCTCTGATTGGTCACTTCTACATCCTCATAGAAAAGACCGCGTCATTGAAGAAATGAGGAAGTACCCACATCTGTACGATTTTTTTCATCTCAAACAAAGCTAAAGAAGTCCACTTCAAAATTCTACACAACATATACCCTGTCAACTGTATCATTGCAAAATTTACAGATGTTAATGACTCCTGTACTTTTTGTAACAACGAAACAGAAACATCTCTGCATTTATTTTTTCACTGTGACATATCCAAAACATTTTGGAGTGATCTTGACTTTCATTTTTTCAATGCTGCTAAATCTGTTTATTTACTTAACATTAAAGATATTATTTAGTACTTTGATTATCCTAAAGATCGTGCTCTTGAATACCTAATAAATTTGATCATTATTTACGCTAAATTCTTTACTCACAAACAAAAATTTGCTGCTGCTACTCCTAAATTTGCCCCTTTTCTACTAGAATTAAATTATCTCATGAAATCTCTTTATTTGATAAACAACAAAAAAAGCAATATATTTTTAAGCAACTATGAAATGTTTTTCCCTGTATCCTCTGACTAACCTTTTATTTATAATTGTCTTGACCTTTCCTTATTGTTTTCAATGCATCTGATTCTATTCCTCATACCTGTTTTATTTATGTATTTATTTTATTCTCTATTTATTTACTTATCTTTATTATTATTATTATTATTATTATTATTATTATATTATTATGACTGTTACCTTCATTATCTATATTATAACTTCTTATTTGCACTATATATTTTTATAATTTACTCCATCATTGTATGTGCTGTTCCACACTATTGTATACCTTGTTGATTTTTGTAAAGCAAGATTTGCTAATAAAGTTAAAAAAAAAAACATCTGTACGATTTTGGTTCTCCACACTACAAAGACAGCACATATTCTACTAATTCATGGAGGGAGATTGCGATGAATGTGGGTCTGGATACGGCTGAGACGGTGAGGAAGTGGAAAAACACAAGAGATAAGTTTAGTAAGTTTAGCTAGTAAAGTGATTGACTTAAGTAAAGTTGGAAAGACATTCACAGATTCGGCTTTCCGGGATCGATAAGTCTGAAGCCACACATCGTCAAAACACAAATGATGCCTCTATCACATCTTGATAGCATAGACTATCAGCCACAAGGACAAAAACCCAAATTTATACAAATTTAAGCATTCCTGCGAGCTCGATGTAAAATACTGATGAAAAGCCGCAGCTGGCAGCCGTGCCAGTCCCCAGGGACCGTCTGCAAATTGCAACAAAAGAAAAACACACAAAAACACAAAAATCAACACAAAAATCACAAAACACAAAAATCAATAACTCCACTGTTGTACAGTATACAGACGCTAAAATCACACCACACATCGGAGTTACCCTCATGGTTGTAGGATCCCCGTCCTCAGATGTTTTAGTAATTAAAATTGCTGTAGGACGGCAGCCTCTCTGGGACTGTGAACTCTTACCTACTTCTCTGGACCTGCGGGCTGAACCCCCCCCCCAAGCCATAAAAAAAAAAATCGAAGATACCCACGTTACCGTGACAACGCTAATCCTAAGAACCTTTTAGCCACCACATAACTCTTGATTCTGATCCAGCTGGAATGCACACTGTTGTAGTATGACCATAAGGAGACTGCTGAAGTGTGTAGTGAGTTTGGAGTGTCTGCAGTGTAAAACAGTGAAGTTATTGATCAGTATATGTTATTAATGATTAATAATAATTTCAAAAATCACCAAAATTATGCCAAATGTTTTTGTTACATAATAGCTGTTGTAGTATGACCATGAGGGGAACTCTGATGTGTGGTGTGATTTTAGCGTCTGTATTTTGTACAACAGTGGAGTTATTGATTTTTGTTTTTCTTTTGTTGCAATTTGCAGACGGTCCCTGGGGACTGGCACCGCTGCCAGCTGCGGATTTTCATCAGTATTTTACATCGAGCTCACAGGAATGCTTATTTTTGAATAATCTGGGTTTTGTCCTCGTAGCTGGTAGTCTATGCTATCAAGATGTGATAGAGGCATCATCTGTGTTTTGACGATGTGTGGCTTCAGACTTATTGATCCCGGAAAGCCGAATCTGTGAATGTCTTTCTAACTTTACTTAAGTTGATTAGATTTGACTAGAGGGCATCATTGAGCTTTCTTAGTTTTGTTGTAACAGATGTGCGATCATTTCCCTCAAAATACGATGATTTTGAGTCTCTGCTACGATAATCCTACATTTCCCACCTGGCAACGCTGAGCAGCAGAAACAAAACCTGAACACGGACCTTTAGACCAGCAGAGGAGGAGCCCGCTTCGGTCCAGTCGGTGGACTGCAGAGACTCCGAGTCCGACTCCGTGTTCGAGTCCGAATCCGAGTTTGAGTCCGAGTCCGAGTCCTGGTACTGGTCCTGGTTCCGCTCCTGGTCCATAGCTGACATAGTTTTCTCTTCAATCCACGAACTTGCTCTTGTTGCTAAAGTAATAGCAGCTACAATGACCGGAAGATCTCCACGAATGTGACGTCATGCTTGTTTCATTCTCTCCAACCAAGAATGGACGATTAAAGCAATATTCAAGCTACTTACACTTTATTTAGTTCTCAACTAAAATGATAACAACACGGCTGGCTCCGTCCCGAGGTCTGGTGTTACCCTCTAACCGGTCCGTGTGGAAACACGTAGCCAACTAACAATCCTATTGTTACATCCCTTTTCTTTTGTTTTGAAGTGTACACTCTTATTCAAACAGAAAAAATGCAGTAAGATCAATAACATAACTTAACCGAAAAATAATATATCCTCATCTGTAAGTCCAGCTTTCAACACCAAACAGCAGTAAACACTATCGTGTTCATCAACAACAGAAACCAAATTATTCTCTGAACATTTTCAAAATACTGAAAAATAAGAAAAATCTAAATGTTTCCCACCAAAACATTCCAAGTTCACAAATTGCAAATGCAAAATATTACTGAAATACAAAAGGCACATTACTCAACAACACTTCCGTATATGTTTAGGAAAATAAATCTTTTTTTTTTCTTCAGACGCCTGTCTACAAGCTTCCGGGCTTGTAGACAGGCTTTGAGTAGGTGTGTTGTGATCCAACATAGCCAAGTACGGGTCCTGTCCCGCTGCTTTAGCTTTCTGCATCAGTCGTTTCGCCGTTTTCACCGCAGACTCGGCCTTCCCGTTGCTCTGTGGGTATCCAGGAGACGACGTCTAGTGCTCCAACTCCCACCGTTGACCAAAACGCCAAAACTCTTCAGAAGAATATTGGGGGCCGTTATCGGAAAAAACAAGATACGGAATCCCATTACGGGGAAAAGTGCGCCTTCAGCTTCCTTATAACAGTGCTTGACTTTGTATCAGGAAGGTAGTCAACTTCCCAAAAGTTGGAATAGTAGTCAACTGTAATGAGATAGTTCTTATTGTCAAAGGTAAACAAGTCTGTACCAACTTTGGCCCATGGTCTACTTTGTACTTCATGAGGATGTAGTGTCTCTTTTTGTTGTTTCGGGTCAACTGATCTGCAAATGTCACACTTCATTATGAATGTCTTTATGTGTTCATTCATTCCTGGCCAGTAGACACATTCTCTCGCACGCCTGAGGCATGCTTCCACCCCAGGTGAGAGGAGTGAATCCGCTGGGTGCAGGCATGGACTGGCCATCGGGCGTACCGGGCAATGCCCGGTGGGCCGACGCACATCTGTGGGCCGGCCCAGGTCTGTCATAAAAAAAAAAAAAAAAAAAAAAAAAAGTATATAGTTTTTATTGACCGCGACGGTAACGGACTGGTAGTCGGCTCATAAAAATCTCCGAGAGGCGGCGGGGGGGGAGGTGACGACGACGACACACACTCAAGAAACTCAAGAAAGAGACACTGACAGCTAATCAGGCAAGCGCTCCAGTGCTGCGCTGATGTGAACGCTGTATGATAGAGGTGGGTGGATCGATCTAAATATCGATAATATCGATACCAACGCTGGTATTGATATCAAATGATACTCGTGTAAAAAGATCGATCCTCAAGCTTTTCTTCTCTCACACGAGCGCTGACTGCTGCAAAGTGTGAATTCATTGAAGTCTAAGCCTGAGACGCTGTCGCTGTGTCCTCCTCCTCCTCCCCTCTCGTCTGGTCTTTCACGGTACCGTCACGTGGTGGCAAACATTCAGGTACTCAGCCTGGCCCCTCCCCCTGGACCAACCACTCAGCGCTTTCTCCCCCCTCATGGAAACACATCACGGAGAGGGACAACAGAGCAGAAGAATCCAGGATGGCAGAAAGGAAAAGGAGCGCTGTTTGGCTCTATTTTAATCATGAAAACGAAACAACGGCAAGTTGTGTAGTTTGTAAAAAGTCCATAAAATACAGTGGAAACACCAAAAATTTATACAAGCACATGAAAAACAATGCGCTTGAAACGCAGAAACGTAGAGAAGAGGAGAGACATCCTCCATCCCTGATCCTGACAGACCTTCAACCCTGAAACAGAAGTCACTGGCAGATGCTTTTCAGTCCAACAGAGTATCCAGGTAGATCAGAGTGGTCATCTTCAGCATCAATTCAGATTAACTTTTAAAAGTATGTTACTTGAATCATATGTTACTGGAGCCAGCTAAAAGATATATATATATAATTAAGACCTTGTAAGAAAGGTGTTATCTAAGATAAAATTAAATTAAGATAATCCTTTATTTATCCCACAACAGGGAAATTTATATAGTTAAAGCAACAGGAAAGTGCACACAGTGCAAACAAAATTACACAAGTACACACTGTATTGGCCTGAATACAGGACGACTGATTAAAAGACAACACCTATGTTTCATATATCATTTTTGGAAAAATAAAGATATGATGAAGGCAATAAGGTTATTCATAAAACAACTTTTTATTGAACAACTATTATAGAAAAAAGTCACACAGACATAACATTTTACTGTATTGTTAAACATTTAAATGATTCAATCTTTTTTAGGAAGTATGGTATCATACTTGAGGTAAGGTACGTGTCAGGTTTCCATGTTATTAGGATTATGGTATAGTACTATTTAATAAACTGTATTCTCTTAAAATCTGAGACTATGACTCAGTGAATCAGCAACAACCATGTAGTTCAATAACTATTAATGATGTAAATAACTGCAGAACCATCAAAGTCCAGTTATATTCAATTTCAAGAACAACATTAATCATTCAGTCTTTAAAAAACAATTTGTTCTGAAAGGAAGAAAATTCCTTATTTTTGTATTTTTCTGAAGAACAATTCTATTTTGTATTGTGGTTTTTCCTTTTATTCCTTAAATTTTTTTTAATTTCCTAATGTTAAGGAAAACTTCGATTATTACTGTTCCATTGTTTCAAAACAAAAATGTTAATTGTGACAATAAAGTATTTTGCTGTCACCTATAAAGTTTGCTAAAATTCTATCGTAAGTTTTAACAAAAAGGTCAGCAATTTCATGACAGATAGAGCTTAATATGAAAAAGTATCGGTATCGGTATCGGTATCGACGATACTGGCCCTGTATTTACTTGGTATCGGATCGATACCAAAATTCTCAGTATCGCCCAGCTCTACTGTATGAACGTTATTTTCTGCTGAAGGGAGGGGTGGAGGCGGGGCGGGGCCTTGCGAAGCCACGAAGTGGCCCATTGGTTGATTTTCTTGACGGACATTGGGCTAGTCCAATGAAATTTCTCAGCTCTCGTTGGCCCGCCCGTCCCAGTCCCTCCTGACCAAATTTTGCCGTTTGGCCTGACCGGAGAGTGTGGTGGCTCGTGGATGAGTATGGAAATGGAGAAAAAAGCACAAAAGCGAAAGGGAGGAGCAGAAAAGCTCAGAGAACGGAGACAAAAAAAATTAAAAGTGGATGCAGCAAAATGTGCCAAAATCACGGAAATGTTTTCAACCACAAGCTCGGGGGCAGGGGCCGCGGGGCCGTCGGCCACGGGGCCGTCGAGTGAACAGGTGGTTGTCGGAGAAGAAGCGGAGGAGGAGAGGGAGAAGGAGGAGGAGGAGGAGGAGGAGGAGGAGGAGGAGGAGGAGGAGGAGGAGAGAGAGAGAGAGAGGAGAGAGAGGATGAGAGATGAGACCCAGCAGCAGGGCGAGATTGAGGTCAGAATAGCTATTTGGAGGTGATCACCTGTGTGTGTGTGTGTGTGTGGGTGTGTGCGTGTGTGTGCGTGTGTGTGTGTGTGTGTGTGTGTGGTTTAGTCTTTGTTGTCAAATAATGCTTTGAGTAGATTTGGTGTCCAATTTACAGTGTTAAGTGTGTTAAAATATTAGGGAAACATTGCTTTGCTGAAATGCATGATAAATAATTGGTAGACAGAAGTAACACTAGTGACACTAACACCACTTTATTTTAATTTTTGAAACTTCACTATGTGCACATAGTATACAACATGCAGCATGTGCTTCCGCATATCGTATAAATAACCGGCATTTTTGATCCCTGGCGTATGGTGGGCCGCCAGGGATCAAAAATGCCTGGGCCATTTTTTGGTCCCAGTCCAGCCCTGGCTGGGTGATGTCCCTCTTCGCAGTGAGTTTGGGATGACTGCTCTCTCACCTCTGAAGATGATGCCATCCTGTACGCTCAGTTCCTCCTGAAACGAGCAGTAGTGCACAATATCCATTGGTGTGTCTTTCTTATGTTTAGGCCATCCATTCTGAATGGTGTTGCTCAGTTTCTGTAGCGTTACATCATTTTGTGTAGCAGAACGGATCGCGCTCAGTCTCTCTTCCGATATAGGTAAGTAGGCCACCATGTTGACCGTCTCAATCTCAGCTTCCACTGTGTCTGTCGATGAGCTCTCTGACAGGTATGCTCTGCTCAGTGTGTCTGCAAGCAACATGTCACGACCTGGGACATTAATAACATCAAAATCATACCTCTGAAGCCTGAGCAGCATCCGTTGTAGTCTCTTTGGTGCACTTAACAGTGGCTTCTTGACAATGTTCTCCAAAGGTCACTCTGTACTGTCACTTTCTGGCCATAAGTATATTGATGGAATTTTTCCATCCCATAGACCAGTGGTTCCCAAATGGTGTGCCGCGGTACACCAGTGTGCCGTGAGACAAGTGCGGGTGTGCCGTGGGATTTTACGGAGCCCTGGAAAAAAAAAAAAAAAATAGGAAAAAAATTTTTTTTTTGAGAAAATGTAGGAAAAATTTTTTTTTTCTCGACTTTCAAACTCGAGATCTCGAGTTTGATATGCAATGCTGTTGAGTTGTGAAACGCGTGTCTCTCTCCCTCCTTCTCGCCTCCGGCTCTCTGCATCTCTCCATCTCTCCATCTCCGTCTCTGCTGCAGAAGCCAGATCAAACTCGAGATCTCGACTTTCAAACTCGAGATCTCGAGTTTGATCTGGCTTTTGCAGCAGAGACGGAGATGGAGAGATCTCTCCATCAGAGGCCGCTGGTGCAGCGTACGGCTGCAGGCACCCCGCGGGAGGGTGGACCTGAACCGTCTCAACCGTTAATGATCCTTCCGCAGGTTTCCTAACCAAGATTCCTAACCAAGCAGGCATATTGAACACTGACATGCACTTTGTAATTCTGCCCCAGCTGCCTCTCTCGCTGAGGGGGCAGGACTGGCTCTTCTCCCTTCTTTCCTTTCCTCCGGCTCTCTGCATCTCTCCATCTCCGTCTCTGTTGAAGAGGCGGGGGTTGGAGCGGAGGGGTGCGGGGAAGTCAGACTCGGGAGTCCGGGGGGCGTCTGCTGGTCCTCCTCGAGGCTCCTGTGGCAGAGAGGGTCTCACCCCCCTCTCTGCCGCGGTCCAAACCACCTCACTAGTCTGGACTCTGCCAGCTCCGTTTGACGCAGCCCCCCGGGGTGGTGGGCTCTCCTTCTCTCTCCGGCAGCCGTTCCTCCGAGCAGCCGAGCAGCCGAGCGCACGCGTTTCACAACTCAACTGCATTGCAAATCAAACTCGAGATAAAAAAAAAATTCCTACATTTTCTCAAAAAAAATTTTTTTTTCCTATTTATTTTTTTTATTTCATGTCCCCTCCAGGGCTCCGTACTATCACTACTTTGTATGAACTCATTTAATATTACGGAGGCAAGCTCACAATTCAAACCCTCAAAGAGAATTCCATATTTCGCTGATCAGGCAGTTGCGCAGGTGGGAATTACATGACTGTGACACATCGAGACATCCAAAGTAAACAGATATAATGAGAGAGAAAATGGAGCGCTTTCTTGTGCGGAGCAAACCATCAACCACCAGTGCAGAGACTGGCGACAACCCACTAAAAGAAAAGACAAAAAAAAAAAACTGTCAACAGACGGTATCATGACAGTTACCTGTCTTATGGCTTCAGTTGGACCGGGGATGTCAACACTCCTCAGCCCGAGTGCGTCCTCTGTCGGGAGAAGTTAGCTAATGCTAACATGGTTCCCAGCAAGCTGAAGAGGCACCTGGAAACCAAACATCCCTCCCATGTTGACAGAAACTTGGCCTACTTCAAAAGAGCACGGGATCTGAACCAGAGGCAGCAAGATCGTTTGTTGGATTGTGTGAAAGTGTCTGAAAAGGCGATGGAAGCTAGTTACATGCTAGCGGAGCTTATTGCAAAGCAGAAGAAGCCTCACACAACAGCGGAGACACTCATCCTCTCCGCTTGCAAAAAAATTGTAGGTGTCATGCTGGGTCCAGATGCCGCAAATGAGCTATCCAAAGTGCCGTCGTCTGATAATACAATCAAAAGAAGAATGGACGATATGTCGGAGGACATTGAGCAACATTTGACAGAGAAACTGCAGGCGAGCGGCAGATTTTCTCTCCAAATAGACGAGTCTACTGACATTAGTGGGGCTGCCCAACTCCTGGCAAACGTCAGATATGTTGATGGAGACTCTATCAAAGATACTTTTTTCTTCTGCAAAGAAATGGAAAGCCATACTACAGGAGAAGAAATATTCAGGGTAACTAATGACTATTTAAAACAGAACAATCTGACCTGGGATATGTGCGTCAGTCTTTGCACAGATGGTGCGGCATGCATGACGGGGAGAGTGAAAGGATTTATTGCCAAGGTGAAAGCACAAAACCCACATATTGTGACAAACCACTGCATTTTGCATCGAGAGGCATTAGTTGCCAAAACCATGCCCCCGGAGTTGAATGAGGTGCTGGATCAGGCTGTGCAGATGGTGAATTACATCAAATCAAGGCCCCTGAAATCTCGCCTCTTCTCCCAGCTGTGCGCCGAGATGGGAGCCGACCACCAAAGCCTGATCCTTCACACAGAGGTACGTTGGCTGTCTCGGGGAAAAGTCCTGTCCCGTCTTTATGAGCTTTGGGAAGAGCTATTGGAATTTTCACGTGAACATGCTGTCCCACATAAGGACAAGCTCGCGGATGAGAGGTGGTGCGCCAGGCTGGCTTACCTTGCAGACATATTTGGGCATCTCAATGAGTTAAACGCCAAGCTTCAGGGCAGGAATGAAAACATTTTCTCATCCACGGACAAGATTCGGGGGTTTATGGGCAAACTTATCCTGTGGCGCGAGGCTTTGGAACAGGGCTCCATGGACATGTTCGCGCTGGCATCGGCTGTGCCACAGACAGCGAGGGAGCGCACCGTATATGCTGAACACCTTCAGGCCTTAAAAGAGCGGTTTGAGCGCTATTTTCCACGTGTGGCTGACATCGAGGACTATGACTGGATCCGAAATCCATTCAACCAGGAATCCTCAACAGAAAAGCTCACTATGAAAGAGAGAGAGGAGTGCGCCGACCTCCGTGCGGATCGCACACTGAAACTCAAATTTAGTGAGCTCCCACTGGATCAGTTTTGGTTGGCCTCTGCATCAGATGTGGCATCGGCTGTGCCACAGACAGCGAGGGAGCGCACCGTATATGCTGAACACCTTCAGGCCTTAAAAGAGCGGTTTGAGCGCTATTTTCCACGTGTGGCTGACATCGAGGACTATGACTGGATCCGAAATCCATTCAACCAGGAATCCTCAACAGAAAAGCTCACTATGAAAGAGAGAGAGGAGTGCGCCGACCTCCGTGCGGATCGCACACTGAAACTCAAATTTAGTGAGCTCCCACTGGATCAGTTTTGGTTGGCCTCTGCATCAGAGTACCCAAACATCTCCCATCACGCGATTGAGCAACTTCTTCTCTTCCCCACTACCTACCTGTGTGAGTTGGCGTTCTCCACTCTGGTTTGCATGAAGAACAACAGGAGGTCGCGGCTGTCTGTTGAACAGGACTTGCGAGTGGCCCTCTCCTCAGTGCCACCAAGGATTAAAAAAATCTGCGCGCACTGACAGGCTCATGTGTCTCACTAATTTATAAGTAGGCAAAATATTTACAATAGCACATGTTTCAGTGCTGATACAAAATGTTTCATTAATAATTTGTAGTTCAGGACAATGGACAGTGCAGCTTCCTTGCATTGACAGTTCTTTGTGCTTAATTTCTGCTGCGTTTTCTTTTTCTAGTATTCAATTTTGTGATATGTCTGGTTTAAATGGGTGTGTTGCTGCTTTGATGAAGCCTAAATTGATGAAGTTTCAAATTAATTGTTGAAATATTTTGTTTATAAATATTTCATGAGCAATAGAGTTGTCTTTGTCATATTTTATTTTATATTAGTAAACAATTATCCACATTTACAGATATTTTTCATGATATGAGTGATAACACGTGTTATAAAGGCTATTTGCCACAATAGGTGTGCCTTGAGATTTTTACTTGTCCTTTGGTGTGCCTTGGGCACAAAAAGTTTGGGAACCACTGCCATAGACAATAGCTAAACATTCTTTTTCAATTTGGGCATAGCCCCTTTCAGTTGGTGTCAGTGCTCTGCTCCCAAATGCTACAGGTTTCCCTTTCTGAGTCAGTGCTGCTCCCAGCCCCGTTTCTGAAGCATCACACTGCAAAGTCAGTTCCTCTGGTTGGTCATAGTACTTCAGTACTGGTGCTTTGGCTATATTCTCCTCCAGCCTGCTGAATGCGTTCTCATGCATTTCTGCCCATTCCCACATATTCTCCTTGTGTGTGAGCTGTCTCAGTATCTCACAGTCATCTGACAGGTGTTTGTAGAGTTTAGAGAGATAATTCACCATAGCCATCAGTCTTTGTACACCCTTCACATCAGTGGGTCTTGGCATGTCTGTCACGGCTCTGATTTTCTCTGGGTCAATTTTCAGTCCATCAGCTGTCAGCAGGTGTCCAATGTATGGCACTTACTGCTGCTTCAACTTGAACTTTTCTGCATTCAGTTTGATATTCTTTTCTCTGCATCTGCTGAGAAACTGTCTCAACTTTTCATCGTGGTCTTTGTAGGCCATTTCTTGTGTCTCACCTTCTCCTTAGTAAACAATTATCCACATAGGTGATCAACACATCATCCGCAATAAGGTAGACACCTGGCAGACCCTCCAGCGCTTGTGTCAGCTTCCGCTGGAAAATCTCAGGTGCCGGGCTGATTCCCATCGGCATCTTGAGCCACCTATATCTGCCAAACGGTGTAGCAAATGTGGTTAGATAGCTCGACTCCTCCTCCAGTTTCACGTGTCAAAATCCATGTTTGACATCACAGACCGTGAACACCTTCGCTCAAGACAGGTCTGGGAGGATGTCATCAATTGTAGGAAGTGGGAAATGGCTCCTCTTTAGGGCCTTGTTCAATGGTCTAGGATCAATGCATATTCTTGGCTCACCGTTAGGTTTTTGCACTGTGACAAGACTACTAATCCAGTCTGTGCTCTTCTCCACAGGTGTGATGATCTCTCTCCTCTGTAGATCTTGCAGCTCTAACCTAAGTGGAGTCATCATGGCAACAGGAACTCGTCGTTTGGGTAGTTTCACTGGCTCCACCCTCTCGTCGATCTCGATCCTGTACTCTCCTTCCAGGCATCCGTCACCTGTGAACATATCACTGTATTCCTTCTTTATTTGTTGCATAGTGAGACAATTCTGTGCTGAGGTCTCTTCAGTCACAATACTGTCAATAGCGAGTATGTTCTCATACTGTACTTTAATAAGTTTCATAGCTTCCCTCGCCTTTTTTCCCAGAAGCGGCTGTCTGCAGTCCTCATTGACCACCTCAAACTCCAGGCGGTACTGTTTGTGGTTCCTTGGATTTCTCACTTTCACTTTTGCATTTTCCAAGTGGATGCAGTCTGGTCTTGTTGTACATTACTAGCACTGTCTTTGTGCTCTCCAGCTGAGTATCAGGGCTCAATAGAATAGAATAGAATAGAACGCCTTTATTGTCATTACACAGAGTGTCATGAGATTCAAAGCTGCCTCATAGAATGCAAGAAAATATATATACAAGTATGTACACAATTAAGAAAATAAACCAGTAGGCAGAAACCTTGAGATAAGTGAGATTGTGAGTATTATACATGCAACAGTGGGGCCGGTTGATTAAAAAGTCTTTGATCCATTGGCAGGTAGATGATGGGAGCCCCAGGCTGAGCAGCTTGGGGATCAGGATGTCCGGTATGATGGTGTTGAAGGCTGAGCTGTAGTCTATAAAGAGCATCCTTACATAGCTCCCTTGTCTCTCCAGATGGCTCAGCGCAGAGTGGAGGGCCGTGGTTATTGCATCCTCTGTCGATCTGTTGGGCCTGTATGCAAACTGGTGCGGGTCCAGGGTGGGGGGGACACAGGTTTTGATGTGGCGGAGAACCAGTTTCTCAAAGCACTTCGTTATGACGGGGGTGAGTGCTACGGGACGGAAGTCGTTAAGGCTGGTTGTGGGTGTCTTTTTGGGGACAGGGATGATGGTGGCAGATTTCAAACAGGTTGGGATGAAGGCTTGTTCAAGAGACCTGTTGAAAATGACTGTGAAGACCTGTGCTAGTTGGTCAGCACAGGCCTTTAGCACCTTTCCTGGTGCTAAAGAATAATAATAGATTTACAGGAGTGACATTACAGCTAGCTCCACAGTCTATTTGGAACTTGACCAGCTCCTTGCCGATTAACATCCCTGCAAAAAGCTGGCTGTTCTTGACTTTGTCATCTCTGGCCTCATTGTCAGTTACTGTCATTATTTCCTCAGTGGTGACACTCATAATGTCCTCGTATTCCTCTGCATCCTGTTCAGTCACATGGTGCACTTGTTTCTTTCCTTTGTCTCTGTCTTTAGAATCAGAATCAGAATCAGAATCAGAATCAAATTTATTGTCGCCACTGAGCCAGCGTCCCAACACAGCAGAATTTGACTTCCCAGTTCACCGTCCAAGAGAAACATACAAAAACAACACAACATATGGACAGGAGTCAACGGTGCTTGGGTCAGCGCTATAAGAGCGCTTCAATTTAACAGAGGAAAATATGACCACATAGGGGGTGGGGGGGGGGTGGGGGGGGGGGGGGGGAGGATAAAAAACAGGTGTCTCACACCACATGTCCTTGATCAGAGGTACATGTTGTCTGATTCACAAAAAAAAACCTCAGCACAGGCATAACAAGCTTAGTACAAGACAAGACATCATATCAGGAAAAAGGTCCCAGCCAAGTGGCCCGTGCACGCTCGCCCGATGGCACGCAGCCGGTGGCGCGCAGTGCAATCAGTCCGCTCTACGTGGGGGAGTACACCAGGATCCAGCGAGGACGTTGAGAGTCAGGGAAAGGCAATGGAGCGGGGGATGGTGTGGGGGGGGGAGCCTACTTCGGATAAGACCTCGGTGAGATTCTTTTACAGTTCGGCCTTGGCCAAGGCCGCTCGGGGCGCCAGATTCAGATAAGAGAGATTGTTTTCGGTCAGACTGACAGTGAATTTTTGCCTGCCTTAAAGTCCTTTGCTGGTTCTCTCTCGTGGGAAATCATCCGAAAGTCCGAATTATTCGTGACCATTCTCCCTCAGTATTGCATGTAGTGATCCCAAGTTGTGATCCAATTTGCCCATGAGTTCATGCATCTGAAGCTGTCGGTGGTTCACGCCGTGAATCACGTCCAGTTTCCGATTCATCTCGTCTCTTTTTACAGTCTCGGCACTCACAGCACGACTGACCTCCACGCACACGGACATCAGGACCGGAATAGCAGCATCCGTGTGCTTAATTTTCCGATACATCAGGTATCCGCCAACGCCAAACAGCAGGAATCCGATGATCATAAATCCAAATATGTAGACATCTTCAGCGTCCTCAATGAACAGAGGAGCCTGGCAGCTCAAGCGCCACTTCCTCCATGGATCTTGAACGTACCCCGCTGGCTCTGTACCATCTGGACATGAAGGCTCACCTATCGATTCCCTCCTTGTAGAAAAAATTTGATCAATTGCATTGAGAGACCAGCTAACCAGATCCATGGTTGATTTAGATATTCAGATTTTATCCGTATGAGGCTCCAAAAACACACAGACAGGACAAAGAGCAGCGAGGATCAGATAGAGGGGCAGGAGCTCACAGAAAAGCGTCCGCCTTCGCTGGAGAGCAGGAAGAGAAGCCTATCCTATCCTGTCTGGTTTTACATTTAACAGCAAAGTGATTTTCTTTACTGCACTTTTTGCAGCGTTTTCCAAAGGCTGGACATTTGTTTTTGTCCCTTTCATGTGTATTTCCACAGAATTTGCATGAAACTGTGTTTGTGTCCTTATCCTGTCTTGCTGTCTTTTTCATCATGTGTACTTCTTCAACTGCATGTCCTGCCAGAGTTCTACTATTTTCCCGTGACAGTTCAGTAGCTCTACACAACTGTAAGCATTTATCCAAAGTCAGGTTCTTCTCCCTGAGCAATCTCTCCCTCAGTCCAGAGTCAATGATGCCACAGACTATTTTATCACGTATGATTGAGTCCTTTATCACTCCAGTTACATGTGCTGGACAGCATTCTCAATTCAGTGACATATTTATCAATGGTTTCATCCAGACCTTGATTTCTCATGAAAAAATGATATCTTTCCACTGTTTCATGTACCTTGGGGTTGCAATGTCCATCAAATCTCTCAATCATGTCATTTTACTGTCCTCCTGGCTGCAGTCACGTCACTCATTAGAGTTTCACACAGTTCCCTACCAGTCTCTCCGATCAGGTAGTGGAACAGTTTCACTTTTGTTGTTTCTTCTGCCTCTGGCAAAGAAAGCTCCAAGTACAGTGTAAACTCCTCTTTCCATGATTTCCATGACTTTGCAAGATTGCCCGAGTCCAAACACAATGTTGATGGGGGTTTCAGACCGACGTGACGAGCCTCTTCTCCTGCACTGTTATTCTCCGCTGGTAGCTGCACAGCAAAGTTCGTTTTTTTTTTCTTTCTCTTCTGTTCCTTCACTTCAAGGTTATTTCCGCTGCCACCATGTTTCATTCTCTCCAACCAAGAATGGACAATTAAAGCAATATTCAAGCTGCTTACGCTTTATTTAGTTCTCAACTAAAATGATAACAACAGCTGAACCTCGATCCACCTGAATCCAGATCCACCTGAACCTCGATCCAGCTGAACCCAGATCCACCTAAATCCAGATCCACCTGAACCTCAGACCAGCTGAACCTAGATCCACCTGAACCCACATCCAGCTGAACCCAGATCCACCTGAACCCAGATCCAGCTGAACCCAAATCGACCTGAACTTAGAGCTACCTGAACTTTGATCCACCTGAACCCAGATCCACCTGAACCCAGATCCACCTAAATCCAGATCCACCTGAACCTCGATCCAGCTGAACCTAGATCCACCTGAACCCAGATCCAGCTGAACCCAAATCGACCTGAACTTAGAGCTACCTGAACTTTGATCCAGCTGAACCCAGATCCACCTGAACCCCGATCCACCTGAACCCACATCCAGCTGAACCCCACTGAACCCAGATCCACCTGAACCCAGATCCACCTGAATCCAGATCCACCTGAACCCAGATCCACCTGAATCCAGATCCACCTGAACCTCGATCCAGCTGAACCCAGATCGACCTGAACCCAGATCCACCTGAATCCAGATCCACCTGAACGCAGATCCAGCTGTTTTATTCATGGGATCTGGATGTGAACCTTCTACTGCTTCCAGAACTAATTCAGACTTTCTTAGTTCAGTAGTCCAACAGTTGTTGCAGATGTTGTCTCATCTGTGCAGTAGAACAGAACCTGAATCAACTCTGGGATGTTTTAAAGGAGCTTCAGATGAACATCGATAGAAACACCTGCTCACCTGACTGGGACTTCAACAGTCTGTTTAGCAGCCGTGTCCTGACAAAAATATCAACTTAGAAAAGTTTAGGGAAGCAGCTGTCCCTCCAACATATGAACTGAAGCAGACACAAACAGAAACTTATTGATATACTGCCATTGTACTTGCTATATACTTTGAGTCCCTATTTTTAGTTTATTATTGTATACTTTAAGTTTGCTTGGCATATTACTTGTAGCTTACTATTTATAAACTGGAAATATATTCCTTAAAGTTTACTCTTACTGTATGTACACAAGAGTGTGATGCATTTAAAAAAAATCACTCACAAGACAGAATATTGAAAACACGTTGAATATATTTTCAAATATTTGGAATATTTCAAAAACAAAGACATATGAATTTAAGTCCTTCCTTACTGGAAAAAATGAAAGGAAAAAGTGCAAATAAATAACTGGATAGGTAAAAAAAACTGCACTTTCATTACTTTTTTTCATTAACTTGCTTGGTGTAGCTTATATTGTTGCATTTCTTTCTTATGATTCTTCTGACATCTTGCATGGTGGTGTCAGGGAATTTCACCTGGGCATGAGCTGTGAGTGGAAAACAGAGAACAAAACATTAGCTCAATGTTATTTATCATCCACAATTAACACCTGTCATGGCAGGGAGTATGGTTTATCGGGTACATTTCAGAACTTAAAATTTAAAATAAAGGGACTGCACATCACAGCCCAGTCAGTCAGACTGAATCAGGGTGGTAACTGAGTAGCAGAACAATGCATGCTGGGTAACTGAGTAGCAGAACAATGCATGCTGGCGCTGACATTGTATGCAAATCCTCTGTCATTTACCACAACTGAAAAGCATTGATTGTTTACCATCATATAGAAGCATTAGTATGTATTGCAGGGCTATTCAATTGGCAGCCCATGGGCCACATGTGGGCCCTACAGCGCCCTCTTGTGGTCCAACTGATACTACATACAGAAAAGGAAAACATTCAAATGCTTTTTTTTTTATGTTTTTATCTGGTGGCTAACTCTGCATAGTTCTTAAAGACACAGGCACCTATTTTAGGCTAGCACACAGTGTAGCCAAGCCTACGAGCCCAATCTGCATTTACACACCGTATTTAAAACATTAAGTGTTTCATCAACTGATATATGCTATTAATTTATTCAGATTAATAATTGTTCACATACATAGACTACCATCCATCATAAATATTCAATATTTATAATGGGCATAACATTGTACTTAAAAAACATGTGGCCTAGCTTAGGTGCTTAGTTTTAAAATCTGGCCCAAACAAATTTCTAATTGAGTAGCTGTGATGCATTGTTTTAAATGTAATTTTATTTTATTTGCAGTACTGATAGTCTGAGTGAGTGAGTGTCTCATTATAACTATATCTTTACTCATTGTTCCAGTTTAGCCTTAAATAGAAGGTACTCTCCAAATATAGCATCCAGCTTGGTGTTATCCAGCTGTGGCTTTGATTCCACATCTTTGTGGACCCCTGACTGCCTCCCGGTCAAACTTGAGTTGGACAGCGTCTCTTTGTCTTAGATGAGCACCGCAAGATCCCCAATGTCCAACGCTGAACTTGCAGTCCTCAGAGACTTCAGCTTTAGTCTTGGGACTTTTACATCACAACCTGGCATAAGAGGCACCTGCAAAACATTTTAATATTACTCAATGATGAAACTTGTGGATATTCCCATTTATCCAGGTCAATTCCATTCCCGCAACAACTGAATCACAGGCAACTGGACTTAGATTTGTCTAGAAGACGTTTGCCTCTTATCCAAGTGGCTTCATCAGTTCTCAAAGCATCGGTCTGACTAGTCCACACTTCCAAATCCATCATGATTTGTATACATCCAGTACAAAGTTGATGAATATGCTTTCTTTCTAACTTATGTTTACAATCACAAAGTGTAAAGGTAAATTGTATAGCAAATCTTTACCCACATGGATAAACACATACAGGATCAATGCATTTTGAGGTATTTACCATATCATCAGGGTCAGACAACACTTGAGGAGAGGCAGGTGCACAAACTTGTGGGTCTGGTGTGGGTGTTGAGCAGGTGGATGCAGGAGTTGAGATCTGAACTGGGATTTTTTTCAGCGCTGTCACTACTGCTGGAAGCTCTGTAAAGGGGATGAATACAAGACAACAAAAGTTTTGTGTCATTACTGTGTTTTGAGACCATTTGAAACCATTAAATTAAACATTTTTGTTATGAAGACGGTGACTGGAAGTAGAGCTGATTAGGCAGGAACAGGAAGCAGGAGGAGACTGAATTAGCCATAACCTATATATGTCAGGTTGAAGTCGGGTGTGGACTTTTTCCACACTTGCAGCAGATCCCAGCACACTGAGAAAAAGAAAAAGTTGAGAAAACTTAAAATATCAAGGCAACATGATGCAAGAGATTTCTGAATTTTCTCAACTTTTGCCAGCTGTTGTTGACTTAACTAGGTTTTTTAAGTTTTGCCAAGAGTTCTGCCAACTTGGATCTTTTTGTTCACTTTATGAGGATAATACTGTGAGACTAATACAGAATTTCTTGCTTGAATGCAATGTATTTCTACCTTCACCAAACACAGATTTTTGTGTTAAATTAATGAACAATTTTTCCCATCAATGTCATGTATTTCTACTTTCTTTAAATATATGTATTCTTGTTGTATAAATACACAATTATTCCTTCAATGGCATATATTCCTTGATTCACCCAACACAAATATTCTTGTTGAATAAATAATAAAATTTATTTTTGCTATAATTTTACATTCAAAACTGCTCAATGGATAATTAATAATACACAATCAGTTTACCAGTGAACAACAGTAAAACCATCATTAAGCATGTGTAAAAACATACATACT
Organism: Hirundichthys speculiger; assembly: GCA_018398805.1. Taxonomy (NCBI): domain Eukaryota; kingdom Metazoa; phylum Chordata; class Actinopteri; order Beloniformes; family Exocoetidae; genus Hirundichthys; species Hirundichthys speculiger. The sequence goes on along the minus strand of JAGFBZ010000083.1, from coordinate 301,763 downwards.
GTTCTATTAGTCTAGTAACATTTGGAGTGAATCTTCCCCAATGCTGAGTATTTTAAATCAATGCTAGTCTTAGTGAACACGTATATTATGATTACCCTCCATCCCCCCTCATGGTTGGCGGCTTCTGAATTTACACGTTAACACTGAATTACCTTGTGCCATTTGACTATTTGTTGACTTTACATGTGAACAGCCATTTGGCTTTTTTTTGCATTAACACATTCAAGCTTTACTTAAACAATAATGAATTTAACATTTGAAACACTAGACACCTTTTGGCAACTGCTGAATTATTATATAATCCAGAGGTGAAGCAGATGAACTTTGTTTTGTTTTACATGAGTGTAACAATGCACTCAAACTACAATAACAGTCACAGTACAAGCTTCACTTTCAGTGACCTTGTGTGCTGTGAGCATCGAGAGCCACCGAGTGAAAAAAAAGATGGTCTGAATTGCCTCAAAGGAGTACCTCATCTGTTTTGGATAATCAATGTTGAGGGCATACAGGAGTCCGAAGAGGTATGCCATGGCAGCAGAGAGGTTTAGAATATTATGAAGCACAATGTCCCCTTCCAACACAACCGCCTGGTCTCGCACAGTGTTGTCGGCTTCATGTAGCACAGTAAGGATGGCAACAGATGCACCTTGCAGCACTGATGCCAAAATGTCGGTGTCCTGAGGAAGGAGAACAGGTACATTATTCAGAGCTTAGAAAAAGTAAGACAGTAGAAAGAGCATTTTCTGAAGAAAAAAAATGTGTGAGCTCTAAAAAATTTTTTAATAAGTAATTAGCTGCATGACCTGAATTATTTGTCTTTCCTGCAGTTACTATTACTTACCAAGCACTTCAGGAAAAACGTGGTTGCATCTTCACGGAGGTAGATAGGCAGGCCTCTCAGTGCTGCTGTTTTCTGGTGGGACACAATGTCGGATGTCTAAAAGTGGAAAACAAGTAATTCAATTAGTATAGTACTGTAATGTTGTCATTCCTAATAAGAGAGTATATTCATGCTCTTCTAAAACTGCCAGGCAAAAGAGCAGTTCACTGACCTGATCATCAAGTTGATCAAGGAGGTCCTCCATCTCCTGACCAAAAGCTCCTTTCTTAGACCTGTAGATTTTCAGCAGGCCAGGCCCAAATTTGTCAAGGGATGCATTGAAAGTCCCCAGGAGGTCTTTGCTTGTGATACGATGAAATTCCTTAGATATCTTAACAAGAAAACAAAAAAAAATATTATCAATTTTCAAACCATAATGTCAGAATTTCTTACAGGAAGTTACTGGGTAACTTGTTATGAGTCTGCACCATGTTAAATATCTGACCATTTTTCTGTGACGATAGATTACATACTAAAATGCACCACACGCAATAAAGAACATCATTTTGAACCATGGATTTTGAGGATTAAAAATTCAATAAAAAGGGTGACTATGCCACATCCATAAGTTGCAGAAAGTGAATTACTTTTGGAAGACAAAAAAAACCACACATTCTTACCTGATTAAAAGTTTTGTTGTGATGTTTTAAGAGGGTCGCTTGACTGGAGCTGGAGAATTTACAAAGCCGGCACTGCATGGAATCCACCACTGAAGCACAAGAGACACAAATAGCATGAATAGCATTTTCACAACAGCCTTTACATGTAATTTAAGATAGAATACTGATATGAAAAACTTAAGTTAGTCTGATAATACTTATTGCAATAACACCAAGCTGTACTGGTCTAAAAGCCAACTGCAACAGCCATTATATAAATAAATCAAACAACCATACATAACACAGATGGAATCCCTTGTTGCAGGAGCTAAATAGCCAACATCAACAAGCCAAAAATAGAGACAAGAAAAAAGTCTGTTGGAAATTGTCTTTCATTTATGAATATAATCTGTAAATTGATTTTAAAATGTAAATTTGATTTTAAATTATAACTAGGCCTATATGACAAGCAACAAAAATGCAAACATGAATTCAAACATTTTTAAAAAACACCAACCACAACCATGTAATAACTTAATAAAATAAAACATTTAAAATAATACATTCTGATCGGTAAATTGTATAACATTATTGATGTAAATGTGGTGATTTCTGTAGAGCACTGCTCCTCTCCTCCTTCACACAGCTTTACTCTTCATTCAAACTAATGCAGCTGCCCAATTGTTAGATTTCACCAGTGAGACAAACATATATCTCCTACAAATAATCAAACAAGCCCCGGCGACAACCTCGAGGTGGGTCTATGAAAGCGGGCTCCGGCCGCGATTAACGAACACCATCGTTTTTTTTTTGCCGCCTTGTTTAACTTATCCAGTGTTGCACCGGATAAAAAATGCACAACGTTGGCTTCACACCATTAAAGTTATTACTTACACCACTGAAATGACAGCCGACATGCCTGCATAGCTAACGTACACGGATATGATCCTCCAAGCTCCGTTTACCCTATGAAAGCGTCTGCATGACGGCGAGGCGCATGCGAAAAAGTTACCAACAACAACATACAATGACCCTACAGTAAAAACAAAGTCAGTCATGCACTTATTCAGCGTGATGGAGGTAAAAACACGCTTAACTTACCTGCTAGAGCGAAAGTTCAGCCAGCTCCCACGACACGGTTTCTGCTCCACAAAATGTCGACAGGCACACCATGCGCAAAAGACGGAGTTGGCCCAACTTAACTCAAAAATCTGCTCAGAGATTTACAATTTCTTGTTGAGCTGAATTAAAAATAGTAGTTAAGTCAACAACGGGAGAAATTTGCTGGGCAAACAAGAGTTTATAGATTACTTATTGCAAAGCCATATTTCTGAGTCAGAATAATTTCAAAATTGTAATGAGATCAACAATTGCTAGTTATCATTTTTTCAGTGCACTCCCTGCCAGCAACTGTTTGTCTGTGTGATTTATGAGTCTCTTTATGAACATTTCAGACAAACCTTCAGTCGTTAAAAGCTGTTGTTTTATATTTTGCTTTAGGCTACTTGAATTGATAGAAGGAAAATACCTCTCATAGCATCTGGTATCTCTTTCCAACGGTCTGCTTTCAGGCTCTCGGTTTCACCCTGAAGCTCTTTAAGTTTCCTCTGTTCCCCACTCCAGTTTCTGGGCAGCTGCTTCATTTGAGTTATCTGACTACACTAAAACACATGAAATAAATGAAAGAATCAGGCAGAAAATCAGGAAGAATCAGTATCAGGCAGGAAATCCACACCATAATTATTGATTCAACTTCAAATATCATAATAGTCAAATCATTTATCTCTGAGGAAATTTTGTATGCCAGCTGCTTATTCAGCTCTTCTATCATTTGGTAGTCAATATTTTCTGTTATTTTGTCTGCTTTTCATTGAAGCACAGGTTACATCCACATTTGGATAACATGAAGCCAATATATTCTTCCAAAGTCTGTTTTCACATAAATACCTCCTTACATATTTTCCAAAAATAAACTTATTAAAATCTGTATAAAATCAAAGATAAACATTTATCCTTTAAATCACATTCTGTCTATCATCAATCATGTTTGCACTCCTCCCTTATACACACGTCATCTTTGTCCTCTCATCAAGAGTATTTTTGTAATAACTGTACATTTTATAAGTGTTCACTTTTTATAACAGAATAAATCTGGTTTGCAGTTAAGCTATATTACATTTACACTATAAGAACACAAACCATTAGCTGACTCCATTTTGAACATTATACTACACACACAACTGATTTTACACACACACACAAATGCCCAGGAGCCGCAAGAAACAAACAACAGGAATTTTAGCGTGGATGTTGGCCGCCATTTTCTCAATTACAATAGTCACATACCGTCCGATTTACACACTTAACACACTTTTAGCTTTCACACCACATCAGTGGGGATTTATATTAGCTTATAAACATCTGTAGTTACTAGTGATGTTACGAGGCGTGCCGATATGGCAAGCCAAAAGGGCCATATAACGCCACATTAAAGTCGCGTGAATTATAAAACGGCGTCAAAAGCGGCATTTTTTGAAGGGAAAACGGCATTAAAGCCGCCGTTTTGTATGCCAAAAACGGCGCAAAAGACGCCGTTTCCTTGATCTTCGCTAAACGCCGTAAAAAACGGCGTTCTCTGTGGTCCTTGAACGCGCTTTCGACGCGTGTTCATAGAACGCGCGTCAAAAGACTGCCGTCACACCAGCACTCTCTTCTCAAACGACTGTCATGCCAGCCTTCTTTGAAATATTTGTGCCATTTTGCTGTTGAAATTACGGTAATCGCTATGAATAGCGTAAAAATCCACTATACACATATACACATGTCACTTTATTTTGAAATACTACATCAGATTGAGCAGAAACTTGTTGAGTGACATTCCCAGTTGGGATAGAATAGAATAGTACTTTATGAATCCGTCACCGGGGAAATTCAGTCGTTACAGCAGCACAGGTTGGACAAATAATAATTTCAACAGGGCTTGGAGAAGTACTTGTCAAAAAAAAAAAAAAAAAGGCAAAAAATAATATAAAATGTATATATAGCTTCTCAAAAAATATTCTAAAAAAATTAAATTGTTAAACATAAGCTTTATACACACTACTATTGGTCTGAAGTGGAATGAGTCTGTGTATAGTGGATTTTTACGCTATTGTGACAGTCGTTTGAGAAGAGAGGGCTGGCATGACGGCAGTCCTGACGTCTCCTCCGGTGCTTTTCTTTTTTCTTCTTTCTGAAAGTAAGTGGTACTCTCCGTCCGGCCGAAGGGTCAGTCCCAGTTTAAAGCGTTCATTTTTAAACAAGTGAAGTGTGAGTACAAAAACAGGTCACCGCCAGCAGATTTGGTTTCCCGGGAGAAACGGGGGGGGGAGAGAAAAAACTGGAAGTAGGTTGAAGCACAGCTGTGTGTAATCAGCTGTGGAGAGAAGAAACGGATGCATGAGTGGACAAAAATGTGACATGTTTTCATAAAAGGAAAATGTTCAAGTGAGTGCATGACTCTGTTTAAAGTAGTAAATGGAACATACATTATCATTATTATTATTATTTTTTAACTTTTATTAGTCTGAAATGACTGCTGCCAACCTGAAATCACAGCGCAACCTTGTCTCTTTGGAGCATGAACACGTCTCAGTGAGCGGTTCAGATTTAAAGGGTTCTGTGACATCACAGATCCAGATCAGCTTCCCTGTCTTCATCTCCTCTCAGATCCACACTTGACTGCATTAGCTGTACCTCTGGAGTGGTGTAAGGAGGACCACCCTGCAGAGAAGTGAGGAGGAGACTGGCAGACTGGGACGATGGCAGACTTCTTCTTAAGAAGGGGGATCGATCACAGCGTGGGATCAGTAACGACGGATTTCTCTCCAGGAGGAGCGAAAACAGGTGAACATGAAGATTCAGGAGAAACCATGCAGGTTCCATCCTGGCTGAGGAACGCTGGACTATCTCTTTACCCTGGCTGGAGCAACCCTAACCCTGACCCTAACCCTAACCCTAACCCCTAACCCTAACCCTAACCCTAACCCTAACCCCTAACCCCTAACCCCTAACCCGAAACCCTAAAACCTAACCCTAACCCCTAACCCCTAACCCCCCTAACCCCCCCTAACCCTAACCCTAACCCTAACCCTAACCCCTAACCCTAACCCTAACCCTAACCCTAACCCTAACCCTAACCCTAACCCTAACCCCTAACCCTAACCCCGTGGGGGTTCGTACAATCAGTGTTCTCTGCATTGAGTGCTTCAGGAGCTTGTTGCTCTGGGGCCCAGCTTGGCGGTCTCAGGATGCTGGTGCCTATTCTAGCCATCTTAAGGCGTCTCCTGACGAATTGAGGATCACCAATTGACCAAGCATCACCCCCTCCCTAGTTACTGTTGCTAGGTCGGACAAACTTTCTGCTCCTGCGTTAAGGACTGTGTTAACTCGCTATTTTTCTGATGTGTATCATCAGTGTTAATATTATACTATAATAACTTGTTAGGATTTAGAATTATTTTCAGTTAAAACTTTAAACTGTTAAAGCTAAAGGCCTCAGTGTAGCTGCTTTATGACCTGACAACTGGGGTCTCATGACCTTCCTGACCTGCTCTCTTCCAAAGAAGTATGCATGGCAATGGTGATAGATTTAGTTATACCCTGCAGCAAACATAACCATATTTGTCTGAACATTATGTTGGAGAAGAAATGAGTCCGCCTCTTGTAGGCTTTAAAAGAGAAGAGAGAAGTTACACTGGTGTGCATTTTTGGCATCTTTCTTAAGTGTCCAGAGGTGCACCATCGGCCGATTAAAATATTCTGCATGGCATAATAATTCTTTGTATTCATGATTGTAATAAATTTCTGATTGATCTTTGCTTCTAGACTGTCATTTAGGCACCAGATAAAAAGAACACGGAGAGAGAAACTTTCAACTCCATGGTGAAATATTGCTGCTGGCGACCTGCAACAGTGACTCCAGGTGTCCAGAACGTTTGGAGGAGACATTTTTATTGTCTTTCCCAAACCAAAACAAACGCTGGAAAAATGCAGCTGTAGGTTCAGTTGTGTCCGTCCACAACTGAAAGTGGGGAAAGTTACAAAACACACCTACATTTACTCCAAGGTAAGTTTACTTTGTTAATTAGATGATTGATTTAACCACCGTTTAGTAAAAGTAATAATATGAGTTAGCAGCAGGGAGGGTGATGAGTTCTCTGTTAGCATTAGCTCTGGTCCATAGGTCTGTCCCACACCAGAGCTATGTTAACATGAGACAGTCGCAGCATTGTATTAATATAATTAATAAAGTGACGTTAACATCACTAGCCTCACCTTATACCTAACAAAATAAATATCCAGGGCCATATATATTTGTAGACAACAAGGCAGGCTTATAGCTGGCTAGCAAGCTCTGGTCCATAGTGGAGAAGTCATCGACACTGGACCAGAGCTAATGCTAACAGAGAACTCATCACCCTAATAAGTTGATTGTGATGCAGTCCAAGCCGTTATTCATTCAAACCTTTCATAATTTGTCAGGCAAACTCTCTTTTGCAGAAAGAAAAGTAGAAAAAACCCAACAAAGCAACAGCAATGGCCCGAGGCAGCATCACCAATGCATTATGGGTGAGTAGGAGGGAAAACCGCCAAGGTTTCCTGTGGTCTATTCACAGACTTGGGGGGGTGATGCTCGCTTGCCCCGGTGCACATGAAGTATGAAACATGCTTACACAGGGACGCAGAGCAGTTTCAAGCCAAGGTTTAATAATCGCTTTATTCAGCGAAGTCAGAAACACTTTTACAACTCTAAGATCGTGGTCATAATCGATGATGGAAAGCGGAAACACAAGGCTGAAGTCAAAGTCAGGGAGGATTTTGACACAAATGAGCTGGAGGAGTGAAACATGAACATGTGCTCAAAAGACGTGTCCAGCAAAGCGGAAATAACTCTGCAACTGAACGCACTTCTTCACGTGAACTGCGCGTGGGCAGGAATAACCAGCTTTAAAACAAGGCACGTTTATTTGTAGCATGTTTTGTGTACAAGACAATTCAAGGTGCTTTACATAAAACATTTGAAGCATTACAGAGCATTAAATAGTACATTAAAACAGGAGAAGATAAAAAGAAGATAAAATAATAAAATGCAAAAAGTTAATCAACAGTTGTTTTTGATTAAAAAAAAGGAATTAAAAATGTAGATAAAATGCAAGAAATAAAAGTTAATTGTTTTAATAAAATATGGAAAATAGAAACGTTTTTAACCTTGATTTAAAACTGCTGATTGTCAGCAGACCTGCAGGTTTCTGGGAGTTTGTTCCACATGTTAAGAGCATAAAAACTGAACGCTGCCTCTCCGTGTTTAGTTCTGACTCTGGCAACAGAACGTAGACTTGACCCTGATGACCTGAGGGATCTGGTGGGTTCAGAACCAACCAGAAGATCCTGAATGTATTTTGGCCCTAAACCACATGTGTCAACACAATGTGGCCCGTCACGTCATTTTATGTGGCCCTCGAGAGCTTGGGCATTATTGTCTTAAATTTTAAACCAATATTTTAAGACTTAAAATAAGTTTAAACCTCTTTAAAGCGCACATTGACAAAAAAAACTACATCTCCCATCATGCACTTCGTCATGATCCACAATGATAACTGTAGCTATGAGCAAGAGGATTTTTCAGAGCTGATGGACCAGCCGGGTAAAGAAAGAAAAGAGGGGAGAGACAGGACAGAGAGAGGAGGGAGGACAGAGAGAGAGATGGAGGACAGAGAGAGGAGGGAGGACAGAGAGGAGGGAGGACAGAGAGGAGGGAGGAGGACAGAGAGGAGGACAGAGATGGAGGACAGAGAGGAGGGAGGACAGAGAGGAGGGAGGACAGAGAGAGGAGGGAGGACAGGAGGAGGAGGACAGAGAGAGGAGGGAGGACAGAGAGGAGGGAGGACAGAGAGGAGGGAGGACAGAGAGGAGGTGGAGGACAGAGAGAGGAGAGAGGACAGAGAGGAGGGAGGACAGAGAGGATGGAGGACAGAGAGAGGAGGGAGGACAGAGAGGAGGGAGGACAGAGAGGAGGGAGGACAGAGAGGAGGGAGGACAGAGAGGATGGAGGACAGAGAGGAGGAGGAGACAGAGAGGACAGGGAGGACAGAGAGAGGAGGAGAGGACAGAGAGGGAGGGAGGAGAGAGGGAGAGGAGGAGAGATGGAGGAGAGGAGGAGGAGGAGAGGAGGAGGAGGACAGAGAGAGGAGGGAGGACAAGAGAGGAGGAGGAGAGGACAGAGAGGAGGAGGAGAGGAGGGAGACAGAGAGGAGGGAGGAGAGAGGAGGGAGGACAGAGAGGAGAGAGGAGGGAGGACAGAGAGGAGGGAGGACAGAGAGGAGGGAGGACAGAGAGGATGGAGGACAGAGAGGAGGGAGGAGGACCAGAGAGGATGAGGACAGAGAGGACAGAGAGAGGAGGACAGAGAGGACACAAGAGGACTGAATGAAATGACAGACTACTACACATGATCCATCCATCCATCCATCCATCCATCCATCCACCATCCATCCATCCATCCATCCATCCATCCATCCATCCATCCATCCATCCAACCAACCATCCACCCCACCATCCATCCATCCATCCACTCATCCACTCATCCATCCACCCATCCATCCATACATCCATCCATCCACACATCCACCCATCTATCATCCATCCATCCATCCACTCATCCACCCATCCATCATCTATCCACCCATCCATCCATACATCCACTCATTCATCCATCCATTCAACGCTCTCATCCACTCGTCCACCCACCCATCCATCCATCCATCCATCCATCCATCCATCCACCCATCCACTCATCCATCCATCCATCAAGTGATGTTGAAAACCAATAAAAAGCGAAGCAGAAAAATCAGTGGTGAGTTAATTTATATATCTCTGTCCATATTTTCTTTGTTCCAGGTGAAGGATGTGGTTTTACTTCCCATTGATAAACTCGACCTGCGGCTGCCTCAGAGCCTTTTTACTGCTCGTGAAAAGAAAAAGGAACCTGCTTTTAGTCTGCAGTTTGTTTACCAGTAAGGCAGCCGCCACCTGTGGTTCGGACGCCCCCGCAGATTTGACATTTTAGTCCGCCCGGGCGAAAAGAAAAGGTTGCAGGTTCGAGAGAGGGGGGTGAAAAATAAGCCTCTAAAGCTCTTCGGTCAGAGCGCACCCCTGCACATCAGTAATTCACTGAGAATAGACCGCGTCTCCAAACATCTGCCCTGGGGTCACTTCCTTTTTTTGTTCTGTCGCTCACTCTATTTTTAGTTTCGTTACAACCAAGATGCTGCATTACATAACAGCCTCTGCTTCAATCAAGCAATGGGTCCATTTAGTATCTTTTTATATACAAGATATTTGATGTCTCTCATCCAACTTCATTTCATGTGCTGATATAAATCAGTTTTTACATTTCAGGCCTTAAGAACACATAAAAAGGTTTGTACCAACTCGTAATGCTGCCGTTCCTTCTCACCTTCTCACAGCAAGATTTTAATAAAAATGTTCTACTTATCAGTTTTCTTTTCTTTGTTCTACAGTTCTGAGGGATCGGAGATTATGGGTGTCCAGCCTTACAGTGTCTTAAACTATTTAACAACAATATACTCAGTAGAAGCAGAAATATGATAATCTGAGTATGGACACATTTATGCTTTACATCCCTCCCCCAACACCCCCCTCTACCGTCAGCACAATCAGTCGATAATGTTTACATCAATTCTTCATATACAGATCTATAGCTTGGTAGAAGGTGTACATCCAGTCTTCTTGTTCGTAGTTTCTGCTTCCTACATATTATCTTTTAAGTTTGTTTGCTGTCAAAACACAATCCACTACACAACACCCCTCACACTTCACAACCCAGCACACACCACACCCTCACTGTCCTGTCTCTTTAACTGTCTTGTCTTTAAATGTTTCACTGCTGGTGTTTTTTAGTCCTCTCTGACGAAATCAGGATTTAGGATGTCAATAAAGGATGTTTTTACTGCCAGAGAGGACTGGGGAAGGACACATTCACCCTTCACATTCCCACAAAAAAAAAGTCTGCTATAAGATTAAATTGCATATACATACTAGATGGTTTTGCTAGACAATGGCACTAACCATGAATGTAAATGCAGACAAAAAAAAAAAAATTGAAATATGCAAATCTCTTTTAAACTTTTGGTGCAAAATCTCTACTGATTTTGCACCAGATGATCTTTAAAGCCACCTACTGACATCACCAGTTTGTAATATTATTGTCATTATTATTATTTACCCAGTTAGGTCCAGAAATATTTGGACAATGACAGAGATTTATATTTTTTGGCCTGCCACAATATACTTGAAATAAAACTACTGAGAGCTGATCAAAGTGACACTTTCATGAAAATATGACAAGTCCAAAGAGATCTCAATGGAAGTGAAGGAGGCCATCATTAGGCTGACAAAAATAAATACGTTGTTTGAGATGTTTGGTACATTCTAGAATTTAAATAGAGCACTGGTGAGCTCAAGTACATCAACAGACCTGGAAGAACAGATGACTGACGGCAGAATCCTTCCCTTGGTGAAGGGAAGACCTCCTTCACAGCATAAATCTGGACAAAATGGCCTTATCGTTTTTTAAAATCCACAATGACAGTCCTTCTTAAAATGTGAACACAGGTTTACAACAAGGTGCAAACCGCTGGGGACATTCAAGAACAGGAAAGACAGATTCTGTGGACAGAAGCAGGGAAGGAACAACATGTGGTCTAAAGTAAACCACATGTGTCAGACATTGTGGAGGCTAGAGCTGAGCGATTTTATCGATTCTATGATATATATATCAATATTTTATTTTATTTCTCTAAAGTATCGGTTTTTCAGCCGTGGGTTTCAATATTCTAAGCTTCTTTCAAAACCCCCGTGTCCCACCTTTAAAAGCTTGCAAGCAACAATTTGCATTGTTTAAATTAATGAAACTATTTTTCTCAACAAATCTTTTATTCATTTTGTCCAGCATTTGCAAGCTGCCTGTCAGCCATATAATGTGTAATTGATGCTTTCAGTTCAATTAATTCAAACAAAGTCACTGGAACACTTACAAGATGTCACCAAAATCACTTTGTCCCTTTAAGATCTTTCAGAAAATGATGTAAATGTATTGTAAGATGAATATCAATATATATCGTATTGTAAGCCGAATATTGTGCACTGTAAAAATAAATCCTAATCTTACGGTAAATAACTCTAAATTTTTACAGTATTTTACTGTTTTTTAAAAATAGTCTCCAAAACTGTAAAATAACAGACATTTCTTGTAAATTTAATAACATAGTTGTTTTTTTTAAGTATTGTACCAGTAATGAAAACTATGTTCATTTCTCTTTTTTTAATGAAAAAATGACTGTATTATTATACATGATCTTTCCTGCTCTCTTAAAGTATTCGTCAAATCTTCGTTAAATGACAATAATTATCTGTAAGTAAATATGAAGCTTGTTAAATCAAGGTTTATGTCCATATTAATAATCTCATGTCTTTCTGTGTAATTTTAAGGAAACTCTCACTAGTTTCACATTTATGTGTACTTTTATGTTCAAACTAATTGTGTATACAAATTTCACAAACTTTTTTTTTTTATTACCTCAAACATTATGCAATTAAAATAGAAAAAAAAAAAAAGTGTATGCCCAAATCTGCTATCTGTTGAGGTTGAAAGTTACAGAGATGTTGCGCCTCTGGCCAGTCACTAAGTGATGTCACATTGTGTAGAAGTATTTACATGCTAAAAAATCTGATAAATGTCAAATGAGAAAAGTTAGAAAATACTGCATTGAAATAGTCCAGGCAGTAAGTAGTAAATTAAAGAATGGCGATCTTTAAGTTCTTTAAAGAAGCAGCATACTTAAAATTTTCAATCTCAATAGCAGAATTTATTTTGCTGTATGACATTTAGTGCAAGACATAGTATTAAAATCTACATCAAAGACTACAGGACTACAGAAATGCCAGTGATGGGCCACACAGTGGGACAGTGAGATGGTCAACATACTGTAGTGATCTGGCAGGTCCTTTTAGGTTGCTTCCCAGCATCCTTTGCAGCCCTGGTTGTTTAGGTGCTTATCTGTGTTTATTTGTTAGCTATTTGATTTAATGCTGCCATGTAAAATCTGTTGCTGGTTTGACCCCCTGTTGATTCATACCCCTTACATTTAACATGTTAATTTGTGTTCACCCTGAGTTAAGTCTGTCTGTGTTCCAGTGAGTACCTGTGAGTTTGTTTAACAACTTAATGCAGAAACAGGAAGTTGACAAAATACTAATTTGTTCAGTCCCAAGGCCCTGTGAGGTGTTGTAGACCAGGATCCACTACAATACAAAGGCTACAGTTCTTGTGTGGTTGGTCGTGGATTCAACTCCTGGCCTGGATGACCCCTTACCTCTATTCTGTTCTTTCTGTCCTGCTTCTCCTTCACTGTCAAATAAATGCCAATAGTGCCATAAAAAGCAGTATTTTCCTGCAAAACTCTTGCATTATCAGTTTTATAAAGGTGTTTAATCATAATTTGGAAAAAATCTGTAAAATAATGATATTTTTCTGCAGAACTTTTTGCATTATCACTTTATTGAAGATGCTTAATCACAATAATTTGGAAGAAATCTGTGAAATTACAACTACAAACTGTATTTTAATTATGGAAAAAACTATTTTATGAGAAAGCAATTTTCTGTTATTTCACAGTATTTTTCTGGCGCCCCAGCTGCTGGAAAATTACAGTTTTTTTTACAAATTTTTTTTTTACAGTGATGGTATCGTATTGCAAGATTAGTGTATCACTACAGTAGAGCCAGTGTCATGGTAAGTGTTCTGACAATCATAGGCCCACCACTGCGGTGTAGATGAGTCAGAATTCAGATAATATTCAGCCGATGTCCTGAAACGGGTTAAAAAAATGTCATTACTTATCTGAATTATAGCTGGATTAGTTGTGATTCTAATTTGGAGAAATGTTCTCTATTTGAGCAGCCATGTAATCTGAGAGCCTTCTCGGTTTAATGGGGAGATTGAATTGTATTTCATCCGTGATTTAAAGTATTTTAAACTAAAGCCTTTGACGAAAAAAAGGTAAATCTGCAACAGATACGAGAATACTTTAATATCAATAATATCCATTACACATACAGAATCACAGCTTGGCGCTTGAGGTTTCTGAATATTTACAGTGGAGCCTTTTTTTTTGTCCAAATACAGATTTGAAAAAAAACTGCAAACGAGAGTTTAAAACAGAAGTAACATCAAAACATGTCAGAGTACAGATATATTTTTAGCTCGCGACAGCAAACGGACCACCACAGCCTTTCACTACAACATCTTCTCCTCCGTCTCCCAGGGAACCGGGTCGTGCGCCTCGTCTGCGTGCGTATTCCTGCGCCCGGTCCAAAAGTGCTCCACGTCGGGGAACGTCTTCTCCTTCTCATGCGGGAGCGCGTTGGCGCCGACCTCCGCTCCGTTCCCCTCCGTTTTCGGACACTTTCCGGAGGGCGCGCGCCTCCCGCTCCTGCAGAGCGCGATGCGCCAGATGGCGACCAGCCCCTGGCGCACGTCGTCGTACATGGTCATCAGGACGACCGGCGACAGGGAGCTGCACGCGTAAAGGAGCACCTGCGCGAACATCATCAACCCCGCGGGGGGTTTGTCGTACCCGAGTCTGATCCAGGTGAACGCGCCCCACTCTGGCACGAGCATCAGCCCGAGCGCGCCGCTCAGACACAGCAGAACCAGGATCAC